>CM031614.1:36539753-36554753 GCA_018398815.1 Conus ventricosus
GCCTGACAACTGTCTGTCTGCACCTCTTGTAATTTAGCTGAACGGAATTTCTTCCTGAACCCCTTCCTCTGTGAGGTCAAATCCCTTCATTAAAGACTCCTTCACAGCACCAAAATCAGACTGTTGTTCTGCTGGTAACGCAGTGAAAATCTGCAACGCCTTACCCGTCAATAGCGCTGACAAAATGACTGCCCACTCTTCTGGAGGCCAACCCTGACTGGTCGCAAACGTTTCGAAACGACTGATGTATGCATCAATCGAATCGGTTCCTTCCGAGAATTTTGGCAACTTGGGTCGGGGGCATAGCTGCGCACAGAGTCACTGGAAAGTGAACTACCATCATCGGTGGCCTCCCTCTGCATTCTCACTTTCTCTAACCCAATTGAACCTTTAATCTTTCTGTTTCCTGCGTTTCCCTAGCCTGATTATCATTAGCCTGAATCCTTAATTTTCTGTTTCCTGCTTCATTCTTTCTGTTTCTTGCGCCTGCCTATTCTTTCTGTCTCCTGCGTTTCTACTGCGACAACGTCGTCTTTCCGCGCGTTCATCCCTTTCCATCTTTTTGTGGTTTTCAACAAATGCACGCAACTCTTCTCCTGAGTAACCTAAATCACGAGCGACGCTCACGAGTTGTTCAATAGGGGTGTTCTTTTCTTCCGCCATTATACTCTTTCTTTTTTTTTTTTTTTTTTTTTTGAACAAGATTTTATGACAACGACAGCCAAACTGGTGGTTACCGACGCGAGTGACGTAATAGCACAATCCTATGAATGATAATATTAGCTTGGGACAACGTAGTTAGTTTTTATAAGACGCCCAGCGCCTGACCCAACTATGAGAGCGAATTATAGGAAATCTGTGCGAAATGAGTACTCTGGGGCTGAAATGCCAAGCCTAGTATTAACTATCTTGGAAGCAATGCCAAGCCTAGTATTTAACTATCTTGGGAACATACAGTAAGACAACCCCTTGTCTAGGATTACAATACTTGAATCCCACCCAGCTTCCTCTCTGAGAAGTTGAACAATTATAATAAATGGGCCAGAATGTCCTGGCAAGCTCGCCAATAAATTGTCAACCTCGGTGTAATGTCAGTGGAGAAGGACTAGCGCACAGCCCAAACACACTCACAGCTTGCTTACGATCTCATTCATATATCATGCATTCGTCACATCAAACCACTAGTAAAGTCTATAACTTTACTACACATGTTCATAGAACGAAACATCAATGCATCTGGAATCAAATGAAATAAAACATTCTCTCTTCCTGAACTTCACAAAATCATTTATCTAAAACATCATTAACTAACCCGGGTATAAACAGATTTCTACTTTACCTGGCCAGGGATCTTAACTATTCACGAATCACTGTCTTTTCTTTCTTTTCTTTTTCTTTTCACTGTCACTTTCACAACACGACACAACTGCCGGCACTGGTGTTGGTCTGATGGCGCCTGGTCAGGTGAGACTGTTGGCGTTGGTCTGTGGTTCTGCTTGGCGAAGTGACGCTGCCAGGTATGAGGTCGAACCCCCGGTTAGGGTAGAACAGTGACTATTAACATCGATCTGTTCTCCTTTCTTTCTTCCTGCATTAACGCATTGCACTCTCTCTCTCTCTCTCTCTCTAGTCTGCTCTTATCAAATGACAGTTGCTTTCTTTTCTTTTTCTTTTCTTTCTTTTCTTCTTCATAATTAGCAACTCTCTCTCTCTCTCCACATCTCTCCTCAGTCCTTCCTCTGCAGACTATCTCATGCTAATCTCTCAACTTGGTTCTCTTCTCTCCTCCCCTCATCTCTCCTTGCTTTTCTCTCAAGCAGACCTAGAACCTCTCCCTCTCTCTGTCTCTCCTGTTCGTTCTTCCCCTCGTTCTCCCCTCTCTTCATCTCTCTGCCTTTTCCCTCGTGCAGAGATTACACCTAAAACCTCCTCATCTCTCTGTCTCTGTTCGTTCTCATCTGCCTGCCTTCCTGTAGGCGAGAGCCTACTCTCCCGAACTTCTCCCCTCCTCTCTCTGTCTGTCGTCCTTTTTCCTCCTTCCTTCTCACTCACACATATTCCTTTATGCTCTAACCCCGTGTCCAAGGGCCAGTACCATTGGTCATATTTTTACCCTTGATCCCCGAAGTTGTCTCCCTCTAATTCCATTGGACGTTCAAATCATGACAGTCCCGTCTACACGCCTTACTCTCTGTGTGGTCAATTGTCATTAATTGATTAGCTAGATTTCACCCCCACCACACACTACCTTCCCCCCTTTCCTACTTAACTGGTGCCGTGTGGACACTGGTCACTCTAAAGTGGCTAGCTGAGTCTGGGTGGGCGCCACGATGTCTAAACTAACAATGACGCTGGTTCACAAATTGGCCGGATAAGGCTGGCCCAGGTAACTGAGGTCCGTCTGGGCAGACATCGAGGCGTCGGTCAAAGCCGCTTAGTCAGTCTGGTGGTCGGACCGTCTCGGTGAAACCTCTCCACTAAGCTTAATTGGCCGGACCCGACCTATGGGCCCGTCTTTCTGACGCCTAGAATGTTTGAGTTTGGACTTAGGTCCGAACAAATTGGCTGGCGACTCCCCAAGTTAGGTTGTTTCCCCCAAGTTAGGTTGTTTCATTTTTTTGTCCGTGACAATCGGAAACAGGTCATTTCAGAAAACAGTGTGCGCGTACTCACTGTTTTCATCGGAAACAGGTCATTTCAGAAAACAGTGTGCACGTAATCACTGTTTTCATCGGAAACAGTTTATTTCAGATAACAGTGTGCACGTCATCACTGTTTTCATCGGAAACAGGTCATTTCAGAAAACAGTGTGCCTGTAATCACATTTCTTTTTTTCGGGAAGCAGTTCATTCAAGAAAACGGTGTTCCCATAACAACCTTTTTTTTAATCGAAGAAACTGTTCATGGAAGAAGCCCATAATAACTATTTTGCGAAGGAAACAATTTATTAAAGAAAAACAGCGTGTCCGTAATAACTGCTTTCCGGGAGAAGCATTAACTGAGGAAAACCGTGTGCTATCATAATCGTTTCTTTTCCCTGCTTTCCTCAAGAAATGACTTACCATCATTGAAGCAAACAATGGAAACATGTAAATCATTACTGCCACTGATGCTCGACGAAGATAGGGACAACAGGTACCATCACCGTTAAAGGCTAATATCTATTTGCATGAGAAAACAGGGCAAGTATAGATTATGTGTTCTTATAGCGCTGATTCAGTATATCGTGCTGCTAGAACCTCACAATAATGATGGGACCATTTTGGGACATCGTGTTTTCTACCCCCCCCCCCCCCTCTCCCCACACACACCTCGAATTTATTTCAGTATAGATTTGGGAGCCAGTGGTTCATGAGAATACAGTGTTGTGTCCATCAATGCTTCATGAAAAGAAGGAAAAATGAAACATTTCTGACTATGGCTTGACGGTCCTCTCGCATTTTCTTATTTAACTTCAGGCTTTCTTTTCTTTTTTTTTCCTTTTCTTTTCTAAAGAGAATGAGGACGGCTGTGCACTAAAAGGATTCTAAATTGGCTTGCGGATGTGACGAAAAGCATTTGAAACTCCGCCATTTTCCTTAACGGAGCGAAAAGCTTTCTGGGAGTGAGATATTATTGGCTTAAGATTGAGTCAAGACGGGCAGTCATGAGCATTGACGAAAACCCATCACGTTACCGCCCGTCCGTCGTTAATGGAACCTCTCTCTCCTCCTCCCCCCCCCCCCCTCTCTCTCTCTCTCTCTCTCTCTCTCTCTCTCTCTCTCTCTCTCTGTGCGTGCATGCGTGGGTGAGTGCGTGAGTGCATGTGTGTGTGTGTGTGTGTGTGTGTGCGTGCGTGTGTGTGTGCTCGCGCGCGCGTGGTGTGTGTGTATATCTCTCTCCTCCTCTCTTCCTCTCTCTCTCCTCTCTCTCTCTCTCTCTCTCTCTCTCTCTCTCTCTCTCTCTCTCCTCTCTCTCTCTCCCGTTCCTCCCTCTTCCCCCTCTGTTTATGGGCGCGCGCGCGCGCGCGCGCGCGCGCGCGCCGTGTGTGTGTGTGTGTGTGTGTGTGTGTGTGTGTGTGTGTGTGTGGTGTGTGTGTGCTTCCTCTATAGTTTGGCATTTCCTCCCTTTCTTTCTCCTCTTTCTCCACCACCAAATTCTCTCTCTTTCACGGCTATCCGGCATTCCCGCCTCTATCACTCCTACCCTCTTTCTGTTTCTGTTAGTATCTAAGCGCGTTGGCGAGTGTGTGTCTAGGACACGCACACACACACACACACACGCACACGCACACGCACACACGCACGCACGCACGCACGCACGCACGCACAGAGAGAGAGAGAGAGAGAGAGAGAGAGAGAGAGAGAGAGAGAGAGAGAGAGAGAGCAGCGTGTGAGTGAGTGCGCGGACGTATAGAGTTTACTTTTTGTGCGTGCAGTGTTTGCTCCTTTCTTTCTCTCTTTTCTTTTCTTATCATCATTCATTTCTTGTAGTATTGCGCGCTCACACACACACACACACACACACACACACACACACCACACACACACACACACACACACACAGACATACACAGACACACACATACACATCTCTATCTCTCTATCTATCTGTCAATTTATCTATCTGTCGATCTAGAGAGAGAGAGAGAGAGAGAGAGAGAGAGAGAGAGAGAGAGAGAATCAACATCATGATCAAGATCAACATCACCATGATTATCATTACCACATTCAACATCAGCGTTCTCTCTCTCTCTCTCTCTCTCTCTCTCTCTCCTCTCTCTCTCTCTCTCACTCACTTCCCCACCCCCCTCTCGTGGCTTCATTTTTCCGTACGTCTCCTACCATCCCCCCTACCACCCTGCTGTTCATTGGCATAATACGCACGCTGCTCATTCCGCCCCCTGTCCACAGGACAGCCAGGTTTGTCGTATTGCTGTCCCGGCACCGGCTGTCCACTGAGAGGGACCACGTGATCAGGAGGCACCCCACCAGAGGAGACACTGCACTGCTGCTGGGTCACTGTGGTGGTGTTCAGTGGTACTTGGTCTGATTCAAGGTTAACAGGACCCTTCTTACTAACCCCATGATAATGGCAGAATCTCCTTTTCCGAAGGTCAGAGGGAAGGAATTGTCGATGTTGTCGGCGATGCGCCTTCTGGTTGGCTCCTGCTCTGATTCATCAAGCTAGGACACCGCTAGTTAAGACCCCTGCTTACCGCAAGAATTGCTTCGTCAGGGAGGCAGTGTGGGTGAGCTCCCTCGTCCAGAGGGCGCCCCTGCGTCCATCCAACAACTGTCCTTATAGAAATTACTGACACGGACGATGTTGACATGAAATCTCTACGACTGGGAGGGGGAAAAGAAAATCAAGCATGAGGTCACCACGGGAATAGAGAGATACACGTCACAGAATTTGAGAGTTTTGTTGGCTGGTGAGACTAACGTCCTGTCGGGACTGGGCTCTTACAAATACTTTGTATGTTGCGGATGTAACGTAGCGTTGTGGCATCTATCTGGCCCTGTGGCAAGAACGTAGAACTTTTGCGGACTGGGTATTTCCTTTGGCGGTTCCTGGGCAGATGGCCAGGGCTTCTAGAGATCTCAGATCGATGCCCGAGGTTGTGTTCCTGCGATGCTGTCAGCGGAAGATGATATTGTCCTATTTCTCATTGTCCTCTGCGACATGTGGACCTTGGTACCCGACTGGTTTCAGGGTAACCGGGTGGCCTGTCTCCATGCTCCTGCAGCGGCCGTCCCGCCCCGACTCAATGTGAGAATGATGACATTTGACAAAACGCTGCTTCGTATCCACTCAGTGAATTTAACCCTGTGTATGTGGGAGTTTTTGCCCAGCCTCCCAGAGACAGGAGGTTCGACTCCGTGCAGTCCAGCCTCGATGTAGTGGCGGGGATGCAGAGCTTCATCATCAACCCCCCCTCATACCACTAGAGCCGTCGTCCTGCGAGACCAATCTGCCGCTCTCATACGGCAAGAAGCAGGCTACGACGCCCATGACGTTAATCTGTCACCTGGACGACCTTTAGAAGTAGTCTCGAGCCTACCCCTTGCACCACGCGCTGTGCCATTCGCAGCGAGATGTTGCGACTCCTCACCCCACCCCCTCACCCCGCCTCCACCCGACCTCCCCCTTTGTTTCTTTTCTTACTCTGCCGTTTCAGAATCTTCGGTGCCACTTCAAAGGCATTAATCCCACTCCGCTCATTCTGGCCCTCTGGTCACAGCGGCATCCGGTCCTGTCCCGTCGCTGGCCCATCATAAGCAATTCGCGGTGAGCATTCAGTACCAAGTTGTTGTGAACCCGACAGTGGAGATTCCGCCCTACTGCAGAGTCACCCGGGGGTGTTCAGTGATGCCTGTTCTGATCCAGCATTCGCATGACACCTTCTAAGGACAATCATTTCTTAGGCGAAGGGCTGGTGTGAGTGAGAGTCTTCCTCCAGAGGGCGCCACCGAGGCTGTCCAGTGACAATACCTTTGAATTTACTGATACTGGTAACCTCGACATGATTTCACCAACGACACAGAGAGGAACCCCAAACTGGGGTCAGTGTGAGAGGGTCCACGGAATTTGATACTTTTTATGTGAATCGATTAGGATGATGATGGCGATGATGATGATGATGATGGTGATGGTGATGATGATGATGATGATGATGAGGAGCTGATGCCGTGGAGTTCTTACGTTTTGGATAGACTACATATCAGGGCTATTCTCTAACTTTACTTTCTTAATATATCCCAGCGTCAAGCAGGCCCCAGAGATACAGACACCTGCTGTGTTGGTCAAGAAGCTTGAGGAACACTTCCAGAGAGCACACATTAAGTAGATGAAGCTCGGTATGTGGTTCCAGTCTCCATATTCAAGACCATAGCAAACTCAACTGTGGGTAGGAGCCGATCGTGATAAAAAAAAAATCCCACAAGTAAAATGTGGTGGGAATCGAACCCACAATCTTCCAGGCCGCAGGCCGCGAAGTTAACCCCCGCGCCACATCTGCTGGTGAACATGAGGCTTTTTGTTTTTTTTTAATGATGATCGGTGGGAATGAAGATGATGAACATGGATTTCTATTCTCATGAAAGACTGCATGTGTTGTACTCCCCACTGCCGCACCTAGAAAGATCCCAGCATCAGCCAGGCCCAAGAAATACAGACCTCTGAAGTATTCGTCGTGAAAAACGAGCATCGCTCACAGGGACATACCAGCCACGTTAAGCAAAGTCGGCTGTATGGTTCCAGATCTCCCACTGAGCCCGTAACACACACAACTATAAAAAAGAACCGGTTGGGAGGAAAAATCCCACTAACTGATGTCTCCGATATGCATCGAACCTAGAACCCCCCCCCCCCCCCCCCCCCCCCCCCCCCCCCACCCCCATTTTCACAAGTCAGCCACGCTAAGCACTGCTCCTCGACATCCAGTATTCTTTCTCTTTTCGACTTCTTTGTCGTTTACGTGGATGCGCTAGTGGAGAAGTTTGGAACAAAGCCATAGACTGAGACGAAAGGTAGAATGTTGTAGGAATTTAAGCCGCCGGGAAGCATATAACATACAAACAAAGAATGAAAACAAGAAAAAAAAACTTTTTATGTTCTCTTAAACTTACCTAATACCCACTGAAATGTCCCCACTTCGACAGCTCGCTCAGAAAGAGAGAGGGTCGGAGGGAAAGGGGAGGAAAGGAGGGAACCCTGCGGATGGTGATGTCGTTATATAATGTTCCTTTGTTTGTCCTCAACAAATCAGCTTACACACGGAAGACCTGACATCAGCAGCAGCTTATCAGGCAAATGGAAAACACGATTTAAAACAGAAAAAAAGGAACAACCTTGAAGCAGGATCGTGGCTGTAAGTGGATTTTTTGTGTGTGTGCGCGTTGCATTGACAATAAATCTTCTTTGTTTCTCATATCCTCTGTCTCCCTCTCCCTCTCTGTCTCTCTCCCTCTCTCTCCCTCTCTGTGTGTCTCTGTCTATCTGTCTGTCTATCTATCTGTCTGTCTGTCTGTCTGTCTCAGTCTTTATTTGATAACGGACCCCACCTCTCTCTCTCTGTGCCTCACACTGTTTGTCCCCCCCCCCTCTCTCTCTCACACACACACACACACACCGTACAACACACACAACACACACACACACACACACACACACACACACACACACACACACACACACACACACACGCACGCACGCACGCACGCACCCACACACACACACACACACACACACAGGGGTCCGCTGGGATCCAGCTGGGTTCGGTGTCATCTTTCAGGACTTGGCTTCAAATGTTATAACTTGAGAGGCCCGAGGGTGGTTGAGGGCACTAGGGCGATGCTCCGAGACTGAGCGAGGGGCCTTTGCAGACCACTGGAAACTACGAATCAAATTGGACCCTCCCCCTCCACACACACACACACACACACACACACACACACACACACACACACACACACCACACCACAACACAGAATTTCTTAATTCCTGTCTGTCAGTGTCACTAATGTCTGGCGCCCCCCTCTCTTTCTCCCCTCCGATTTGTGTCTCCTCTATGACTCTCACTTCTTTATGCATCTGAAAATTATGAATTAGATTATCGTTTCTGATACTATGAGTAAACGTCACAAAACATGACAGGTAAAAGAATATCTTGCAAACCCAAGTTTAGGGATCTGAAGAGCTTTTGAAATATTCCTTGAACTGACAGTATTCTGAAAACTTAAGAGCTTACATGGAGCATGGCGCTTCACATTGAAGTAAACCTCACAATATTTTAGACATAGGAAAGCTTTGTGATTACCTCCCGTATTGTAAACGTAAATGCAACTAATGTTTTACAATGTAACAAATATCCACGACATTCAGATTTAAGGGAGCTTTTGATTGTAACAACGATTAGTATCACTGGGATAGTAATGAAACGTTTTCTGACGCAAACAACAGTGTGATGTGGTTTCAAATGAAGAGGAAAGAACACGCCTGCACATTAACCCGCACGTGCGGAAGGAAAACGCAGACACAAAAATGTGCACGGATTCGCACTTAAATTTACGGATATGATCCGGTATAATTGTTATTTATGCGAGAGACAAAAAAGGAAAAAAAGAAAAGAAAAAAAAAAGCGAATGTAACACAGCCGAAGTAAAAAGATGGCGAACAGTTGCGAGTGATCAAGAATCCGGACGAATCTTGAAAGAGGAAGTAAGGTTTTGTGATTCAAAATGGAGGCTTGCAGTCAAGTGGGTGCACTCCCTTTGTTATCCGGAAGTCGTTTGTCGCTCTTTTCGCAGATCGTAGTGCTTACTATGGTCGAACAGCAATGGGATTTTCTATTTCAGCAAGCTAATAGACTTACCTTTATTCGCATGAAAACAGTCTGGATAAAGGTGTTTTTTTTTAGTCTGCTGCCTGTATTGGTCTTTTGAGCTGCAATGTTTTTCTTTCATCCATGTTTTCATTTGAATTGATCACAGACATATTCCATCAGCTTCCTTTTCACATTTTTCACCTGATGTCGTATGATAATGATTATGGTATTAAGGACGTGAAATGAAGGAATGTAATTCCTTTTCTTTTCTGAATTATAAATATTACATTTGCAATCGCCGTTTGAGAAATCTGGCGTACGGTTGAGAGGTTGAAATGAAGGAGAATAAAAGATGTATTCAGAAAGGTTCTGCCGACCGAAGCATATGGTAGAACTGTACTATTCATAGTAGAATAAGACCTCGCTGTGCTGCCTTTTTAACAAAATTGCTAACCTTTGTGTATGGCATGTCCAAGTGAATGAAGGTTGTGTGTGTGTGTGTGTGTGTGTGTGTGTGTGTGTGTGTGTGTGTGTGTGTGTGTGTGTGTGATTGTTTTGTTGCCCAGACATTCAATGAATTTATTCTTTTCAGCTAGTAATGATTCATAACCGGAGGAGAGAGAGAGAGAGAGAGAGAAAAGAGAGAGAGAGGAGAGAGAAAAGAGAGAGAGAGAGAGAGAATGGGAGAAGAGGGAGGAGATGAATGAAGGAGAGGAAGAGAGAGAGAGAGAGAGAGGATCCTTAATAAAAAAGGCAGGTTATCGAATGGCAGTATATTTCTTCCGGTGCAGCTGCTTTTCCATGACATCATTTTATGGTGATCTCCCTCTGGGCTCTTGTATCGGAAGTAATTTCGTAATGGCGAGCCGCTGTATTGTTGCTGCTTCAGCGCATGATGATGATGATGATGATGATAATTAACGTTGTGGAAACCTTGCTTTGAAAACCTTTCGAGATTATAATGCGGGATTTAAAATCTTGAGAATGATTGACTGATGCGGAAGCAGCGGAAATAGTATGCTTTAGACATTAGACCGGCTATTCTCATTAGCATCAAGGGAAAAGTAAGCAGATGGTTAATCATCGTTGGAGCTCAAGAACCAAGCTCCACGCAGATTCCCTACAACGTTTAACACTGCCAGACATCGCGCATGCGCAATAGGCGTTTGAAGACACATGGAGATGGAAATAGTAAGTCCTCCGTCGCAGAAAGCAGATGACATTGGGTTTTCATGGAGCTTGGAAATATTTTGAATGAAAAGTTGGGATTTTGGAGTCCAGTAGCATTGAAAGAGTTCCGAGCATCTGCAAACCGATAATCGAGGTGGCTGGCATGTACACTCCTGACGTCCTCTAGCTGATGAAAGACGCCATGAATTTATATCTTTCCGGTGTCCACCAAAATAGATGAGAGCCAGCATTGCTGCAGCTGGCAAAAGCGCTAAACAACAGTGTTGTGTTTTACAAAACGAAAAGTAAATCACAAAGCCTTGGACCACGAACGAGATCGAATAACGACGAGCGGCAAACCAGAGAGTTCTCTTTTCTCACGCGAAACGGCAGTTTCTGCCAAACACGTTCTGGCACGAGGCTTGGGAAGCGACGGAACTGATCCCCCTTTGTCGCCTATGACATCCGAAAGAGTTAAACGGTGTAGTCAGACAAGGAATATGAGACAGGTGACTACATCAGGAAGCAAGTAAAAAAAAACAAAACCAAACAAACAACGAGACTATAAAATCCTCCTCGCAGTTATCCAGTAACTTGAGTGTGCCAACCACGAGAGATGGCTAAACGTTGAAGAGCTCACCGCTGCACCTTCATGACCTATGGCAGATGACAATCACAGAACAAAATGCATCGCGCTGAACAACGCGACTCCATTTTCAACCCAAAGAGTATTATCAAAAGCGGCCAATATAAAGCAATCGGAATGAAGAGTATTATCAAAAGCGGCCAGTATAAAGCAGTCAGAATGATTTTTGTTCAGGTGTCCTGGGAGTGAATTCTGAAAGTTGTTGCAAACACAGGTGAACGCGCGCGTACCCACAGAGGTAAAGAAAGAGAGGCGGGTAGGCGGGCGGTGAAGCCTGTATGACCTTTCTTGCCCCGCCGCTAAACGATCTCCGACTGGCGCAGTCCTGGCTTTTCATTTACTATTCTGCGACGAAGAATGGCGGCTAAAAAGAAAGTATGAAAATATTCCGAAGACGTAAAACTACTTAAAAGATTGACATTTGCGACGTGTGAATTAAAATGAATAATTGCCATCTCTTTGACATTTCCCCCATCTTCTTCGACGGTCTCATTTCATGCTTCAGCGCTGGATGATCGACATGTTTAATACCATGACTTAAGATCGCCAGAAAAAAGTAGAGAGACAACAAAAAAAAAAAAAAAAAAAAAGGAAAAACGAATTAAGCCTTGTTTAAGCTGATTTTCCTTAAACTCATTAAATCCATTTTCGCCGTGACGTTGGACTTGATAACGACGCCGGTGGCCGATTCATGATCATCCAGGTGTGAATACAACGGATGAGAGCAGAGCGGAGTTGGCAGAAAAATCTTTCATTGTGATATTGAAAAAATCCCAACTGGTCATATAGAGTTGTGGCTTGTCGCTGTCATTGAAGCTATTTTTTGTTTGTTTAGCTTTTCTATCATTCTGTCTTTGTCTTGTCTGTCATTCTTTCTTTCTTTCAGTAAGTCGTCAGCCAGTCAGTCAGTTCGTTCGTTTGCTAAGTTATAAAGAAAGCTGTTTCAGTTTTAACGTTAGTCAGATTTCAACACTGTAAATACCAATACATTTTACGCGCCAAGCCATATCATAGAAATTTTCAAAGTCTGTATAGTTACGTCCGCTGAAAAAAAAACATGCAGAAATCACCAAGCTTTGATAATGTCAGTCAATTGTATTTTGGGTCGTTCAAAGTGAAGGTTGATAGTTTGACTCGGAAAGATATCATTCTCGGTATTTCTAGACCCCTGATGCTATATCGTATGCTTTCCTCTATAAGAGGGTGGTGAACCAGAACCGTCGTAATTCTGTAGAATTAAAGGTGATCCCTTGCGAATGTGTATATGTACTTAATGAAAGGAAGTATTGAGGAGAGTCTCGTCATATAAGTATCAGATGGAACGCAAGTTCCAAATGGAACAATGTAGTTAAATATGTTGGCGTACCATCTTATCAGAGGTGTTTAAGTTATGTCATATGTGTAATGCACGATTATTACATTGTTTACTTTTGCACGTAATTACTTTTGTTGATTCTTATTCTTTTCTCACGTTCTTACCGTGAAGTGGACAAATGCGTGTTTGTGTGTGTGTTGTGTGGTTGTGTGTGTGTGTGTGTGTGTGTGTGTGTGTGTGTGTGTGTGTGTGTGTGTGTGTGTGATATGCAGTAGTCTCATTATGTTCTATTTCACTTTTACTTCCTACTGTCTTTTGTGAAGCGCGGTGAGTTTCTCGTAGACCCAGAAATCGCGGTAAGTCACGATATCATCATTCATCATCATCATCATCATCATCATCATCATCATCATCATCATCATCATCATCATCATCATCATCATCATCATCATCATCATCATCATCACCATCATCATCATCATCATCATCACCATCATCATCATAATCATCATCATCACCATCGTCAGTCATCATCATCATCATTGACGTCAGTTCTGTGGCCCTTCATGCCCTGCTTTGACGGTGATCTCCGTTTCGATGTCATCTTTACACTCAAAGCCGGGAGGTTTGTGTGAATCTTTGGTGCCATGCAGACAGTCGCTTGATGAACGTAGAACAGTCCTCCGGGGTGGGAAAGGGTTGGAGCTCGAGGTAGGGGTAGAAGGTAGGGGAGTGGAGGGCACTCACTCACGCTGCTGGCTCCTCGACTTAACTATCACCGTGTTTGGTAGGAGACTGCGGTCAGTGGTGTCCCGTTTATGTTGGATCAGAGCAGGCACCACCTAATGCCTCCCAGGTGACCCGTTATCAACTGCTTTCATGTGGACAGCCGGTGCTGGGTCGGAGAAAGGACCTGTAATGTGGGGGAGCCGGAATGAACGACGTGGGAATAGAGACACAGAGAGGATACAAAAGATGAGACAGTACACACACACACACACACACACACACACACACACACACGTTCTAGCGCGCGCGCACACACACACACACACACACACACACACACACACACACACACACACACACACACACACACACACACACACACACGTCTAGCGCGCCGCGCCGCACACACACACACACACACACACACACACACACACACACACACACACACACACACAAAACACACACACACACACACGTGCACACACACACGTGCACCCACCACCACACACACGCGCACGCACGCACGCACGCACCATGCATCACGAACGTACACACCAAACAAACAGTCATTATCGCGTTGATAATTATTTCTGTCTTGAAATTTTTTTAACATATTATATACTTATGTGGTGTGAACAGGCGTAGTATGAGTCTTGATCGTCAGACGAATTTCCATCTGTTCTTTCTCTTTTTGGCGTAACTTTTCATGTATTTGTTTTAACTTTTCCAGAACATAGAGAATATTGGTAACCATTATTTTATTTGACTTAGAAGCCAGTGACACGCAGTGTAAAATTGATATCTTAGTTGCTCACCTTAATGTGCTGCTGTTCTGGTGGTTCGTGTCGAGTTAACATTTTATTAAGTAATATTTGTATATTTTAACGTTATACTGGTTCTTGTTCAGCTGTGTAGCTTTTGGAATTAGAAAATCTCCATAGTTAAAGGGGTTTATTTTGGTATGGAAACACAGCATCCAGTTTCAAAGAGAGAATAGCACTGTACGGCCTATCCTGGTATTGATTGTCAGCTCAGGCTATGTCTGATACTGAGTGAGACATGCCAGACACACAGGGAAAACAGACTGCAAACATGGTCTTTGTCGACGCTCAGTCGTTGGCCGACCTCCAGGCCTACAGCCCGCGCGCGCACACTCTCTCTCTCTCTCTCTCTCTCTCTCTTCTCTCTCTCTCTCTCTCTCTCTCTTTCTGTTTGTCTTTCTCTCTTTTTCTCTTTATCTGTATGTCTCTCTCTCTATACGTATGCACACACACGCACACGCCACACATACACACACATACGCACGCACGCACTTACACACGCACGCACACACACACACACACACACACACACACACACACACACACACACACACACACACACACACACACACACGCGCGCGCGCGCGCGCGCGCGCGCGCGCGCGCGCAGGCGTGTGTGTGTGTTTCTCTTTCTGCTTCTCTGTTTGTCTCGATATTTGTCTCTGTCTGTCTTTCCCTCCCTCCCTTCCACCCTCCCAAACTCTCTCTTTAAGTCACTCTCCTTCCCTCCCTCCCCCTTTTTCTTTCCTCTATCTCTGTCTATGTCTTTCTCTTTCTCTGTCTTTGTGTTTGTCTGTCCGTCTGCATCTGTTTCTCTTTCTGTCTGGGAAGGGGGACCAAACTCTCACTGAGAGAAGAGAGAGAGAGAGAGAGAGAGAGAGAGAGAGAGAAATATTACTGATTGTCATTGTAATTTCATTATCTACAATCTCAACAACACATACCATGATTTCTGTTGATGGAAAAAGAAACTGTACGTTTTTAATGCTCTTTTTGAGCGTGTTTCGTG
>CM031614.1:36559753-36574753 GCA_018398815.1 Conus ventricosus
ACATACACACAAAAATTGAGAAGAGAGAGAGAGAGAGGAAGAGAGAAAAGAGAGAGAGAGGGAGAAGAGAAAAGGGGGCCAAAACAGACAGAGAGAGAGAGAGAGAGGGGGAGAGAGAGAGAGAGAGAAAAGGGGAGAGAGGGAGAGAAAGAAAATGATTTGTAGGGGTATTTTTAAAACAGGGTACTTTAACAAAGATTATTGGGGGTTTTTGTCGCAAAGGGAAGGGCCAAATCAAGTGTTGAAAAGACGCAGCGCGTGACAGTAAGAACCAAATGAAGCATTCGCAAAGGGCAGACGCGAAAACTGGGGGGCAGCACCCCATCTTATAAACGTGTTTTAAAAAACTCAAAGTTACCAAATCTTTATAGGGGAAAAAAAGATATTCCACCGGGGGGGTGAAACCTCTTTTTGTATTCTGTCTGCGAGAAGAGGTTTTTTTTATTGGGAAAAGCATATCAAGATCACCGTAAAAGTTTTCAAAAAATCAGAAAAAACACACACAAAACACCCCACGCAAAGAAGCCCCGCACGCATCCACAAAGCACGCAAAGCACGCACTCACCGCACGCACCCAATTTCCACAGTTGCTATTGAATACAAACAGGGGGGCTTATTTGGGCAAAGAATTGGGCACAGATTGCGGGCCCAGCACTACTAGATTACGAAAAAGCGCCCCGAAACCCCGATTGGGGGGCCGTTATACCAAACACTGACAGGGGAAAACCCATTATCCCCGACATGCCAGTTTTTGGGACGATCTCCTTTTCCAAGAAGCAAATTTTTGACCCAAAAACGTTGTGATGATGACGAAGAAACACGAACCAGATTTTCCACCGCAGACTAAAGTGGCAAAAAACCCCCGGGGTCATGTTTTTGGGCTGCTTCCCAAACCGTTTTTGCCCAAATACCTGTTAGTTTTTTCTTTGGAGACAGAAAATTTAACAGTTTTGTACACACTATCTTTTTTTTTTTTTTGCACTAATGTTATGTTGCAAGATGTGACGATGTTGGAATTTATTTAATGAATGTCTCAACCTGATCATCGTGTGCCCCACAAAACCTCTGTTTTCATATGCCAAGAAATATGTTCTTGTTCTTGTTCACACACACACACACACACACACACACACCACACCACACACACCACAAAAAAAAAAACCACACCACACGCACACCACACGCACGCACGCACCGCGCGCACACAACACACACATACACACACACACACACACACACCACGCACACACACGCGCGCGCGCGCGCACACACACACACACACACACACCACATAACACACACACCACACACAACCGCACCGCGCGCACACACACACACACACACACACACACACACACACACACACACACACACACACACAACACCACACACACACACACACACACCACACACACACACACACCACGCACACGCACACAACGCACGCACGCACCACGCACACACACCACACACACACACACACACACACACACACCGCGCGCGCGCGCGCGCGCACACACACACACACACACACACACACACACACACACATACACACACACACACAACACACACACACACACACACACACACACACACACACACACACATTGCGCGTGCACACGAGCGCGCACGGATCTAATTATCACTTACGATGGAGTCTGCATGACGAAAGGAAATGTTGGTAACATGACACATCCACCGGGGCCTGGCTGCGGATATTACTGTCTTTTCACCGAGGATCATGCGCTCTCGTTGGCGAGGTGTTCTTTCCCTTCATTTCCTAGACAGTAAGAGCAAATTACTTGTCTAAGGAACATCCCCCAAACATCCTTGGAAATCAGTATCAAACCCATCTTAGGTACTAACCGTACACCACTTTGACTGAAATTAATGTGAAGCAGACTGAAATTAATGTGAAGCAGATGTTTCGAGAACAACTCGTTATGTATCCCATGTTTGATTACTGGACATCTAGAAGGGATTCATATCCGCGTTTAAGTCCTCTCTCTCTCTCTCTCTCTCTCTCTCTCTCTCTCTCTCTCTCTCTCTCTCCTCTCTCTCTCTCTCTCTCTGATAAAAAATATCACATTTGATGTTATCACATTTTCACCTTGGCTCTTAGTCAAAGAGAGAACTACGTGTTAAGAAAAGTACACCTGTTGTACTTTAAAGCCTGACACTGCGCCACCGGCACCTCCTGTCTGTCTGCCTGTCTCTGTCTGACGGTTAGGATGTCTTTCCCTTCCTCCCCTCCTCCCTCTTTTCTCTCTCTCTCTCTCTCTTGCCTTTTCTCCTCGTTTCCTTTGTCTGTCTGTCTGTCTGTCTCTCTCTGCCTCTCTGTCTGTCTGTCTGTCTGTCTGCTGTCTTCCTCTCAATTTGTGTAAAATGCTACCACATTTTCCTTAGCTGTTCTTGTTAACGATCTGGTTGTCAGGGTAAATCCCAAATACACGTACGACTTACATAACATTATCTCCAGTACTTTCCCTGTAGTTTGAATAGCACTTCTCCCCGTGCTGCTAGAAGACCCGGTGTCCTTAAAGTGTGACCTTGTTTCTATCTAGATTTACTGTCAACCCTTTTTCTGCTGCGTGCTCTCGTTAGCACATTCAGTTGATTCTGCAGACCCACCACCATATGCAGCACTAGGGCTGTGTCATCAGCTAACCGCAGGGAAGATATTTCTGGCGAGAACAAAACCATGTCTTCCATCTCTCTTCAACTCATCAGCTACCTGTTCATGAACAAGAAAAACAATTTCGGCGAAAGCAAGCAGCCTTGTTCGACACCGGCGGGCGATTCAAAGAAATCTGTGCGCTCTTGATCGGCTTTGACACAACAAAAGAACATTCTGAGGTATACTTCTCGGCAATGTCAACACTTTTCCCGGACAATTTTTTTTTGTGTTTAAAAGCCAAGCATGCTAATAATTTGTCGCAATTGACGGAAGGAAGGCTTTATGCTAATGAAGTAAAGGTACCTAAACTATCCCTTTTCAACGGACGAAACTTTTTGGCATGGTATTATACAGTATAAAGTAGGCAATGGCCGATCGTGGGACAGCCGATTCACCGTTTGCTCTTCCCCGCAATTTGTCTCGTTTCTTTCATCCAAAGTGCAAGTCTTACGACGCTCAGAATAAAATGGAAAAACCTTACTGCCCACGCTTGTAAAGGACCACCACGGCACTTGCTAGTGAAGTGTGTATAACCTCCGACAGACGTTAATCACAGACAGACGCGAAAACTTGTTGAATCGTTTAATATCAACACCTGAATAAACTAACCACTTGGCAGAGGAAATGAATGAATGAATGAAATATAAAAACAAATAAAAAAAATCAAGTAAAGAACTACATGCCGATAGGCAAAATAAGTGAAAGCAACTATCCATCCAAATACCTACTATCCAGCCAAGTACCTACTATCCAGCCAAATACCTAAGTAAGGAACTAACATTGCTATGCACTGATTAAATTATAATGATTTTTTTTTTTTGGGGGGGGGGGGGGGGGATAACTAATACGTCAAGAGGTTATGGGACTCATTTTGACATAAATGAACAAACAAACAAACAACACGTATAACGCTACAACAAAAGCAACAGCAACAACACAAACTAGAGAGGAAGTATAGGGCGCACTGACACCCTCCCGATGCTGCAAAAATCAGCCGTTTTAAGGTAGGTTTTGTAGTAGTAGGGTGCGGCGTAGACCTCTGGGTAACTGCCTCTCAACACACCCGGTTCGAGAGCCACAGGGACACGGGTGGGTTCCTGCCTGGCTGAGTGATGCTGTGTGGAAACGGTTGGCTGAAAGCAGACAGAGATTGCGGTGTGGAGGAAGAAAGGCTTGGGGGTATTGATCCGAGCAAATCGTGCACGGCAAACAAGGCTTTGTGCTGGAACAATCTCGAGCGAACAATGAGGTGTGTGTGTGTTTTTTTTTCTTCCTCTGCATCTGTCTTTTTCTTTTCTTTCGTTTCTTTTTCCTTTTGTCCTACTTGCAGTTATGCCAGTCTCACATCAACTACCACCGAACTCGCGCAAATCTGATATCTTTTTGCCCTCATCAGTGGGTGTTCTCAGGTTACTTTCGTCAGGGAGATCATGTTTTCATCCGCGTTCTGTTTGCTTGTTCCTCTGTCTAGCCGTCCGTCATCTGGGCAAGCAGAAATCAAGCGAACCGATTTCGACAAAACTTTGTGGAAAGATGGGAAGGGGGACAAAGGACAAACCCGGCGAATTTGAGAGCGGGTCAGAATCAGAGGCTTACTCCGGGAGTATGTTACCCCACTTTCTTGAACAATCCGAAATAGGGCATTTTTTTTTTCTCAATATTTTCGTAAATATCCCAAAGAAGAATGCACGAGCCTCAGTGAAAAATGATCAGGCGTCCTAGGCCATTAGTATGTACGAACTTTAGGAATCTGTAGAGAATACGGTTTATTGGCGTGCATACAATGCACAAAATAACATTTTAAGACGTGTATGTGTGGTTGGTGTGGGGTGGTTGTGGTGGTGGTAGCTGGGTGGGGTGTGGGAGGGGGTGTTATTCCCTCACGGCGCGGTGACAAATTGAGTCAAAACGTTGCCACATTTATAGCAAAAGTCAGCTAAAACAATGTAATTTTAGTGATATAAACCAGTTCTGGTGTCTGTGGGATAGATTTTTGATGTACATGAAAGATATGCGATGAATTCGTTAAGGTTTTGATTGAAACGAAGACGTTTTTTTCGACTTTGGTGGTCAGCACTCTCTCGTGAAGTGCCCCCCCTCCCCCCTCTCTCTCTCTCTCTCTGGTTTTAGAGGCCTTAGATGTCACAGAAGGATTGTGAATATGCAGGAAGTTACTGGACGGCTCAAAAGTTACTTCCCTTCTGTTTAGCCCCCCTCCCTTCCACCGTTCCTTTCTTTTATCCCGTTTGATTTTGTTTTCTATTCCTCCACGCCCCCCCCCCCCCCCCCCCCCCCCGTTTCCCTTTTCCTTTCATTATGCATTGCCGCGAAACGTGAGCAAATTTGGCGATTTCTCCTCCCCCTTCCCCTCCCCCCCCCCCTCCATCTTTTTCTCTTCCCCCCCCTCTGCTTGTATCTCCTTACATTCCTCACTCCCCTTACGTATTTCTCTCGCTGTGATTCTCTCTCTCTCTCTCTCTCTCTCTCTCTCTCTCTCTCTCTCTCTTCTCTCTCTCTCTCTCTCTCATCCACACACACATACACACCACAAAAGAGGCGGAACTGCATCGAAATCTAAAAGAAAAGTTCTGTTAGAAACATACACGGGCACGCATGGAGAAAAGAGAGAGAGAGAGAGAGAGAGAGAGAGAGAGAGAGAGAGAGAGAGAGGGGAGAGAGAGAGAGAGAGAGAGAAAGAAAAGAAAGAAAGAAAGAGAGGGCGTGCGTGTGCGTGCACTTGTGTGTGTGTGTGTGTGTTTATTCTTTTCGCGTCACAAAAGAGGAAGAGAAGGGCGGGGGGGGGGGGGGGGGGGGGGTGAGGAGAGGAGGGGGGGGGTGGTGAAAAGGGTGAGCGGCATGAGACAGTCTAACCACAGACCTCGTGTAGAGACAGCAAAACAGGAACCCAATCAGGGCTAATTGAAAAACACCACCACCACCCCCGACCCCCGTCCCTTCCACCCCCTTCCTTTCAACCCAGCCCTGGGGACACCCCGTCATGTCACTGTCTCCTCCACGACTGATTGGAAACAAACCCCTCCCTCCGCGCGGCCCCCCCTCCCTGCCTAGGGGAGCTGGAAGCTTCCGAGGCTCGCTGAAGGCTGTGACAGAGGCCCTTTCCCGCGCGGGCTGGGCTGTGATGGTCACCCGCCGGCATGGCGGCCCGGGACAGGGGACACGTTGTGACGGGCACGTGGACTGTGAAAGTCATTCGGAGAGGCCGGACACACAGACGGGAGGTTTGGACGGCGCACACAAAACACGGACACCCCACACACACGACAACACACACACACACACACACACACACCACAACACACAACACACACACACACACACACACAGGGACAAACACACACACACACACACCCCACACACACACACACACACACGGACTTTCGCTTCTTTCTCTGCTGGCGATAAGACGTGTTTGCACGAGCTGTGAGGAAACCTGTATTTTCCTAAATTCAAGCTGAACTGATTTTGCAAATGTCTTGTTCAGTGGAGTGCTAAACCCCGCATCAGTGGGATCGTTTGCTTTCGTGTTGGCAAAGATTCTGTATCTGAAAGCAAAGAAAGCAAGAGAAAGACCTAGAAAACTTCGGGGGCACAACAGCAGCCATGAGGGTTTACCTTGCTGTGGATTATCACGGCTCTGCTTCTCCGTTCAGGCGTCGAACCGAATCCTGGCCCCCCAAACAAGACAAAACGAAACAGGCCCGACTGAACAGCAGCAACCTCAACATCAACGAAAGAACCCGCAAGCAGCAAACAAGAGTCATTGCTGATGTTATGAAAGTGCTGAAAGACATGTCATCCCAAATGAACAAATTGGACAGCAAAATGACTCACTGAATGACAAAATGCAAAGACAGCTGGACTCTGTGATGGAAGAGAACAAGCAACTTAAAGACAAAGTTCAACGGCTGGAAGACAAACATACAGATTTAGAGGGCAGGAGTAGGCGTAGCAACCTGCTTTTTCATGGAATTCCGTCCCCAAAAGATCACACTGAAACTTGGGCTGACTGTGAGGAGGCAGTGAAGAAAGTCATCAAAGACAAGATGGGGATCGAAGAAGATGTCGAAATCGACCGTGCACACCGTCTCCGAGGTGGCAAGACACCGCAACCCATCATTGCCTCCTTCAGCCGCTTTAAGCATAAGGACAAGGTTCTGTCAGAACGCCGCAAACTGAAAGGTACTGATGTGTTTGTATCTGAAGACTTTACTCCCCGTGTTCGTGAGAAACGCCGCCAACTGCTCCCCTTTCTGAAGGACGCAAAAAACGCAAACAAAAAGGCCTTCCTCCGATTTGACTCGTTCGTCATTGAAGGTAAGAGCTACTGGTACAACGAAGACACCAAGCACCTTGAGGAGCGCCGCAGTGCAAGATGAGAGGCAGGCCGGCATCGCGAACATGGAGCAAGAAGGAGGATTTCCGTACCTCCCCCCCACCCTGCCTGTTTGCTTCTCAATGATAATACGCGTGAAAGCTACGAAGAAACTGAAGATGAGAATAGTGTTAGTATGGAATACAAGTTACATTTTAAAGTAAGAAGTCAGAGTTTAGAAGCCTTTACTGATTATCTTCAAATCAACGTAATCCATGAGCTAGCAAACTTCTTTGAAGCATTAACTCAGAATGTTGATGAAGGCCCAGAATATGTTGTCAGTCTAATGCAAAAAGCAGCTGAACAAATGCAATCAAGACCAAAAAAGCAATGTTCGTACAATCAATCACCTTGGTGGGACAAGGATTGTGAGAAAGCTAAACAAGAGAAATACATGTATCTACGTATATTCAGACAAACGGATGACAGGAAGGACTTGAAAGCTATCTTGACCACAAAAAAGCATTCAAGTTGCTTTGCAAATAAAAAAAAAGATGAAAGAGACAAACGTATCATAGATGAATTAAACGAAGCATGCGCAGACCCAAACTCTAAATCATTTTGGCAAAAAATAAAGTCTCTTACAGCCACCAATTCAAACAGTTCAAATACGATTACACCAAACAAATGGTATGAATATTTCAAAAACTTACTGTCACCTGAACAAAATGTACATGATGAAGATTTTGAACAAGAAATTTCTGGTACATTACAGGATCACTGTTCTGAAACTTGTGAAGAGTGTCATAACTTTGATCATGATAATGAAATATCAGAAACTGAGATATTCCAAGCAATTAATGCAACGAAGAAGAGTAAAGCTGCCGGGCCAGATGGTTTGCCCACTGACCTGTTTCATGCAGGAGCAAACGTACTCATTAAGTTTCTACACCCCTTGTTCAATAAGGTGTTTAGTAGCGGAACTTACCCAAAAAGCTGGACAAAAGCAGTAATCTTTCCTTACATAAAAAGGGTGATCGAGGTTGTGTTGATAACTACAGAAGTTTTCTTTGCTGAATGTGCTTAGTAAAATATATAATACAGTGATTAATAACAGATTGACTCAATATTGTAATGAACATGAAACTATCCCTGAAGCCCAAGCAGGCTTCCGGAAAGGCTATAGTACAATAGACAACATATTTTCTCTCCAATCTCTCGCGCAAAAATACTTAAGCAAACAAGGCGGACGATTTTATTCACTTTTTGTAGACTTTTCAAAAGCGTTCGACTGTGTAAATAGAAGTAAACTTCTTTACATTCTGCTGTCCAGAAGGATCCATAGTAAACTGTTTGGCACAATTCAAGGTATGTATAAGAGTGTGATGGCAGCTGTGTGTGTTGGAGATAAGATTACAGAATATTTTGAGTGCTTATCTGGTGTTAGGCAAGGCTTGTGTTTGAGTCCCCTTTTGTTTTCAATATTTTTATCTGAACTTCAGACAGAGTTAATTGGTTGTGGTGCACGAGGTATTGATATACTGGGAGATCCGTTGGGTATTCTCCTCCTTATGTACGCTGACGACATTGCAATTGTTGCTGACACTGTTTTAGACCTACAGAAGATCGACTGTCTAGAAAAATATTTTAAAAAAATGGGCTCTGAAGGTAAACATGGATAAGACTAAAGAGTTGTATTCAAAAATGGAGGATTTAACAAAAAAAGTGAAAAATGGAATCTAAACGATGCAGAGATAAAGGTTGAATCTTGCTATAATTATCTGGGGGTCATTTTGTCATCTACTTTGAAATGACTAAGAATGTAGAAGCTCTTTCTGGTAAAGCCCTTAGAGCTTTAGCAGGCATAAAAAGGTTATATTTCAGATTTAAAGCACTCCCAGTGGACATGGTTTTCAAAATATTTGATACAAAAATTAAGCCCATTCTATTATATGGATCGGAAATTTGGGGATTTAAGAAATATGATGCTATAGAAAAAGTGCAAGTTAAGATATGTAAAATGATACTCGGTGTAGGTAGGGATGTGAAAAATGATGTAGCTTTAGGTGAATGTGGAAGATTTCCTATCTTGATTGATACTCAAACTCGTCTCATCAAATACTGGTGCAGACTCATTAACATGCCAAACAACAAATACCCCAAGCAGTGTTATGATATGCTGCATGCACATGACTCAGCTGGCAGAAAGAATTGGGCATCAGAAATCGACTTCTGCTATGCAAGTGTGGATTTGGTCAGGTCTGGGCTCTGCAAACCCTGGAAATAGTAAATTCTTTCTAGAAGAGTTTAGGAAATAGGCTGAAAGACATGTCACAACAAATTTGGCATGATTCCATATCTCATGAAGAGGATTACAGTCTATATCAACCAGAAATCATAAGAGCTAACTACATTACAAGTTTAGATTTAGTAGCTCATAGAAGAGCCATTTGCTTGCTAAGAAGTAACAGATTACATCTAAATGGTGTTCCACGTTTTGGTTGTTTAAGAAACGACCCTGAATGCAAACAGTGCAGTGGAAATCACATTGAAGACATTGTACATTTTCTTTTTGTTTGCCCAAAGTACTTGCATCTAAGAAATAAATACCTCCCTGTGTATTATTGTCGCTTTCCTAACACACTAAAAGTTCAATTGCTATGTAGAAACCTTAAAGGAAATCTTGCATTCAAAACTGCTATGTATATTGTAGAAAGTTTAAAAATAAGATGCTGAAAATACAGGATATTGTATATTATGCGCTATTTAACATGGAATGTTGTCCAAAATTCTGCTATGATTGAATGTAAACCTCCTTGTCAATATGGGCCAAATGGCCTGCAAAGACTGAATAAAATTTATTGTTATTGTTATTATTGTTATTATTATTGTTGTTATTGTTATTGTTACACACACACACACACACACACACACACACACACACACACACACACACACACACACATGCACGCACATACACACACGCACGCACACACACATGCACGCACACACACACTCTTTCTCTTTCTGTCTTTCTCTCTCTCTCTCACACACACACACACACACACACACACACACACACACACACACACACACACACACACACACACACACACACATACACACACACATACACGCGCGCGCGCACACACACGGACACACACGCTCTCTCTCTCTCTCTCTCTCTCTCTGTCTCTCTCTCTCAAACACACACACACACACGCACGCACGCACGCACGCACGCACGCACGCACGCGCGCGCCACCCCCCCCCCCCCCACACAACACACACACACACAGGCCCTCAAGTCCGGCTGATCGTGTATGCCTTCTTGAGAGTGTGTGCGTCAAACAGGGTTGATAAATGAGATACGAAAAATATAAACTCCCTCTTCCCTTTCCTCGCCTTCCTTTTACGTCATGAAGTAAAAATCTTCAAGTACCGCTTCCATAGGAAAAGAGCAACAAAAAGAAATCGTCAGTCCAACCGTCAGCCAGATCATTTTGTGTACAGCCCACTCCAGGGCGCCTGTCACTTCAGGGTAGCACAGTAGACCTGGTGCCTTCCCCTCAGACTCAGAACAGGGTCCTGACCCAAAACCGGGTGTGCTCAGACCGTGGGATGTGTTCTAGTAATTCATTAGTTTTACCAGAAACCAGTTTTTATGTTCGTGCCAGTTTTACCACAATTACTAACTTTGCAGTTAAAGGTCAAGTTCTGTGAATCGCTTTTTTCAGGCACCCGCTTTATGTCTGCTGAAAAAAAAACCGTTTGTCAGTAGGTACCTCCCCCCCCCCCCTTCATCCTTTCAGGAACTGAAGTCGTATATCTGTTCTTATTTTCAGTCCTGCTGATGTAATTCTCCAAGTTCATGCAGTCAGGGAAAGACGGACCAGACTAAATGCATGTAAAAGAAAAAGCAGTTTGTCCGCCATAACAGACCGAAAGACATTACAGAAAAGCCCAGTTTTTTAAAAAGTTTTTTTTGTTTTTACCTAAGAGACGAGAGAACATGTGCAGACTTCAGCACACACGGCCGTCGTTGATGGCAAACCCTTGCAGAGCGCAGAGCAAGGTTGTCAGTCCGCCATAGCAACCGCCCAGGTATTCCTGGAGCTCCATCGAACCTGGCCATGTTTGGCGGCCTCAGTGCATCGAAGGTGACAGGTATGGAGAGGTTACTGGCTCCGTAAGCCGATAACAGCTGTTTTTCCTGTGTGTTTTTTTGTTTTTTTTTCTCTAAGGAGAACGGGTATCATCCTTTAGGAAAACAGTGTATGGCTCTGTCCCTGGGGTTCAGAACCATTTTCTCAGGATAATAACTGCTTCCTTGTTTCTCCAAAGGATCGAAACTGCTGTCCTTGTTTTCCGTGGGAAAAAGAATATCGGTGTAAACTGCTTTCCTGAAAGAAAAAGGTACACCCGAAGGTGCGAGTAGGACCCAGGAGTACCGTCCTCAACTGCCGAACAAACCAGCTGGGAGCAATCCTGCACCACCCTTGGAAGCCTGCGCTGTGTTCACATAATGGCGCAGGCTCACACAGGGCAATCCATTGCGATGTCAAGGGACATACTACATTTTCCCGCGGAAAAAAAAAATCGGTGTCATCTCTTAGGACCACATCTGCTTTCCCCATCTTACTTTTGTAAGAGAAGTAATTATGCTTCATGAAAACACAGCCGAACCATGGTCTGTTCCAGACAAGAGGCTGCGTAGTCATATCAGTTATACCAGTGCGTATGCACTTGTTAGTGGAAAACAGCGATCATAACAAATTGTATGGGAGCCTAGTAGCGTCATGATGCGATGATTGCCATTTTTTTTTCTGGGGGAAAGTTATTCTTGAGGGGAAACAGGGAAAATGGGGAAAACAACTGGTACTGTTGTCATCCACGAAAATCACAACTGTTTTCCTAATTATCACATTGTTTCCCGTTAGGACACAACTGTATTCCCGTTTTTCACAGTTGGCGTTGGCTCTGGTCTTGTCTTGTACAACGTTGTTTTTGCCATCACGTCTTTGATCTTGTCACGTAGGGCGTTTCAGGAACGGCTTGTCATTAAGAAAGCTGGATTCAGTATCCCATGTTTTGCCCTTCCTCGTGGAGAGAGAGAGAGAGAGAGAGAGAGAGAGAGAGAGAGAGAGAGAGAGAGAGAGAGGAAAAAACACACCAAAAAACAAGCAAAACAAACAAAACCAAAATCAAGTTCATTATAGTTATGTCGCATCTTGTCTTGCATCTTATCTTATGATGTTAGGTCTTGTCTAATAGAACGTTGTTTTTGTTGTCACGAGTTTGGTCTTGTCACGCAGAACGTTGTTTTCAGTACGTTTTTGTCTAAAAGCAAGCTTGATTCAGAATCACAGTTTCCGCCTTTCTTGCAGAAAGCTGGATTCATCATATCTTTTCTTGGATTAAAAAAAAAAAAAAAAACAACAACAACAAAAAAGAAAAAAAAAACCCAACAACTGAAAAACAAAAGCAAGAACAAAAACAACAACAACAACAACAAAAACCCCAAACAAACAACAACAACAACAAAAACAAACAAACCGTATTCATTATGGAATCTGTCTTATCAGGTAAAACGTTGGATTGCATTATATATGTTACGGCTTGTAAAATTTCGCAATGTTTGTGATGCGTTTGTTTGTTTATTTGTTGTTTTTTTTTCACAAAGAGGGGTATTCATTCAAAATGTTTTAGTTATAATGCTTTGTCTTTTATATATAAAAAGTAGAAATTTGATTTTTTGAAATAATCACGACCGCCGCAAACTAGGAATACTATTGTGTGTAGAGCGTCCTACAGAAAAGTGAAGATTAGATTATCTTGAAATTTAATTCTTTTTGTAACACAGAGCGGAGCATGCACGTTCGAATACTTCATACCTGCTCGAGTTCGTCGTGGACACAGTAAGTGAACGCACGTATTTGTCAAGGTCAACTCTTCTGCATGAATCATCACCAACAAAAACCCAAATCAACTTTAAAGAGCTATTCGTCCCTCCCTCTCTTTCTCTCTCTGCTCTTCTGTCTCTGTCTGTCTCTCGTCTGTCTGTCTGTCTGTCTCTGTCTCTCACCGCCTTCCCCCTTTTGTATCTACCTCCCCGAGGGCGGTGTGTGTGTGTGTGTGTGTGTGTGTGCGCGCGCGCGCGCGCGGCGGTGTGTGTATGCCTGGGTGCGCACGCGTGCGCACGCGCTGATTCTCTGACGCGACTATACCTTGCCTCCTGAGGCCTTTGCTCTTGGGAGCATCCAATCGCTTTGATCGAAGCCACGATCATGAGATTCCCTTTCTCCTGCCTCCATTTATTGGGACCTTGTTGCTGTGGAGTCATTTGCACACGTTTTTTTTTTTTCGTCGTTGCATTAACACCTTCGGGAAGCGCAGAAGCAGACACGCAAGTGCAGACAGAGCACGCAAGTGCAACACGTCATGCACACATCGTAGCGTGTTGTGTTGACAAGACAAAGGGGTCGAGTTGTGTTACGAACTGCGAAATGGGTGGGAATGTTACGATGGAATTCCATCACAATAGATGTCAAAACGCATGAACTCTCTCTTGAAATTCCTCCTTACAAAACACTCAAAAGTGCTGTTTCACTTTGTTATCAGTTCAAAAATGGAAGACACATTTGTGATATAGTAAGTTTCTAAAACATGGGAGATTGTTAATAGATCGGTACCATCTCACATGAATTCAGCATTTCCCCAAACTTTTCGTATCAAACTTCTAATGTTGAGTTCATCTTGTCACACATTTGTTCCTCCATCTCCAGCAGGGATCAAAGGATTATTTGTGGAGAAGGTGAGATGGAAGAATGAAATGAAGTGGTAGGGAGAGGGGACAAAGAGAGAGCAGCAAGAATTATTACGAGCAGAGAGAAGAGGAGTGATGAAGGAAATAGCGATGGAGGGGATTACCATGACAGGAAAAATGAAACTGTGGCGGGGAAGAAGATGTGAGCATCCATAATCCTCAAAAAAAAAAAGGAGGAGATGAAAATGAGAGAAGGAGGGACAGATAGTGAGGCGAGAGAGGTACGACGTGAGAGAACCCCCAATGGAGAAGAGGAAGAAGACGTAAGGGAAGACATAGAAAATGGAATGAGAAAGTGGACATGATGTTAGCCATAAAGGGCAGAGACTCGATCGAAAAATGTCAAAAACGATGCAGTACATGCAGAACACAGCAATATTTAGCCCGATCGTCTCGGGACAGCGATTAATTTGGAGGGGAAGGTGGAGGAAGAAGAGAGGCAGGAGTAACGGGGAGGAGGAGGAGACAAGGAGGAGAGGAGGAGGAGAGGAAGAGCAGGAGAAGAAGAAAGCAGAGAAGATGGAAGAAAATAGGAGAAAATGAAAGGAAGGAGAGGTAACGATGAAGAAGGAAAAATGAAACTGTAGAATGAGAAAGAAGATGTGGAGGGACAAGACAATAATAAAAAAAAAAAAGGAGGAGAATGAAAATGAGAAGAAGGAAGAGGACAGGAGAAAGTGAAGGCGAAGGAGAGGTACACGATGAAGGAGAATTCTCCCCAACTAGAATGAGGAGAAGAAGACGTAAAGGAACAAGACAATAAAGAAAAAGTAGGAGAATGAGAAGAAGTAGGACATGATGATATAGAATAAGAAGGGGCAAGAGACGACGAAGACATCGAAAGAAAAGGAGACAAAGAAAAAGGAGATGGAGAAGACGGACAAGGAAAAAAAACAACAACAAAGGAATAGCCTCAGAAAGAAACAAAGAAAGGGGAGGAGAAGAAGAATAAAAAGTAGATGGAGGAGAAAAGAAAGAGGAAAGGAAGAGGCAACATAGAAAGAGGAGAAGACAAAGAAGGAGGACGAAGAGAAGATGTAGAAAGAGGAGACGAGAAAGAAGACTAGGATGAAAGAAAAGATGAGGAGAAGGAGATCAAAACGAAGAGGAGGAGGTGGAGGAGAGGAGGAGGAGGAGGAGGATTAAGAAGAAGAAGGAAAG
>CM031614.1:36579753-36582253 GCA_018398815.1 Conus ventricosus
GATTTCCTGCTTCCAGACAGAGTACAATCGGCTGAACTACCGCCTGGATAAGACGTTTCGACGTTGCGCATCTTCTGTCCCCTGTAGAGAAGCAAACCTGACCACGGAGCAACTTTTCGGGGACCGAGGGAGGAGACGTACCTGGTGAACGTCACTGTACCAGAGAAATTGTGCAGGTGTGCGGAGGCTTTGAGGAGGAAAACCCTGTTATACTCATATGACCAGTCTCCAAGTGCGATGGCGTTAGATAAGTGTCTGGCTTTAGTCGACTTTCGACTCAAGGATCAGCATACGACGTCAAGTGAATTGTCTGTTGAGAAGAGAACCGATCTAGTATCGACTTTCAGCGGCATTTGACTCTTGGTGATTGCAGGGGCACAATAAATCGTCTCTTGAGGAGGGCAGCAGAGTGGCAAGCTTGTGTGACGTGTGACTCCTGGAAGGGAGTGGGATCAGTTAGACAATGCCTTGTGACTTGGACTGGATAGGAGGTGGTGCAGGAGTAGTGGCAAGCCTTGTGCTTGGATCGGAGGGGTGGGAGCAGGTAGTGAGTTTGTGACTGTGCTCCGATGGGGGGCAGGTTAGTGCAAGCTTGTGCTGTACTCGCTGGATAAGGGTGTGACGTTATGCAAGCCTTTTCTGTACCCTGGATAGGGAGGGTGCAGATGTCAGTGGCAACTTTGTTGACTTGTGACCATGGATAGGTAGGTGGTGCATGTACGTGGCAATTTGTTGAGTTGTGACTCTGGATAGGGGTGGTGCAGGTTAGTGGCAAGCCTTTTGACTTGTGACCATCTGGTAGGGGTGGGTGCGGTGTAGTAGGCAGGCTTTGTTGACTTGTGACTCCGGAAGGGGTCAGGTAGCAGTGTAGTGGCAACCTTTGTTGATTGTATCTGATAGGGGATGGAGCAGTTAGTGACAGCCTTTGTTGACATTTGTGACACCTGGACTGGGGTGGTTGCAGGTGTAGGGCACTTTGTTGAATTGTGACACTTGACAGGAGTGGGTGCAGGTTTGTAGTGGCAAGCCTTTGTTGACTTGTGACTCCTGGACTAGGGGGTGGGTGCAGAGTAAGGTGCTGTTCTGTTCTGAAGGAGGAACTAGTTGCTGTGTCTGGGTTTACTCCAGCTTCGACTCTTCTGTACTTCAATCGAAAGCCCGGACAACGGCTGTAATCGCCCATTCATTGTTTCAGTATCTGTTTGAAACATTGCCAGGCCGGAACACCGTACACAAACAAACGTTCACAAAAACCCTGGGACGAATCTGAGGTGGGAGCTCCCCGGGAACCCACACTGCAAAACCAGAAACGCTGCGTCGAAACACGGGACGTGCAGACGAGATGGAAATAGTACGGATGTTAGTCGTGATTAGTCCGATGGTAGTCGCTGGGGGGATGCGATCGCTGCGGCGCTATTGTTCTGCTGTTTGGTTCGGATCAGTGACAGACGATCCATAACACAACAGCCTCGCTTCACATGTCATATCGGTTTTACCTCCTCACAAAATAGCTGGCTGGCTGGTTTGTGGCATTGTATTCACCGTGAACTTCGTCTACGGCATCGTTAGAAGCACCCGCTCTACGTACGCGTTGCTGTGGTAACTAGGTCGCTCTGATTATCATTTTTCTTTCTTTTTGAACACACGATAGTTGAGCTAATGAATTACGACCAGTGGAGTTTCATGGAACAACAGATTACTTTGTGCTCTTGATGTTTCCGTGATCATTCGGTGAGATAGTGATAATGACCCTAACCCCCTCTCCATCACCTCTCCCTGTTACTGTCCCGCCCTAACCCCTTTCAATCAGCTGTCTGGTCGTGTTGTTCTGTTAAGGCGGGGATCTGGTGTAATCCTGCTTAAGACAGCTGGGTTGAAGACTTTCTTCCTTGCGGTCAGTGTCTGAGCAGACTCCAACTCGCATCAGATGAATGTTAAAACCGAGATAACGTGCGTGGAATGGAATTAAAAAACAAACAAACCCATACATGCACGGTAATACCATTTTATCCCTGGCTAGAATGATACGCCATTGTCTGGCGGTGGGAAGGATATCTCTCACACACACACGCACGCACACCCACACAACCACATACACATACATACACCCCCCACTCTCTCTCTCTCTCTCTCTCTCTCTCTCTCTCTCTCTCTCTCTCTCTCTCTCTCTCTCTCTTTGTGTCTCTGTCTCTCAACACAGCACGCACGCGCGCACACATACAATCATTTATACTTACTCACGCACGCGCACACACACACCACACACACACACACACACACACACACACACACACACACACACACACACACACACACACACACACAACGCAGAGCACAAGCACACACACACACACACACACACACACACACACACACACACACACACACACACACACACACACACGCGCGCGCGCGCGCGGCAGAGCATAAGCACACACACACACACATGAACGCACGGCACGCGCACGCACGCGCACACACACACACGCACGCACGCACA
>CM031614.1:36592253-36627717 GCA_018398815.1 Conus ventricosus
ACTTTGTTTCAAGCGCGGCCAATTACTGTGGCCTCATCAGGGTTTAATGCCCGTAAATGTAAAGTCAGAGGAGTACTGACTTCAGATTCACGACGGGGTGGGCTCGAATCACGGAAGCACCCAGCCTAAACATCGCCTTTTTCGTTGCCTGTCTAGCTATGTTGTCGTTCTGGTGGTGTCAGTGTTGTGTGGCCTCACTCCTCCTTGAAGGGTTATCCTGGTCTGCCCGTTTACCTGAATTGGATATGGACAATAAACCTGAAGGGCACTAAGACTTGCTGGACGATTTTAGAGTTGTGACAAAAACACACACCCAAAAAAAACAAACAAACAAACAAAAAACAACAAAAACAAACAAACAAACAAAAACAAAAAACAACAAAAAACAAACAAACAAACAAACAAAAAAACAAGAGGTGAAATTCTACAGAGTAAAAATACACTGCTTTTGTGTGGAAAAGAAGATACAGACAGACCGAAGGATATAGAAAAGACATTGATTGTTACAGCAGACAGTTGATTGTTACAGCAACAAGTCTGATATTTCTTTTCTTCATAAAATGATGCCGGTGGAGAAATCTCACAAAAGACGAGATAGAGAAATGACGGAAAGTTAATCGACTGCTGCCGATGCTGCTGGTATTGTTGCTGATGTTGTTACCACCAATACTACTGCACTGCTGCTGCAAGTGCTTCTACTGCTTTTGTTGCTGCGGCCTCTGCTTCTGCTGCTACGACAACCGATGATAGCGGTTAAAAAAAAAATATAAAAAAAGGGAAGAGAAAGAGAAAATTCCAACCTCATTTAAAACCCCTTTCTGATGATGTCAACACTCTTTGGGTATTAGGCTTTCTAAGGGGCACATTCTCTGGCTCTTTGAGGCTCTAACCAGCTCTTTCATCCCCAAAGCAAACTTGCACCGCATAGCTCCCCCAAGGCGCTGCTCCCTTGTCGGCTTTTGTTGACAGTGTGTAAACACCAGCACTGTACTGGCACTGCTGGTCTGGAAGATACCCTGATGACTCGCCTCCTCTCTCGATACCCCCCCCCCCCACCATCCACCTCCCCCTCCCCCTGCCATCCTTCTCCAGCGCTTCCTTCTATCTCTTTGGTAACTGTCTGCTTTAACCAGCGTGAGTGCCCTCGCCACTTACGACCCAAGGGATCTTTCTCTGCTTTGTTGTGCAGAGATACTGATCGATTTCTATACTTTGTTGTGCAGAGATACTGATCGATTTTTATACTTTGTTGTGCAGAGATACTGATCGATTTCTATACTTTGTTGTGCAGAGATACTGATCGATTTCTGCACTTTGTTGTGCTGAGATACTGATCGATTTCTATACTTTGTTGTGCCTAGATACTGATCGATTTCGGACTTTGTACATGTCTCTGCGCCGGAAATTCCACGGAATCACATCGGGTCAAAATAGCCGGTCGGAATGTTTCACGCAGTTACAGCTAAACAGTCTTCTTTGAAATTTCAACGTAATGGACAAATCAGGTTTTCTACCACATGGTTATCTATTAACGAAAATCACGAATAGAGATATCAGAAACTCCATATCTAAACCTGGTCATGACACGTTTTTAATGTGTATTTTCATTGACATTTGAACGGGTAAACGACGTAAATAACCGTGCGCTCTGATATTTCAAATCTATCTCTGCTGCACACATGCCGACTACAGTCAATTAATCTTTCTCGGAATATCCGGATTTTAACATTCATATACCGACATCTTGGTTCATCCACAAAAACCTAAACCCATCCCCATACAGTTTCATCCTCACACTGCTCAGACAGCCTTTCTTACCTCTTTTACCTGAAGTCGGACAGCATTCTATATGCGTCGTCTATGGTCCTGCGTCTGAATAATTTTTAGACCAATATTGAACATTCTTCACAGTAGGATTCAAATACGTAGGGTTTCAGGCGGTTACAGTCTATTCCACATTATTTCGCTTTTACAATGACACCACAAGGCATTTGTCTGGGGCAAAAGGATGTGTGGTGTCCTTTTCACAGTGCACAGCCCAATGGTTAAAGCGTTTGCCTGCGGAACTGACGGTCATGGGTTCGAACCATCCATGGAGTCTGATTTGTTTCTGTCCACCTAGCTGTCAGTGGGTACCAGTTCAGGGAAGGTCAAAGGCGGCGGAAGGAGAGAGAGAGAGAGAGAGAGAGAGAGAGAGAGAGAGAGAGAGAGAGAGAGAGAGAAGAAAAAGAGAGAGAAGAGAGAGAGGGGTGGGTTGGGGGTGGGGGTGGGGTGGAGCGGGAGGAGGAGGAAACATCTTCGGGGGCGGGGAGGGAATTCCATGAATTAACATGAATTGGATGTTCCTCATTCTTCACATGTCTCCAATGAAGAGAACAAAAACAATATATGGAGGTTTAAATAGATCACAACTCTGAGCCTGCAAAAGAAAGAGAACAAAATACATATGGCGGCGCGCGTGCACACACAGACACGGCACACCACAACACGCGCGCACGCACACACACACACACACACACACACACACACACACACACACACACACACACACACACACACGTCTCTCTCTCTCTCTCTCTCTCTCTCTCTCTCTCTCTCTCTCTCTCTCTCTCTCTCTCTCTTACACAGCCCGTTTTAATTTTTTGTTTGTTTGTTTGTGGATTGGTTCACTTTTAGTCTAATATCACCATTGTTGTGAACAGACGTTAAATCAAATCAATCAATCAATCAATCAACACACACACACGTGCGCGCGTTCGCGCCACCCACGCACAACAAACACCACATACATACACACACACACACACACACACACACACACACACACACACACACACACACACACACACACACTCTCTCTCTCCCCTCTATGTCCTCTCTCTCTCTCTCTCTCTCTCTCTCTCTCTCTCTCTCTTTCACTCTCTCTCTCTCTTTGTCACGCGCGCCACAGACAGACAGACAGACAGACAGACAGACAGACAGACACACACAACTCTCTCTCTCACGCGCACACACACGCACATACAACACAACACAACACAACACAACACACACACACACACACACACACACACACACACACACACACACACACACACACACACACACAAGCAATTTAGTTAATGCATCGGTGAACAGAAATATATTGTGGAATGTGTTGAGAAACAGTGGCGTTAAAGGTAAATTGTACAGAGCCATTAGAGGTATATATGATACTGTTCTGGTGTGTGTGCGTACAAGCATGTTTACACGGATTTCTTTAGTTGCCCAAGAGGCGTTAAGCAAGGTTGTTTACTTAGTCCAAGGTTGTTTTCGTTTTTTATAAATGAATTAGCTATTGAATTATCAAAAAGAGGAAAGCATGGAATACAGATGCTCCCAGGAGCTCTTGAAATGTTTTTGATGCTGTTTGCTGACGATGTTATTCTTCTCTCAGATTCTGTTGTTGGCTTACAAAATCAGTTGAATATTTTAAAACAGGAAGCTGATAGACTTACTTTGAGCGTGAATTTGGATAAAACGAATGTAATGGTTTTTCGCAAGGGAGGACATCTTTCTATTCATGAAAAATGGTGATATGGCAATATGGAAGTAAAGGTTACAAATTCCTATAAGTATCTTGGAGTAATTTTTACCACTAAGCTCAGTTTAAATACAGTTTGGACAGAGGCATGTAGAAAAGGGAAGAAGGGAGTCACTGAAATTTTCAGAGCTATAAACAAATTAAGTTCCACTGATTCTTCACTTTTCTGGAAGTTATTTGACACACAGATCGAGCCTATCCTGACATATGCAGCAGAAATCTGGGGTGCAGCAGAGAATAAGCAGATAGAAACAGTGCACACTTTTGCTATTAAACGTTTCTTGAATATACCCCTTAGCTCCTCTAACATACTTGCATACGGCGAGACTGGCAGATATCCACTAAAGCTCCGAACAACTATTAAGAGTGTGAAATATTGGCTAAAGATTATAAAGCTTCCAATAGAAAGATTATGTAGGCAGGCGTATGAAATGCTGTTGCAGCAACATGAAGACGGAAGGCAAAATTGGGTAGACAATATAAGAAAGGTTCTTACTGAGAACGGTTTCGGTATAGTTTGGATGAGTCAGGGGTTGGAAGTGACGTTGCCTTTATCTCAGAATTTAAGGATCGTTTAATCAGTTCATATAAGCAAAACTGGCATTCCCATGTTGAAGAAAACAAAATATAATTGGTATTCCTCATTTAAAAGTATTTTCCAAGCTGAAAAATATATCTCAGTCATTAAAAATAGATGGCATCGAAGTCTTTTTGCCAGACTAAGAATGAGAACTCTTGGATTAAAGGCTAACAGAAGATGGTTTATTGACGATCAGGAAATGGATAATTTGTGCTTAATGTGTTGTAAGGGAGTTGAAGACGAACGGCATTTTATCTTTCATTGCCCTGCATATGAGTCAATTCGAAATAAGTATAGTTTGTTTTCTTTACCTGTTTCCAGAAGACATGATTTAGTAGCTATTCTTATATCCGGAGACGAAGAAATGATAACATCGCTTTCAAAATTTATTGCAGAAGCAAATAATACGAGGAACAAGATACTGTCATCCGATCAACACTGACACTAAAAATAAAAAAAGAGAGGAAATGACAATGGTAACACAACGAAAGTAATTACAAAGAAAAAGAAAAAAAAAAAGAACAAAAGCTATAGTGAAGAAAAAAAAAGCGAGAGAAACTGAAAAGACAAAATAACTACTCGAAATTTTCTTGAGTTCCAATGAACGCTTAGTACTTGAATAACTACAGATGGATGGTCGAGTCTGGTATTCATGATGATGATGATTTTGTGTGTGTGTGTGTGTGTGTGTGTGTGTGTGTTACCCTAGATTGGAATTTGCGCGTGGTTGAAGGATACATGTAAGTGGAAGTGCATGAGTATTGTCCCTTTTCTCGTTGCTATTAGTATACTGCTATTTCAGAAATTGTCCCCCTTGGCACTAAAGCTGTAAAAAGCTATTGCCAATAAACATGTGTCAAGTGTCAGTGTCAGTGTCTCTCTCTCTCTTACACAGCCCATTTTAAATTTTTGTTTGTTTGTTTGTGGATTGGTTCACTTTTAGTCTAATATCACCATTGTTGTGAACAGACGTTAAATCAAATCAATCAATCAATCAACACACCCACACACACACGTGCGCGCGTTCGCGCCACCCACGCACAACAAACAACCACACACACACACACACACACACACACACACACACACACCACACACACCACTCTCTCTCTCTCTCTCTCACTCTCTCTCTTTCACTCTCTCTTTGTCACGCGCGCACAGACAGACAGACAGACAGACACACACACACTCTCTCTCTCTCTCTCACGCGCACACACACGCACATACAACACAACACAACACACAACACACACACACACACACACACACACACACACACACACACACACACACACAAGCAATTTAGTTAATGCATCGTGTGATGGACATAACGAGGGCCGAATCGAATCCTGAATTTTTGTAATTAGCTAAAACCTCAGCATTCAGCTTTGCTGTGCTTGAAATGAACTTTGAGTTTGTTTCTTTGTATTGCTTGAAACAGAATACAACTTTCACCGCCCGAGCTCTGTTGTACTTCCGGTCAAACGCGCAGGCGCGTGCGTATCTCCGCGGAAACCTGGAAGACAAAGCATTGCTGATATCGTTTGTTGTTGTTGTTGTTGTTGTTGATAAAGGGTTGCTGTTTGTGCGGCATAATTCGACTGTGGGTTGTTTAAAAGTTGTTGTTATATAGGAAATGATTAACACCGAGTGTGTGTTGTGTGTGTGTGTGTGTGTGTGTGTGTGTGTGTGTGTGTGTGTGTGTGAGAGAGAGAGAGAGAGAGAGAGAGAGCGAGAGAGAGAGAGAGAGAGAGAGAGAGAGAGAGAGAGTGAGAGAGAGAGGGGTGTATGTGTGTGTGTGTGTGTTGTCAGTACAACCATGGGTTAATATGACAATAAATTGGTTTCAGTGAGTGTGTGTGTGGTGTGTGTGTGTGTGTGTGTGTGTGAGAGAGAGGAGAGAGAGAGAGAGAGAGAGAGAGAGAGAGAGAGAGAGAGAGGAGAGAGAGAGAGAGAGGTGTGTGCGTGCGCGCGCACGCGCACATGTGTAAGGATTGTTACTGATACGGCATTATTGAAAACCTGTTTTTTTTTCTCTAGTTAGAAGGGTTGCTGTGTGTACGACATTAGTAAACCTGTGCGCTATTGTGAAAGGACTACTGTTTGTAAGACATTGGTAAGTTGTGTGTTGCTAAAAAAGATGTTTGCACGGCATTGGAAGAGCAGCGTTTTGTTGACAAAGAGTTATTGTTCATACAGGATTGATATTGTGTGTTGTGATAGAGTGTATTTGTTGGAGTATCAGTGTATATGTGGCAGAACTGATGAACTCATGTGTTGTTAAAGGCTTGATATCAATACGCATTGCTGGAGCCGCGTGTTGTTGTAAAAGGGTAGATGTTTACATGGTGTTGCTAAAATCGTGTGTGATTTAAAGAATAGATGTTTACACCACATTGCTAAAACAGTGTGTTGTTATTGGAGGGTAGTTATTTCCACGGCATTGCTAAAACAGTGGTGTTGTTATTGGAGGGTAGTTATTTACACGGATTGCTGAAACAGTGTGTTGTTTATTGGAGGGGTAGTTGTTTACACAACATTGCTGAAACAGCGTGTTGTTATTGCAGGGTAGTTGTTTACACGGCATTGCTGAAAGAGTGTGTTGTTAATAGAGGGTAGTTGTTTACACGGCATTGCTAAAACAGTGTGTTGTTATTTGGAGGTAGTTGTTTACACGGCATTGCTAAAACATGTGTTGTTATTGGAAGGTAGTTGTTTACACGGCATTGCTAAAACAGTGTTTTTGTTATTGGAGGGTAGTTGTTTACACGACATTGCTGCAACAGCTTGTTGTTATTGGAGGGTAGTTGTTTACACGACATTGCTGAAACAACGTGTTGTTATTGGAGGGTAGTTGTTTACACGACATTGCTGAAACAACGTGTTGTTATTGGAGGGTAGTTGTTTACACGACATTGATGAAACAACGTGTTGTTATTGGAGGGTAGTTGGTTACACGACATTGCTGAAACAACGTGTTGTTGTTGGATGGTAATTGTTTACACGACATTGCTAAAACATGTTATTGGAGGATTAGGAATGGAGTTTGTTTAGAAACTTACCGCCAATGACATTGACAAACAAAGCGCAAGACAAGACATGATGCATTTCAACCACTTGGGTCTTCTTCAGGCGAAAAAATAAATCACATTTAACATGTGGGACAGTACAAACAACGAAAAACGAAAAAAGAATGAAAAATGACTTATCCGTTCTTGTCCATGTTTTTGGTGGGCGGAAATGACATGCGGCCAGGGGATTATGGGAGAGGAAACGGAGGGGGGGGGGGGGGGGGGGGTTGCGTCAGGGGAGGTGTGTGTGTGTTGATATGATAGGGTTGTGTGTCCAGTTTATTGGGATGGTGTGATATCTTTGTGATGGTTGTGGTAATGGTGGATTGATAATAATGGTAAGGGGGGAAAAAAAAAAAAAGGGGGTGGGGTGGGGGGGGGGTTGGGGGGGGATTTTAAGGGGAAGGATAATACAAAACTAAGATTAAATAGATGGAGGGTTGCTGTAATACTGTATGAAGTGAGTGAAGGGGATGTGGTGGTGGTGTATGTAAGTGTGTGTGTATGTGTGTGTGTATGTGTGTGTGTTGGTAGGGCATTTTGCCAACTGGTGTGGAAGAGGTGAGTATGTGTGTTTGGTTATTGTTGGATATTGATGCCTTGGGGGTGTAGTGTGCCAGTTTTGGCAATGAGATGGGATTCTTGAGTTGTGCACAACTCAAGAATCCCATCTCATTGCCAAACTGGGCACACTACACCCCCAAGGCATCAATATCCAACAATAACCAAACACACATACTCACCTCTTCCACACCAGTTGGCAAAATCCCCTACCAACACACACACATACACACACAACATACACACACACTTACATACACCACCACACATCCCCTTCACTCACTTCATACAGTAGTTACAGCAACCCTCCATCTATTTAATCTGTTTTGTATTATCCTTCCCCTTAAATCCCCCCCCCCCCCCCCTTTTTTTTCTTTTTTTTTTTCCCCTTACCATTATTATCAATCCACCATTACCACAACCATCACAAAGATATCACACCATCCCAATAAACTGGACACACAACCCTATCATATCACACACACACACCTCCCCTGACGCAACCCCCCCCCCCCCCCCGCCCCTCCGTTTCCTCTCCCATAATCCCCCTGGCCGCATGTCATTTCCGCCCACCAAACACATGGACAAGAACGGATAAGTCATTTTTCATTCTTTTTTCGTTTTTCGTTGTTTGTACTGTCCCACATGTTAAATGTGATTTATTTTTCGCCTGAAGAAGACCCAAGTGGTTGAAATGCATCGTGTCTTGTCTTGTGCTTTGTTTGTCAATGTCATTGGCGGTAAGTTCTAAACAAACTCCATTCCTAATCTTGCTTCGTTCGCCGCCGTCAGTCACTCCATTTTGAAATGTTATTGGAGGTTAGTTGTTTACACGGCATTGCTAAAACAGTGTGTTATTGGAAGGTAGTTGTTTACACGGCATTGCTAAAACAGTGTGTTGTTATTGGAGGGTAGTTGTTTACACGACATTGCTGAAACAGCGTGTTGTTTTTGGAGGATAGGTGTTTACACGACATTGCTAAAAACATGTTTTTGGAGGTTAGTTGTTTACACGGCATTGCTAAAACTGTGTTATTGGAGGGTAGTTGTTTAACGGCATTGCTAAAACAGTGTGTTTTGGAGGGTAGTTGTTTACACGTCATTGCTAAAACAGTGTTTGTAATTGGAGGGTAGTTGTTTACCACTGGAACAGTTTGTATTGGAGGGTAGTTGTTACACACATTGCTAAACGTGTTATTGGGGGGTAGTTGATTACACGGCTTTGCGAAAAGGTGTTGTTTTTGGGGGAGTTTTTTTAACGCATTGAAAAAACAGGTGTTTTATTGAGGGTAGTTGTTACACGGATTCTGAAATGGTGTTTTTAAAAGGGGGTTTTTTTTGAAAAAAAATTTTGTTTTTTGGGGGGGGGGTTTTAACCGGCATTGAAAAAACAGTGTTTGTTTTTGGGGAGGTATTGTTTCCAGGTTTAAAAAAAAAGGTTTTGAAGGGGTTTTTTTTCATTGCTAAAACATTGTTTTTTTGGGGGAGTTGTTTACCGGCGTTTAAACTTTTGTTTTGGGGGTTTAGTTTTTTTAAGGGCATTGCTAAAACCCAGTTTTGTTTTGGGGGGGAGTTGTTTCACGCATTGTAAAACGTTTTGTTTTGGGGGTATTTTTTAACCATTGCTAAAAATGTTATTGGAGGGGTTTTTTACCCATTGCAAAAACGTGTTATGGAGGGTAGTTGTTTCCCATTCAAATTTAAGGGTGTTTTTTTACGGGGATTTTTAAAATTGTTTTTTGGGGGTTTGTTTAAGAATTGTAAACAGGGGATTGGGGGAACCCCTTTTAAAAGGGGTGTTGTTAAAAGGGGTTTTTTTTTGGGGGGGAAAAATTGTTTGTTTTTGGGAGGGTGTTTTTAAAAATTCGAAAAATTTTTTTAGGGGGGGGTTTGTTGTTTACACGTTTTTTAAAAAACGTGTTATTGGAGGGTAGTTGTTTACGGCATTGCAAAAACAGTGTGTTGTTTTTTTGGAGGGTTAGTTGTTACACGACATTGCTGAAACAGTGTTTGTTAAATTGGAGGGTAGTTGTTTACACGGAATTGCAAAACAGTGGGTTAGGAGGGTAGTTGTTTACACGGCAATGCTAAAACAGTGTTTTGTTTTGGGGGGGTAGTGTTTTACACGACATGCGGAAACGTTGTTTGTTTTTGGAGGGTTGTTGTTTACACGACTTTGCTAAACTGTGTGTTGTTATTGGAGGGTAGTTGTTTACACGGTATTGCTAAAACAGTGTGTTGTTATTGGAGGGTAGTTGTTTACCGGCATTGCTAAAACGTGTGTTGTATTGGATGGTAGTTGTTTACACGCCATTGCTAAAACGGGGTTTTGTTATTGGAGGTAGTTTGTTTAACGACATTGCTGAAACAGCGTGTTGGTATTGGAGGGTAAAATGTTTACACGACCATTGCTAAAACGGTGTTATTGGAGGGTAGTTGATTACACGGCATTGCTAAAAACAGTGTGTTGTTATTGGATGGTAGTTGTTTACAGGGACATTGCTAAAACAGGGGTGTTGTTATTGGAGGGTAGTTGATACACGGCATTGCTGAAACAGTGTGTTGTTATTTGGGGTAGGGGTTTTACACAACATTGCTAAAACAGTGTGTTGTTATTGGAGGGTAGTTGATTACACGGCATTGCTAAAACAGTGTGTTGTTATTGATGATGGGGTTGTTTCCACGGCATTGCTAAACAGTGTGTTGTTATTGGAGGGTAGTTGTTTACACGGCAATGCTAAAACAGTGTGTTGTTATTGGAGGGTGTTGTTTCACGACATTGCTGAAACAGTGTGTTGTTATTGGAGGGTAGTTTGTTTACACGTCATTTCTAAACAGTTGTGTTGTTATTGGAGGGTATTTGGGTTTACACGGCATTGCTAAAACTGTTTATTGGAGGGTAGTTGTTTACACGACATTGCTAATACGTGCTATTTGAGGGTAGTTTTTTTAACACGACATGCTAAAACGGGGTTATTGGAGGGTAAGTTGTTTAAACACGGCATTGCTAAAACAGTGTGTTGTTATTGGAGGTAGTTGTTTACACGGCATTGTTTAAAACAGTGTGTTGTTATTGGAGGGTAGTTGTTTACAACGGCAATGCTAAACAGTGTGTTGTATTGGAGGGTAGTTGTTTACACGACATTGCTAAAAACTGTTTTTGGAGGGTAGTTGTTTACACGACATTGCTAAAACGTGTTATTTGAGGGTAGTTGTTTACAGGCATTGCTAAAAACAGTGTTTTGTTATTGGGGGTAGTTGTTTACACGACATTGCTGAAACAGTGTGTTGTATTGGAGGATAGTTGTTTACACGGCCATTGCTAAAACAGTGTGTTGTTATGGGGGTGTTGTTTACACGGAAATGCTAAAACAGGTGTGTTGTTATTGGAGGGGTTGTTTACACAACATTGCTGAAACAGTTTGTTGTTATTGGAGGGTTGTTGTTTACACGACTTTGTTTAAAACGGTGTGGTTATTGGAGGGTAGTTGTTTACACGGTATTGCTAAAACGGTGTTGTTATTGGGGGGTAGTTGTTTTACCGGCATTGCTAAAACAGTGTGTTGTTATTGGATGGTAGTTGTTTCACGGCATTGCTAAAACAGTGTGTTGTTATTGGAGGGTTGTTGTTTACAGGGCCCATTGCTAAAACAGTGTGTTGTTATTGGAGGGTAGTTGTTTACACGACATGCTAAAACGTGTGTTGTTATTGGGGGGGTAGTTGTTTAACGGCATTGCTTAAACAGTGTGTTGTTATTGGAGGTAGTTGTTTAAAACGGCATTGCTAAAACAGTGTGTTGTTTTATTGGAGGGTAGTTGTTTACAGGGCATTGCTAAAACAGTTTGTTGTTATTGGAGGGTAGTTGTTTACACGGCATTGCTAAAACGTGTGTTGTTAATGGGGGTAGTTTTTTACAGGGCATTGCTAAACAGTGGGGTTGTTATTGGAGGGTAGTTGTTACAGGGACATTGCTGAAACAGTCTGTTGTTATTGTGGGGAGGTAGTGTTTACACGACATTGCTGAAGCAACTTTGTTGTTATTGGAGGGTAGTTGTTTAACGACTTTGCTGAAGCAAGTGTTGTTATTGGGGGGAAAAGTTGTTTACGGGGACATTGCTAAAACATGTTATTGGAGGTTAGTTGTTTACACGGCATTGCTAAAACAGTGTGTTATTGGAGGGTAGTTGTTTACAGGGCATTGCTAAAACAGTGAGTTATTTGAGGGTGTTGTTTACACGGCATTGCTAAAACGGGTGTTGTTATTGGGGGGGTAGTTTGTTTACACGGCATTGCTAAAACAGGTGTGTTGTTATTGGAGGGTAGTTGTTTACAGGACATTGCTGAAACAGTGTGTTGTTATTGGAGGGTAGTTGTTTACACGGTATTGCTAAAACTGTGTGTTGTTTTGGAGGGTAGTTGTTTACACGGCATTGCTAAAACAGTGTTTGTTATTGGAGGGTAGTTGTTTACACGGCATTGCTAAAACAGTGTGTTTTATTGGATGGTAGTTGTTTCCAGGGGCATTGCTAAAACAGTGTGTTGTTATTGGGGGTAGTTTTTTTACACGACATTGCTGAAACAGCGTGTTGTTATTGGGGAAACTGTTTACACGACTTTGCTAAAACGTGTTTTGGAGGGTATTTGATTACACGGCATTGCTAAAAACAGTGTGTTGTTATTGGATGGGGTTGTTACCGACATTGCTAAAACAGTGTGTTGTTATTGGAGGGTAGTTGATTACACGGTCAAATTGCTGAAACTTTTGTGTTGTTATTTGAGGGTAGGTTTACACAACATTGTAAACAGGGTGTTGTTAATTGGAGGAAAGTTGTTTACACGCTTGCTGAAACAGTGCGTTGTTTTTGGGAGGGTAGTTGTTTACTCGATTGCTCATACGTGTGTTGTTATTGGGGGTATTGTTTACACGGCATGCTAAAACTGTTATTGGAGGGTAGTTGTTTTTACACGCCCTTGCTATACGTGCTATTGAGGGTAGTGTTTAAAACGACATTGCCTAAAAGTGTTATTGGAGGGTTTAGTTGTTTACACGGCATTGCTAAAACAGTGTGTTGTTATTGGGGGGTAGTTGTTTACACGGCATGTTTAAAACAGGTGTGTAATGGAGGTGGTAGTTGTTTACACGGCAATGCTTAAACGTGTGTTGTATTGGAGGGTATTTGTTTACACGACATTGCTAAAACATTTTTTGAGGGTAGTTGTTTTTTACACGAATTGCTAAAACGTGTTATTTGAGGGTAGTTGTTTACAGGGCATTTGCTAAAACAGTGTGTTGTTATTGGAGGGTAGTTGTTTACACGACATTGCTGAAACAGTTGTTGTTATTGGGAGGTTAGTTGTTTACACGAAATTGCTAAAACATGTGTGTTGTTATTGGAGGGTAGTTGTTTAACGGAAATTTGCTAAAACAGTGTGTTGTTATTGGAGGGTAGTTGTTTTACACACATTGCTAAACAGTTTGTTTGTTATTGGAGGGTGTTGTTTACACGACATTGCTAAAACTGTGTGTTGTTATTGGAGGGTAGTTGTTTACACGGTATTGCTAAAACAGTGTGTTGTTATTGGAGGGTAGTTGTTTACACGGCATTGCAAAAATGTGTGTTGTTTATTGGATGGTAGTTGTTTCCACGGCATTGCTAAAACAGTGTGTTGTTATTGGAGGGTAGTTGTTTACACGGCATTGCTAAAACAGTGTGTTGTTATTGGAGGGTAGTTGTTTACACGACATTGCTAAAACAGTGTGTTGTTATTGGAGGGTAGTTGTTTACACGGCATTGCTTAAACAGTGTGTTGTTATTGGAGGGTAGTTGTTTACACGGCATTGCTAAAACAGTGTGTTGTTATTGGAGGGTAGTTGTTTACACGGCATTGCTAAAACAGTGTGTTGTTATTGGAGGGTAGTTGTTTACACGGCATTGCTAAAACAGTGTGTTGTTATTGGAGGGTAGTTGTTTACACGGCATTGCTAAAACAGTGCGTTGTTATTGGAGGGTAGTTGTTTACACGACTTGCTGAAACAGTCTGTTGTTATTGGAGGGTAGTTGTTTACACGACATTGCTGAAACAACGTGTTGTTTATTGGAGGGTAGTTGTTTACACGACATTGCTGAAGCAACGTGTTGTTATTGAGAGGGTAGTTGTTTACACGACATTGCTAAAACATGTTATTGGATGGTAAGTTGTTTACACGGCATTGCTAAAACAGGTGTGTTATTGGAGGGTATTTGTTTACACGGCATTGCTAAACAGTGAGTTATTTGAGGGTGTTGTTTACACGGCATTGCTAAAACAGTGTGTTGTTATTGGAGGGTAGTGTTTACACGGCATTGCTAAAACAGTGTGTTTTATTGGAGGGTAGTTGTTTACACGACATTGCTGAAACAGTGTGTTTGTTATTGGAGGGTAGTTGTTTACACGTCATTGCTAAAACAGTGTGTTGTTATTGGAGGGTAGTTGTTTACACGGCATTGCTAAAACTGTTATTGGAGGGTAGTTGTTTACACGACAATTGCTAATAGGTTGTTATTGGAGGGTAGTTGTTTACCACGACATTAGCTAAAACGTGTTATTGAGTGGTAGTTGTTTCCACAGCATTGCTAAAACAGTGTGTTGTTATTGGAGGGTAGTTGTTTACACGGCATTGCTAAAACAGTGTGTTGTTATTGGAGGGTAGTTTGTTTACACGGCAATGCTAAAACGGTTTTGTGTTGTTATTGGAGGGTAGTTGTTTACACGACATTGCTAAAACATGTTATTGGAGGGTAGGTGTTTTACACGACATTGCTAAAACGTGTTATTTGAGGGTAGTTGTTTACAGGGCATTGCTAAAATAGTGTGTTGTTATTGGAGGGTAGTTGTTTACACGACATTGCTGAAACAGTGTGTTGTTATTGGAGGGTAGTTGTTTACACGGCATTGCTAAGACAGTGTGTTGTTATTGGAGGGTAGTTGTTTACACGGCAATGCTTAAAACAGTGTGTTGTTATTGGAGGGTAGTTGTTTTACACAACATTGCTGAAACAGTTTGTTGTTATTGAGAGGTTGTTGTTTACACGACATTGCTAAAACTGTGTGTTGTTATTGGAGGGTAGTTGTTTACACGGTATTGCTAAAACAGTGTGTTGTTATTGGAGGGTAGTTGTTTACACGGCATTGCTAAAACAGTGTGTGTTATTGGAGGGTAGTTGTTTACACGGCATTGCTAAAACAGCGTGTGTTATTGGAGGGTAGTTGTTTACACGACATTGCTAAAACATTGTGTTGTTATTGGAGGGTAGTTGTTTACACGGCATTGCTTAAACAGTGTGTTGTTATTGGAGGGTAGTTGTTTACACGGCATTGCTAAAACAGTGTGTTGTTATTGGAGGGTAGTTGTTTACACGGCATTGCTAAAACAGTGTGTTGTTATTGGGGGTAGTTTTTTTACACGGCATTGCTAAAAACATGTGTTGTTATTGGAGGGTAGTTGTTTACACGGCATTGCTAAAACAGTGTGTTGTTATTGGAGGGTAGTTGTTTACACGACATTGCTGAAACAGTGTGTTTTTATTGGAGGGTAGTTGTTTAACGGCATTGCTAAAACAGTGTGTTGTATTGGAGGGTAGTTGTTTACACGACATTGCTGAAACAGTGTGTTGTTATTGGAGGGTAGTTGTTTACACGACATTGCTGAAAAACGTGTTGTTATTGGAGGGTAGTTGTTTCAGGACATTGCTGAAGAAAACGTGTTGTTTATTGGAGGGTAGTTGTTTACACGACATTGCTAAAACATGTTATTGGAGGTTAGTTGTTTACACGGCATTGCTAAAACAGTGTGTTATTGGAGGGTAGTTGTTTACACGGCATTGCTAAAACAGTGTGTTATTGGAGGGTGTTATTTACACGGCATTGCTAAAACAGTGTGTTGTTATTGGAGGGTAGTTGTTTACACGACATTGCTGAAACAACGTGTTGTTATTGGAGGGTAGTTGTTTACACGGCATTGCTAAAAACAGCGTGTGTTTATTGGAGGGTAGTTGTTTACACGACATTGCTAGAACGTGTTTTATGGAGGTTAGTTTATTACACGGCATTGCTAAAACAGTGTGTTGTTATTGGAGGGTAGGTGTTTACACGACATTGCTAAAACAGTGTTGTTGTTATTGTAGGGTCGTTGTTTACACGGCATTTGCTAAAACAGTGTGTTGTTATTGGAGGGTTTGTTGTTTTAAGGGCATTGCTAAAACAGTGTGTTGTTATTGGAGGGTAGTTGATTACACGGCATTTGCTAAAACAGTGTGTTGTTATTGGAAAGTAGTTGTTTACACGGCAATGCTAAAACAGTGTGTTTGTTATTGGAGGGTAGTTGTTTACACGTCATTGCCTAAAACAGTGTGTTGTTATTGGAGGGTAGTTGTTTACACGGCATTGCTAAAACAGTGTGTTGTTTTGGAGGGTAGTTGTTTACACGACATTGCTGAAACAGTGTGTTGTTATTTGGAGGGTAGTTGTTTACTCGCCATTGCTAAAACAGTGTGTTGTTATTGGAGGTGTTGTTGTTTACACGGCATTGCTAAAACAGTGTGTTGTTTTTGGAGGGTAGTTGTTTACACGACATTGCTGAAACAGTGTGTTGTTATTGGGGGGTAGTTGTTTACACGACATTGCTAAAACAGTGTGTTGCTATTGGAGGGTAGTTTTTTTACACGGCATTGCTAAAACAGTGTGTTGTTATTGGAGGGTAGTTGTTTAGACGGCATTGCTAAAACAGTGTGTTGTATTGGAGGGTAGTTGTTTACACGGTATTGCTAAAACAGTGTGTTGTTATTGGAGGGTAGTTATTTTCACAGCGTTGCTAAAATCGTGTGTTGTCATTAAAGGGTACAAATCTTAAAAAAATTTGTTAGCAAACCCCCCAGAGAACGTAGACAAACGAGTCACAAGACAAAATACAACGCGTTTCGACCTCTTAGGTCTTCTTCGGTGAGACATAAACAAATAAAACAACGAAAATTCACTTAGCTTTAACTTCATCAACGCCTTCTTCCTTGCGTGAACCCTAAGCGATCTGAAGCGTTTCAAGCTAAGTGAAATTTTCGTTGTTTTATTCGTTTATGTCTCACCCGGGAAAGACCTAAGAGGTCGAAACGCGTTGTGTTTTGTCTTGTGACTCGTTTGTCTACGTTCTCTGGGCGGTTCGCTAACATTTATTTAAGATTTGTTTAGATTTCCGCCTGCAGTCGTCTCGCTTTGCAACTAGATCCATTAAAGGGTAGTTTACACGGTATTGCTAAAGGTCAAACCAGTGTGTTGTATCAAAGCGAAGTTCTTCACATTGCATTGCTAGAGCAGTGTGTTGTTATTAACGGGTAGTTGTTTACACGACATTGCTAAAACGGTCTGTTGTTATAAAAGGGTAGCTGTTTACATGGCATTGCTGAAACCGAGTGTTGTTCTCAAAGAGTACATATTTACACGGCTAGAACCGTGTGTTGTTCGTAAAGAGTACATATTTACACGGCTAGAACCGTGTGTTGTTCGTAAAGAGTGGAGACTTACACGGCTAGAACCACGTGTTGTTCTTAAAGAGTAGATATTTACACGGCTAGAACCGTGTGTTGTTCTTAAAGAGTACATAGTTACACGGCTAGAACCGTGTGTTGTTCTTAAAGAGTAGATATTTACACGGCTAGAACCGTGTGTTGTTCTTAAAGAGTACATAGTTACACGGCTAGAACCGTGTTGTTCTTAAAGAGTAGATATTACACTAGACGTGTGCTAAGGTATTATAACTGTGACGTGTATTGTTCTTAAAAGTAATATTTACACGGCTAGAACCGTGTTGTTCTTAAGAGTAGATATTACAAGACATTGCGATGTTATTATAAAATGGTAGCGATGTTTTAAAGGATATATATTACACGCTAGAACCGTGTGATATTATTCAAGACTAGTAATATTTACAAGACAGTTGGTGTTATTAAAGGGTAGATTTACACGACTTGCTAAAGCCGTGTGTTGCTTATTAAAGGATAGTTGTTTAAACCTGGTATTTATTGAAAGGGTAATATTACAGACATTGCTCAAGTCGCGTGTTGTTATTAAAGCGTAGTTGTTTACATGGTATAGCTAAAACAGTGTGTTGATTCAAAGGCAGTTTTTACATTGCGTTGCTACAGCAGCGTGTTGTTATTGACGGATAGTTATTTACATGGTATTGCATAAAACCGTGTGCTTTATTAAAGGCAGTCTTTACATTGCGTTGTAAGCAGCGTGTTGTTATTGACGGATAGTTATTTAATGGTATTGCTAAAACAGTGTGCTGTTATTAAAGAGTCCTACTGGTGTCTTATCTTTTGTTGAATGCTGCTCGTTTATGGAATATTGTGGTGTGTGTGTGTGTGTGTGTGTGGTGCGTGCGTGCGTGCGTGCGTGCGTGCGTGCGTGCGTGCGTGCGTGCGTGCGTGTGTTTAACTGAAATGAGTTGTACTTCGGATTTCAATGGTTTCAGACATTTCCTCTCTGTCTATCTGTCACTCTCTGTCACTCTCTGTCACTCTCTGTCTGTGTCTGTCTGTGCTGTCTGTCTGCTGTCTATCTCTGTCTGTCTGTCTCTCTCTCTCTCTCTCTCTCTCTCTCTCTCTCTCTCCTCTCTCTCTCTCTCTCTCTCTCTCTTCTCTCTCTCTCTCTCTCTCTCTCTCTCTGACTTCGTCCAGATTCGTTTCTTTACCTCGCGATCAATGTTAAGAAAGGACAAGGTTACGGAAACTCACCACGCATATCAACATTTCGTGTCATGGGTAAGAACACGGGGCTTCCTTTTGCCATACCTTCTGCTTGGTCTAATGAATTGGCTGTCAATTAGTTAATGCCATTGCTGTGCAAATGGCTCAGTCGTCTTTTCCCTGAACGATTGAGTCGTCAGCCGCAAGAACCGGAAGTCACGTGGGCGGAAATGAGTTCGTGGTTTATTGACCAATCCATTTCCGTCTTCAACAGGAAAGAGGAAAAGAGAGAGAGAGAGAGAGAGAGAGAGAGAGAGAGAGAGAGAGGAGAGAGAGAGAGAGAGAGAGAGAGAGAGAGAGAGAGAAACAGACAGACAGACAGACAGACACAGACAGACAGAGATGTATATTTGTTTTATTTGAAAAAAAAAATGTCTGAAAAAGCCGAAAAAAGATAACGAAAATCACGAACCTTTCACGGTATCATATGGATTATGAGAACAGAGGCACAAGAGAACGCTCAAGCAAAATCTCTCAGGAACAGATCAATATCCGAAAACAAAACAAAAGGAAAAAGCTTAATGAATTTTTAGAACTGTATGCAGTGCATCATGATTGACTTCGATTTCCACATGAGCTATCAGAAAATACATTTCAATCAGGTCATTGAATATAAGATGTGTTCTGATGTTGATGGGAAACGTCGTTTGTAAATTGTACTTGTAAATTCTGTGGATTTTGTTTTTCTTTGAATGCTGACGGAGACCTACAATCCTCTCTGAACAGGCCTGCGTACTTGTTTATGAATTATTCTCAGTTTCTGCACACTGGTCACGCTTTGTCACTTTCCGGGCCAAGGGCCAGACGAAAATAAAAGTGCGTACTTGGTTGTCTGTCCTCATTGGAAGTTAAGATGATCCTCTCTGTCTGCCTGCCGGTCTATCTGTCTGTCTGTCTCTTTTCCTCCAGTGTATGGACTTAAATACCACCATTAGCCAACAGACGAGTGTCAGCTCTAGACAGCCTTAAAACATGGTTCTGGTCACAAAGCAGAAATCGTTGGGACCCATATGCCGCTGGTGAATGGTTTGATATTTACAGTGTAGCACCTCATTCTTCATTCCTCACACACTTTTCTTTACAAAGAAAACAATACATAGACGGGGCAAGTTGTTTGTCTGTACAATTTGCTCTCTCTCTCTCTCTCTCTCTCTTCTCTCTCTCTCTCTCTCTCTCTCTCTCTCTCTCTCTGTGACACGCACACGACGCACTTATCAAACACGGGAAGCACTAGTTATCAAACACGTGAAAAGATGGAAAGAAAAAAAAGTGTGTGTGTGGGTGTGTGTGTGTGGGGGGGGGGGGATGTTCAGGGAAAGCGAGGACCCTGGGGACGGGTGGGGGTGGGGGGTGGGGGGGGGGTGGGGTACGTGACAAGTTCTTACGGAAAAGAGACTAACGTAGTGTGTTTTTATCGTCGTTGTGTGTTTTTATCGTCGTATCTCCTCACTCGTGTCCCAGGCTGGCTCCCATTTTTTCCCTGTTGTGTCAGTGTCTGTACGACTTGGATAATGACGATGGTTCATGGTCCTCAGACATCGTTACGACCCGACAACAGTGGGTGACGCAGATGTCACCCGTCTCCAACCTCACCAGGGAACATCATGCCGGAACTCTAACGCAGAAAAGAAAATGTTGACCTATTGCCGGAACGTTTATACTCCTCCGGCAGTCGCGATGTCTGGCGTGTGTGTATATGTGTATAGATAGATAGGTAAACAGATAGATGATAAACGGACAGACGATAGACAGTAATAATAATAGAGAGACAGATGGGATGATGAATGGATGGACAGACAGTCAGACAGACAGAGTAGGTAGATAGATAATTAGAGTGAGGGAGTGAAAAGAGTGAAAGAAAATGTAGGTTATTAGACACATGAAATAGAGGAAGAGAGAGAGAGAGAGAGAGAGAGAGAGAGAGAGAGAGAGAGAGAGAGAGAGAGAGAGAGAGAGAAATGACAGTGACAATGTTTCAATGTTAGGCCTCCAGCCTGTAAACATAGGTACACGTAGACAATGTAGTGGCTATCCAAACAGATGGGTGTAGGAATCAACTTAAATTTGTAGCAATAATATGTTCTTCCCTGTGTATCAGTGCATAAAAAATATACATAGCTACATCACGAATGACTCTGATTTCCTCACTACACAATAAATGTCGGTACTTTACCTCTGTTGACCGACCACTTAACCTTTAAATGCTTTGATATATATTTATCTCTTAGTAGTGCGTAAGCTTCGCATCGAAAGAAGCTCATCTTAACTATTCTTACAAAATGGGCACTGCATATCCTCAAAATCATTTTTTCCTGTAGCGTCTATTTATCTTTAATTCATTTATGCCTAATCTGAATCCAGTGAGTGCTGATCTAAATTTGTTTTGTTAATGGTTATTATTGTTCACGGTGTGGAAGTAATTTCAAAGAGCAATAGAATTTAAATCTGTCACTATCCTTAATCTTGGATTCCCATGTCTGTTGAAAACAGTCTACCATTCTTTGTTTGAATATTATCAGGAACATTTTATAATTTCCAATCATTCCATTTATATATGCCTCCGAGAAACCATGTCTGTCTAAACATGCTGTAATAGATGACACCCAGTTATTAAATTTTCACTGTCTTTCTGCTTCAGCCTTTAGTGCTAAAATTATGCTGCATTAAATATGCTTGGTGTGGTAAACGTGTTATGTCCATTTTCCGCAGAGAAAACAAGTATTGAAGACTAGATATAGTGCTATCTTGATCTGTAATATATAGGTATATTTCCGGTCTCACCATTGCATTGTGTTCGAGTCCTCAAGCTGACACCTAAATCTTTTTTACATGCAAATGAGTAACGAAGAGAAGTGAGAAGAGAGAGAGATTAATCGGAGAGTAGTAGGAAAGATAGAGCATGAGAATGAGAGACCGACCGACCGACAGAACAGTACAGAAGATAGACAGACAGACAGACAGGAGTTTACACCTAATAACATGGAAGGGCATACATGTCAGGTGCCAGCAATGGCTCAGGTCTGCATAGTCTGAATTTGTCTTCCCCCCCACCCCCCCACACTTCTATTCCCCAAATGGTCCGTCGAGGTGAGTGGGAAGGGGGTGGGCGAGGGGGAACGGGAAGTGGGGGTTGGAAGTGTATCCGGTTTTGTATCCATAATACCTTTCAGGTTAATTTCGTTCCGTGACTCGTTCTGTTTGAAACAAAAATCTCCGAAGAACATCTTCACAGAGGAAGGAAATTGTGTACATTGGTTCCCTTGCTAGTGGGAGTGGGGTGTGGTGGTGTGTGGTGTGGGGTGGTGTGTGGTGTGTGTGTGTGTGTGAGAGAGAGTGTATTTCGTTGTTGTGTTATAAATATATATTTGTGTGTGTGTGTGTGTGTGGTTGTGTGTGTGTGTGTGTGTGTGTGTGCGTGCTGTGCGTGGCGGCTGGCGTTGTGTGTGTGTGTGTGTGTGTGTGTGTGTGTGTGCAAGCGCGCGCGCGCTTGTGTGTGTGTGTGTGTGTGGTGTGTGTGTGGTGTGTGTGTGTGTGTGTGTGGTGAGGAGAGAGTAGAGAGAGAGAGAGAGAGAGAGAGAGAGAGAGAGAGAGAGAGTTTTTTTTTCCAATTTCCTAAATTGTGACCATAATCTTGGCACATGTCTCAACGTCGGCAGGTTGTGGAGGAGTAAGAGTAACGCAGGAAGAAATAATTATGGATACGAAGTCCTATAAAAAGCAGGTGCAAATTGCCTGCGAAAACGGTATGTCTGACAAGGTATTACTGACAAGGCTAAATGCTTCAGCTTAATCATACGTTACAAGAAATAAGGATGTGTCTTCGTTGGATCTGTCAGGTGAATACTTGTCTTTGGTGTGCAGCGTTCTCTCTCTCTCTTCTCTCTCTCTCTCTCTCTCTCTCTCTTCTCTCTCTCTCTCTTCTCTCTCTCTTCTCTTCTCTCTCTCTCTCTCTCTCTTCCCTGCTCTCTCGCCTCTCTCTCCATCTTCTTCGCTCCCTCTCTCCCCCTCACTCTCTGTTACACACACTAACACACACGCAGGCATACATATACAACCCACACATATAAACATACCATGAGAGAGAGAGAGAGAGAGATAAGAAGAAGAAGAAGAAGAAGAAGAAGAAGAAGAGAGATGGAACCATAAAAGAGAAAAGACAAGAGAGAACCTTTAACAAAGGGAGGAGACAAGACAAGAGAGAACCTTTAACAAAGGGATGAGATGAGCCTTGAAATGGTTGACCAAGGAATGCCATAGAGGGGGCAGGGGTAGAGGATTCCCACCCACTTACTAACCCTCATCTCCCGCATCACACGCATATCTGTCAGCTGACTAAAGAAAAAAAGGCATTTTCTGAAATGTCATGGCAACTGAGCAAGGTCACCCACACCCTCCTTCAGAAGTACTCATCCCGTAATCCGCCCCAGCCCCGTCATTTCACTGATTCGGCTCTACTGGACGTCGGTCTTGTTGTTGTTGTTGTTGTTGTTGTTGTTGATTTTGTGGTTATTTTGTTTGATTCTACGCCGGCCCTCAAGGGGTTAATGGAACAATAAAAAGTAATGAAGGAGAGAGAGAGAGAGAGAGAGAAGAGAGAGAGAGAGAGAGAGAGAGAGAGATCTTTTATTGACATTAGCTAATAGCCTTCATATCAAGGGGGTACAATGTCCTTTTTTTTCCATAGACAACAAATTTTTCCATAGACAACAAACAAGCAAACAAACAAAAGAGCAAAACTGCAAATTAGATGTTTACACAACGAAATAATATTAAGAAATTATTTCCATTTCCATCAGTCGTTTGCGTTTCTTGTCTTTGTCCTGGCACATAATTATTATCACACAACAACCATTCCCTGCACATACGCACTCCGGTCTATCCTGTCTCCCATCGACTTGCACGCGCGGCATTAATACCCTCATCTTCCCTTCTTCCAACTCACACACTTCTCTGTACAAATGATTCATCTGGCTTGGTAATAGAATCAGTGACTGAACCATCAAGCTTAAACGTCAAATAAGTATTCTAAAAAATTTTTTTTTAAGTGACATTCCCTCAGACGGAGAGAAGAGAGAGAGAGGAGGAGAGGAGAGAGGAGAGAGAGAGGAGGAGAGAGAGAGAGAGAGAGAGAGATGGGCTAGAGCTTTAGGTGGAGGGGGGAGGATGGTGGAGAGAGGAGGAGGAAAATCACTCCTCGATCCCGAAAGACGGAAAAGCACACCAGCATGTGGAAAGAAAAGAATGATTTGAATGCGATGGAGGAAAAGTGATGCCTCCCAATGCGCGTGTGGTGGACGAAGTTTTCAGCTCACGTTTCTGTCCCCATCTCTCTACGTCTATCTAGCAAGTGCTTGCGCCCGTGTATGTTTCCGCCCCCCCCCCCACCCTCCCCCCTTGCTGTCTGTCAGTATGTCTCTTTCTCTGTGTGTTTGTATCTGTCTCTGTCTGTCGGTCTGTCTGACCGTCTGTCTGTCTCTGTCTGTCTGTCAGTGTGTCTGTCTGTCTGTTCTCTGTCTGTCTGTCTGGCTGTCTCATTCTGTGTGCCCACTCCTTCCCTCCCTCCTCTGTCCTGTGTGTGTGTGTGTGTGTGTGTGTGTGTGTGTGTGTGTGTGTGTGTGTGTATTCGCGCGCATGCGCGCGTGCGGGTGTGTACTTGAGTGTGTGCTTGTGTGTGGTTGACAGCTCCCAGTAACTGATTGTAACGATGGTAATGCTGTTGTCATAGTTACAGTGTTGGGAAGGAGATGACGACGATGATAGCGTTGTTACGATAACGGTCTTGTGATGGTGACGCTGATGATGTTGTTGTGGTTGTAGGCTCCCAATAATACATCGTAACAGGGATGACGATCATAATGCAGGGTTTTTTTCGGTGGTGGTGTAGCGAGTTGTCGACTAACCACTGTGACGGAGGTGATCGTGGTAATAATGCTGATGTGGTAGTCCCAGGCTGTCAATGCAGCATGTCGTAATGAAAGTGACGTTGACGGCGATGCTGGGGTTGTGGTTGCAGGCTGGTGAGCAAGCAGCAGGACGAGAAGACCCTGGTGAAGTACGATGAGCTGGACGAGGCCTACTCCGATGACGGGGAGGACCAGCCAGAAAGAAACACACGGTCCCCGACCTCTGCAGCTGCCTCAGGTCAGTGCATGCGCACTCGTACAAGTTCTCATGCCCGCACTTGCACGCGCACGGTCGCACGCGCGCGCACACATAGAGACACACACACACAAAGACAGAGGCGCGCGCAGGCACGCACGCACGCAAGCACATACGTGCACGCGCGCGCGCGCGCGCGCACACACACACACACACACACACACACACACACACACACACACACACACACACACACACACACCACACACACACACAAGCGCGCGTGCGCGAGCGCACGAGTGCATGCACGCACGCAAACACCATTCTATGAAGACCATTGCTGCCGAAACGCAACACATGGCTCTGTTCTCATGATCAAACGTAGTGGATCTCACATACTGTCAGTGAAGGACTTCATATGTATACACCAGCTTTTCATACTGGTCAAATAATTGTTTGTACGCACGCACACACACACACACACACACACACACACACACACACACACACACACACACACACACACACACACACACACACCACCACCACTCACTCACTCACTCACTCACTCACACTCACACACACACACACACACACACACACACACACACACACACACACACACACACACACACACACACACACTCACTCACTCACTCACTCACTCACTCTCACACACACACACACTCACTACCACTCACTCACTCACACACACACCACACACACACACACACACACACACACCACACACACACACACACCACACACACACACAGACACACACTCACTTACACACACTCACTCCACACACACTCACACACACACACACACACTCACACACACACTCACACACACACACACACACACACCACACACACACACACACCACACACACACACACACACACACACACCCACACACACACACACACACACACACACACACACACACACACACACACACCCTAATCCTTGTGGTCATTGACATAAAGGCAAAGGGAAGAAACAATGAAGAAAACAGATAGAAGATGATAGGGAATGGAGAAGGACTAAGGCAATAGGTGCAGGAGAAAGAGGACAGAGAGGAAATGATTCTGCAGCAATGCTATAACTGGACAGAACTACAAAAAAGTGTTAGTAAAATGCTGTTCTCTCTGGCTTGTCCATAAAAAACCAGGGCTTTGCCTTTCTGCCAGTATATACAGCAAGTGGAATCGTGTTCTTAGTGTTTCAAGCTACTCAGAAACACTCAGGTTTGTATGTTTGAACTTTTAGCAGTTTTGAGAACATCATGTCTTATTCTGCTATTAACACGTACATGCACGTAGAAAGGAATCCCAGTTTGCCCTTTAGATGTATCCTACTTCCTGATTCAGCAGATGTTAAGAGCAGTATACCAAGCTAGTTTTGAGAGACGGTGAAATGCCAACTACAGAACAACTCACATAGAATTGCCCACAGAAAGGCTGTTCAAACTACGGAAGGACATCTGCCCCATAATGTTGGAACAAGGAAAGATACACGTTAGAAAGGTCAGGTTGTAGATAACGGACTGGGAGATGAAGCAAGAGAATCGGAGCTCTGCGGTTCGTGTACTACGACCAAATTTAAAAGAAAAAGAGATGTAAATGAACTATATTCTGTATAATATTACCTATTTTGCGTTCACGCATTTTCCCGATCTTTTCGTTTATCACATCGAACCCGTTCTAGCTTTCTGAAAATACACAGCCCGTATCATACGGTCGAAGAAAGGGCGTCCATTTTGTTATTCTGTTGTCAAGTTTAGAGCACATTTTTGTTCACCCGCAAGACACCGTCAGAAAATCTGAAGGCCACGCAGAAGTTAGAGGCTTGGCTGAAGGCCACGCAGAAGTTAGAGGCTTGGCTGTTGATCGATGATGTTGCTTAGCTTCCCTCCCGGATCTGCTTGCGACAGTGGGACGCAAAATGAATGACTATTTACAAATCTGCATCGAAGTCTAGACTCTGTGTGTGTGTGTGTGTGTGTGTGTGTGTGTGTGTGTGTGTGTGTGTGTGTGATTCGCATCCTACCATTTCAAGTAGTGATGTCAAAAACAGCTTCCCTATTACTACTTTATTTTATTTAATGTTACTTTAACATTATCGACTGCGAAATGTTTGAACTTACGCCTGTGTAAGACACATTATATGTTAAAGCAGTTGGAATTACGATTTTGCTACAGACGTCTGTAACATTTTTACTAAAGCAAAGGTTTGGTGAGACAAAGAAATCTTGACACTCAGAACACTGTTTTATGTGGACCGCGCCTGTATCTGAAACAACAAATAGACCTTCCCCCAGAACAAGGAAACACATCACCTGACACGATGTGGACACACATTTACAAACCATGGACTTTCAGACCTTAGGCTAATCAGAGAAGAAAACCTATACCGACACCACAGCAGCACAGAAACAAGTGTTAACAGAGGGAAGATGTGTGGGTGTATTGCATACTGCTCTGACACTATAGTCAACGCACCAGTTGTATCTGAAAAGAAGAAGTTTGTCCTAAATTGGAAGAACTTGTTCATTGATACTCCCACTCTCTGCCCCAATCAAAACGCGTGTATCTTTTGTTTTTATATTATTTCATCTATTTCATTTGTTTATTTATTATTATTATTCTTTGGGGACCGAGAGAACGATGAGGTCTCTACAGGCATTCAACACTGCGCTGATCTGCGATGGACGAGTAAATGGAAGCGATATCCAAGACAACTTAGCGCGTTCTATATTAGCTCTAACCTACTTTTCGCTAGGTTGGAACTACTATGTAATGCAGAGGTGATATGAAGAACAAGATATCCCTAGGCCTCTTGAGTGTTTAAACTATCATCTCCAAAGAAAGTAATTCAGAAACGAGGTAATCTTGAAATAATTATCTCACAAAGAAGGTAATTCTGAAACAAGGTAATCTTTTCTGGGTTTGAATTACACAATCCAACCAGAAAGTAATTATGATGACGAAACATCCTTACATCCTTCAGAAGGGTATAACATTCATCTACTACCTAAACTGGTGCTGGGGATGACATGAGAACGATCAGGATTAAACCACCATCATTAGAGAACGTGGTCTTTAACGAAAGACATGTGGCTCTGTATCGGCACCACCATCAGCCAAAAACATGCGAGGAAGACCTCTAAAGCTACATTGAAACTAGTATCAATCAAGAAGAAGAAGAAGAAGAAGAAAAGTCATCTAATTCTACACCCACACCATTATCAATTAAGATGGAATAAAGAATTTTTATACACACTTTCATTTCCTGAAAAGAAGAAAACATTAATTCTATACCGACACCATCATCAACCGAGAAGGGACACGCACAGTATATTCATCGACAACACCCTCAACCTGGAGAAGAAAGAAATACATCCAAACAATACGTACATCACCTTCACCTAGCGAGAAACAAAGAGACATAAAGCTCCCACACATACAGATCAACCGAAGCTAAGGAATGAAGGAAGGCATCTAAAGCACATCGACATCCTCTAAACCGAGCTGAAAGAACATTGACACCAACAAACCAGAAGATGACAAGGACATAATTAACTGATCATTATTGACACCCCATCCAGTCCGGAATGGTGGCAACAGAAATACGTGACACAATCCGCTGACATGATGGTGAAATGAAGGACGTCATTTTATGCCACAGCCGTATGGGTTTTTTCCCTGTTAAGATAGAGTGGTCACCAGTTACTTGTTTTACCAAGGTGAAACAGCACAGAGGAAAAACTGTCTACAGTCAACATCCACATGATGGAGAAGAGGGAAATATAATAATAACTGTACCAAACGGCAGTGTGCTGAAGAAAAGTTAGTTATGGTTATACAGTAGAATCAAGAGACGGGGAATGAAGATGACTAACTCTGCACTAAAGTCACCATCAGTTCAGCAAAAGGTAGTGAAGAAGGAATATGAAAGACCTGTACGAGCTCAACAGTCAAGCCGATGAAAATGGCAAAGAGAAGCATCATAATTCTAGGACATCACTACCTTTTATCACGGGAGGGGAGGACGAAGCGGGAAGTGTGCAACTAGGCTGCCACATATCAGCTACCGTGAAGGTAAGGTAGGGGAAATGATGCGTCATTCACTACTTTCGCCAACAATTCCAGACGACAGAGGAAGGAGATGTGTTGCACTTGTACGTTAATATCAACGCTTGGAAAATGGGAGAAAGGAAACGACGTGACCATAACATACCACAGTCAACTGTTTAAAGGAGACAGGAAAGGACGACATCTAACTCTATACAGCCATTGGCATCAGTTCAGGATAAGTAGCGTAGGGCAAATACACTACTCAATACCAGAAAAAGGCTATATAGAAGGCATGTGATTCAACACCGCTATCGTCATCAGTTCAAGAGATAGGCAAGGGTCACGTGTAAATCTGTCCACAACGACATTGGTTCCTGGGATGGTGTAAATGGAGAAAAATATGACTGTATGCCACAGTCACCGACGATTTAAAAGAGGAAAAGGTAGGGAAATATCTACACACCACCACAACCATCAACCAGGATAGTAGCAGAAAAGAAATACCAAAAACTACATTGTCACAATTCGGGAAAAGATGGCTAATAGGGGCATCATAATCCGTAACACCAGCAATTCAGGATAAGATTCTGAGGTTCGAAATACACTTTTCCTCTGCAACCATACATGCGCGCGCGCGCACGCACGCACGCAGCGCGCACACACACACACATGTATGCAAGCAAACACACACCACGACTAACCACACACAGACTCAACCACCACACACACACACACACACACACACACCACGCACACACAGACACACACACACACACACCACACCACACACACACACACACACACCACACACACACACACCGCCTCAGCTGAGGAGGAGGAGTGGTTTAGGAAAAGAAGACGATGTAAATCTATACCGCCACTAATCATCAACCTGTATAAGGTAACAAGAAGAGATGCCTAATTGTACACACCACCACCATCTATCTCCTCCTAACAAAGGAAGACATGGCGAAAGAGAGCCAATCGAACACCATTGTCGATACCCTCCAACGTTGAGAGAGGAGGAAGCAGACACTACTCTGGCAAGTGACCTGGGGGAAGGATAGACAAGAATAACATGTCCACCAGTCTCAGAGGTAACAATGATATGTCAATCGCTATCGGAGGATCACCCGCGGTAGGCAGTGTATAAGTAGACAGAGATATTCTGAAAGAGATACCGCCAGGAGGTGGGAAACATTGAGACATCACGCTCACATTAAGTTTGGTCCATGAATGTAATATTTTGTGGTGTGGGTGTGTGTGTGTGTGTGTGTGTATATTATATATATATAATATATATATATATATATATATATATATACCAGTTTAAAACGTCTCCTCAGGGTATACAATTTGGGCACGCACCAGTGTTATATACTGACTTCCATAAAAACGCGAAAACAAAACAAGCTGAAGGTTGGGGGTGAATTTTTATTGGTCACAATTGTACAGAGTGGAGCGAGAATTCAACGTGATTTGATTCATTACACCGGTAATGTGTGAAATGTCATCAGCAATATGTCTTTTGTGTGGAAAATCCAAGGTCACGTGAACAAACCAGCTTGAAGTCTAATAACGTGTGTGGCCACCATTTGCGTTGACAACTGCTTGACACCTGCGCTCATTGAGTGGAACCAGGTGGTTGATGCATCCCCTTGGCACACAGCCCACACATGGACGATGGCCTGGTGAAGTTGAGCCGCTGTTGCTGATCGTGGACGCAGGAGGTCAACTGTCTGCCAAGTTCATCCCAAAAATTATTCTATTGGGTTTAAATCGGGACTGAGGGCTGGCCAGGGCAGCACATTGACGTTGTTATGCTGAAGAAATTGCTGGGTGGCCCTGGCGGTGTGTGGTCTTGCATTGTCCTGTTGGAATGTCCAGTTTGGGTGTTGCGCAAAAAAAAGGATCGACATGGGGTCTGAGACCCTGGTTGATGTAGCGCTGTGCATGACACCCTGTCCGCGACAGGACCAATGTTCTGAAGATGACTGGTCCTATGGCGTGGTTAATGCCAATTGCACCCCATATCATAACGTTCGGGCCTCCCCAGGGGTTCGCTCTACCACACAGGAGTCAGCATAGTGTTCACCAGGTCGACGCCATATTCTGACACGACCGTCAGCCATTGTCAATACAAAAACGGCTCTCATCTGTGAAACAGTATGCGTCCCACTGCTGCCTGCGCCAGTTGATTCGGGCTTGTGTCCACTGCAGCCTGTCCTGCCGGTGTCTTGGTGTCAGTACCGGACCTCTGTGAGGACGCCTACATGCCAGCCGTTCTCCTGAGATGCCGCCGCATAGTGTTGAGGCCGATTCGTTGCTGGAGATTCCCAGGCACCTGTCGAGCAGTGTTAGCAGCGTTTGCCGCCTGTCCCGCAGATGGGTTCGAACAAGATGGCGATCCTCTCTTTGTGTGGTGACCCAAGGACGGCCTGGCCGGGGACAATCATCAGTGGTACCAGTGACTTGCATGCGGTGTGCAGACGATAGATGGTTTGAGATGTGGACGTTAAAGATGTTGGCGACCTGCCTGGCATCCACACCAGCCCCCAGATGGCCTAGGGCACGATTGCGTTCCTCTGCTCGTAGTCTTGGCATCTCTGAGCGCTCAGCGGCAAGTCGTTACCTGAACCTTGTAGCGCGGCTTTAAAAAGGCTGCATGCCTGCGTACTTGTCGCGGGTTTAATTTTGCTCTGCATGGTGTGCACGTGCCTCACATGCAGAACCAGTTTACCATTTTTTGTTGCCCCTCCAATCCCGGGAATGATGTGTTGCTCACCAATTTTCACTGCACGTGAGTCTTGGATCCAAACAACTTGCCAAAATGGTTCAATATTGTATATTCACCCTTTTCACCCGAAAAATAGCCTTTCAAAATTTCGCGTTTTTTTATGGAATAAAGTATATATTGTGGGTGTGTGGGGCGTGGAGTTCTGTGCGTGTGGCACGTGGCCTCCCGGTTTTTCTTTTTTGGGGCGCATTCGGGGGGGGATCGTGTTACGGTTTGGTGCATTGACAAAGTTTCCATTTATGCCTGCAATTGTTTATCATTTCTACTTTAGATTTCAGGGGTGCTGGTGGGGTTTACATATTTTCAGCCACTTTTCTGTAGTACATAAGTTGCATTTTTTTAGAAATGTTGTTGTATGGTGTTGCTCTTTTATAATTTTCCATGATATGTTGTAATCTATTTTCTTATTTTTAAGTTTCCAAATATTATTTACTTAATTCTGTTGGTTTTTATATTTTTCATTTTTAAAAGACTGTTTATGGTTTGCATATCTGGTTTTAAATGGTTTGCCGTGTCCCTATGATGTTTCTTTATCACTGTTGTTGTTACCATAGCTTGGTACACAATATTGTTGTGGAGAACATTTATTATTCAGGGGCACTGGTCTTTTTTTGTGCAATTACAAGATATCCTTTCATCACCCTCTTTGGTTGTGTTGTTTTTGGTTTTTTTTGGAAAAATCAATTATATTTTTAAGGTTGGGCTACACGAGTATGATAGCTTGACGGGTATTTTTGTTGAATATTTTAGATAGTACATGTTTTTTGGGAATGATGTTTTAAGGATTCTGAGGAATTCTTTTCTACGTTAGTTTTTGTTAGTTTTTGTTCTTCCTTCTATGGAGGGTTATGCCATATAATTTTTCTTTTCCTGTTTTCCTGTTGCTGTTCATGTAGTTATCTGGGTTGTATTGTAATTTGTAGTTGTAGCCCCTTTTTTCAGCGCCTCTTGGTATTCAGCTGCTGCACTGTTAAATTCTTTCTCATGCTGACATTTTAGATAATCTTTTGTTTATACCATTAGGTATGGTTTTTAGGAGGGGGGTGGGTGGTTACTATTGATATCTACGTAGACAGGTGTGTCATTAGTTTTTTTTTATAGGGTTTGTATGTATGACCCTTTTAAGGGTCTAATGTTATGTCTAAAAAATTTACTGTTTTTTTGTTGGCTTCTACTGTGATTTTTAGGTTATGGCTTTGAAAAATTTTACAAAGTTCTTTTTTCTTCTTTTCAAGGGTTTTTTGGGTTTTATTGTTTAACGTGGAAAGACCGTCATCTCTGTATAAGCCAACCTGTTTACCAAGTATTTTCTGTATATGAGAAAACATGAAAAGTCCAACTAATTCCCCAAGTTTCAGCTCCATATAAGATCCCATCGTGACATCGAATGTGGAATTTCTGCTGGTTTTTTTTTTTATCCAAGTTTCACTGTTGCTAGGAGAAGGGTTTTCTTAGTGGGGGAGAATGATTCCATCTCAGAATCTGTTATATTTGTTGGCGAATCGTAGTGCTTTAGTAAGAAATTTCCCTCATCAATGGAAGGGTAGAAGTCCACTATGTCAAAAGTAATGAACACTGTATTTTCTGTTTGTTCAATTCTTTAAACCATTGGAAACTTCGTAACTACAACTACAAATTACAATAAAACCCCAGATAACTACATGAACAGCAACGGGAAAAAAAAGGAAAAGAAAATTTATGGTATAACCCTCCATATGATGGAAGAACAAAAACTAACGTAGGAAAAGAATTCCTCAGAATCCTTAAAACATCATTCCCAAAAAACATGTACTATCTAAAATATTCAACAAAAATACCGTCAAGCTATCATACTCGTGTAGCCCAAACCCTTAAAAATATAATTGATTCTTCAATAAAACCAAAAAAACACAACCCAAAAAGGGTGATGAAAGGATATCTTGTAATTGCACAAAAAAAGACCAGTGCCCTCTGAATAATAAATGTCTCCACAAAATATTGTGTACCAAGCTATGGTAACAACAGACAGTGATAAAGAAACATACATAGGGATCACGGCAAACCATTTTAAAACCAGATATGCAAACCATAAACAGTCTTTTTTAAAAAAGAAAAATATTTAAAAAACCAAACAGAATTAAGTAAATATAATTTTGGGAAACTTAAAAATAAGAAATAGAAATTTCAACATATCATGGAAAATTATAAAAGAGCAACACCATACAACAACATTTTCTAAAAAATGCAACTTATGTACTACAGAAAAATGGCTGATATTATGTAAACCCCACCTAGCATCCCTGAACTCTAAAGTAGAAATGTTAACAATTGCAGGCATAAAAGGAAATCTTTGTCAATGCACCATTCCGTAAAAACGTCCCCCCCTAAATGCGCCCCCCAAAAGAAAAAACCGGCAGGCCACGTGCCACACGCACAGAACTCACACGCCCACCACACAATATATAACACCGGTGGCGTGCCCAAATTGTATACCCCGAGGAGAGCGTTTTTAGCTTGAAACAGCTTGTAGGTTTTGATCTCTTTATTTTAAAATCCTATTTTACACTGTTATGTCGCTCCCTACATGGTTGAGCACTTTTAACGTTCTGAGTGGCTTTTTAACTTGATTTTTATATATATATTATATATATATAAAATAAAATATTATATATTATATATATAAATTATAAATATATTTTATATATATATATATAAGAGACAAATGTAAAACAAGGTAAAGAAACTCTAAGAACCATCGGAAGTCGAGGTATGGTTGATGACTCGTGTCCTCTCGCTAACAAAGTTTTTTGGTTCTTCCGCCTTCTGTCTGTCTGTCTCTGTCTCTGTGACTGTCTGTCATTGTGTCTGTCTGTCTGTGAGTCTGTCTCTGTCTATCACCCCCAACCACACACACACACACACACCACCACAAAACACACCCACACACACACACACACACAGAGTAGACCTCAGAATAAAGGTTTTCTTAGTTCTGAACTCTGTCTGTCTGTCTGTCTGTCTCTCTCTCTCTTCTCTCTCTCTCTCCCCTCTCTCTCTCTCTCTCTCTCTCGCTCTCTCTCTCTTTCTGTCAGTCTGTCTGTCTCTCATTCTCTTTCTCCCCTCTCTTCTCTCTCTCTCTCTCTCTCTCTCTTCATCCCCCCCCCCCCCCCCCCCCCCCCACCCCCCCCCACCGATCCGTCTTTCTGATCTGCTGTGTGTCTATTCTTTCATGCACTCAAGCAGAAAAACTGCACTACACCACACTACACCACACACACCACACTACACTTCACTAAGCACACACACACGCGCGTGCACGCGCGCACGCACTCTGCACGCGCTGTATTGTCCCACCATACACTACACTACACTACACTACACCCCACCACACCACACCCACCATACCACACACACACCACACACACACACACACACACAAAACAACAAGAGAGAGAGAGAGAGAGAGAGAGGAGAGAGAGAGAGAGGAGAGAGAGAGAGGGGAGAGAGAGAGAGAGGTTACGCGTGCACATACATACAACACAACGCACGCACACACACACAAACACACACCACACACACACACCCCACACACACAACCCCCACACAACAACCCCAACACTCATGCTGCGTACACGAGCCTCCTCCTTCTCCTCTGCCAGGCTTTCTGGGCGGGCGGGCGGGGGGGGGGGCGGAGGAAGGGGGGCGGGGGGGGGGGGGGGGGGGGGGGGGGGGGGGGCGGGACGGAAGACGGGGGAAGAACCAGGAAGGTTCGGGCGGGCGGCCGGTAAGCTTGCAGGGTTTCCCCCGGCAGCCGGCTAGCGGTCTGTTTTCTCAAGCTAACGACTGGAACAGCCTGCCACTATCGCTCCCCACGTCCCCGCCTGCCGCTGTCTCCCATTGCGGGGGAGGGGGAGGAAAGTGGCTGCTGATC
>CM031614.1:36627817-36639600 GCA_018398815.1 Conus ventricosus
TTACAGTGTGCCTTTCCGTTGTGAATCGTTATTACATATTTCTTTATCATATGAACGTGACATTTTGTTTCCTTCTTAACGAAATAGATCTTTACCTTTCTGCTCTTGCAACAAGAAGCCAAAAATTTGACTTTTTACCCCCCCTCCACCGCCCCTCCTTCCATGCATATTTCATCCGCAACTGACTATCTGTAACCCCCCCCCCCCCCCCTCCCCCCCCCCCCCCCCCCCCCCCCCCCCCCCCCCCCCCCCCCCCCCCCCCCCCCATCCCCATCCGATCCCACTTCCAACCCATCCCCATCTGCTCCTTTCCTTGTGTTCAGCAAAAGATTTTGAATTGTATAATAACTGGCAAAACACGAAACTGTCATATCAGCCACGAACTGTTAAGCTTCGACTGTGTTTTCTCATAGCTGACATAGAACAGCTCAAATGTGTATGAAAGTGTAATCATAAACATTTAACGGCATTTGCATAATCCGCTGCACATTTTCATGAAATCAATATTTTGTCTTGAGGCGATAGATCTATCCATTTATGAAGCAATCAAATGTGTACAGTTGGTAGTACACATTTGATATAAACAGATATGAAGTCGATTTATTTGTAGTCGTATCATCTACCAGTATATTGATAATTAGATATCTGCTTGAAATCACCATTGATCATTTCTTGTGCAAGACAATGATGAATACTGACATCACGCTAGACAAGAAACATTTCCTTTTTTATGCCGTCGAAAGCACTGATTTACTTTCATATACCCATCTCTAGGACCCACAATCGGGGATATACATTTCATTGTGTGGGAATCAGACAAATTCTTACAATCATTTCAAAACTCGGATTTCAAAGATGTCACTTCTGGGGAGTGATCAAAACAAACCTGAACATATGGTGCACAGTTTAAATAATCTTTACCACATTGTTTTATATTTTACCCAAGCAAAATACCAGTGATTGTTATTTGAACAGTATTCCTTTTCTAAAGACGCATGATTCAGGGTCAGACGCAGTGGCTCTTTCCTTGTGTAATTGACCTTCGTTTCCTTCTCACAAGGGGATGAGAAAAGGCATTCATAAATGGTCACCGGGTTTCAGGTCACGCAAAGGGCCATGGGACCACAGCATGATAATTCTGTCCCAGTCAGTTTGCACCTCTGAAGACTGTATCTAAGTCTTGTCTTTTCCTGATCTATTCAGCTTTCACAGCATGATGAATTCTGTCCCAGTCAGTTTGCATCTCTGAAGACTGTATCTAAGTCTTGTCTTTTCCTGATCTATTCAGCTTTGTCTGCCCATTCCTCCCTCCATTCTCCCCCCCCCTCTCTCTCTCTCTCTCTCTCTCTCTCTCTCTTCTATTTCTCTCTCTGTGTGTTCTTCCTCTCTCACTGTCTCTTCTTCATTGTCTTTCTCTGTCCTGTCTGTCTGTCTCTGTCTCTCTGTCGTTTCTTTCTCTCTCTCTCTCTCCCTGTCTGTCTGTCTGTTCTGTCTGCTCCGTCTGTCGTCTGTCTGACTGTCTTTCTGTCTCTGTCTCTCTCTCTTCTCTTCTCTGCTCTCTTTCCTCTCTCTCTCTCTCTCCTCTCTCCTTACCTTTCCCATCTCTTCTTCTTCTCTCTCTCCCCCCGTTGTCCTGTCTGTATCTGAGTCATGCTTCTGTTGTCTGTCTGTACCGTTCTTTTACTATCTCTTTTTCTCTTCTTCTTCTCTCTCTCGTGTACTCTCTCGTCTCTCTCCCTCCCTTGTATAACCTTAATTCCCATCTATGCCTTTTTGTTCCAAACTCTCCCACTTCACGTTTCCCAAGTTGTAAAAATAACAGTGAATATGGCTATCTTTAGTTCTACTTAATTTGTGCACGTTTTGTTTCGTTGTTTTTCGTTGTTGTTTTTTTGCAGTGGTGGTTAACAGTAAGTCTCTACTGTTTGTATGTTTTTGTCGCTCTTGTGTGTCTTTGAGATGTGATGTTGCATCATTTACTTCATATTTCAGTTCCAAGGCTTGGCTGGAAAAAAAAAACTCTTGCAAACTATGCAGTTTATTATCCTGATAAATTCCAAATCTCCTTTTTTGTTTCTCTCTCTCCGTCTCCCTCCCCTCTTCTTTTTTCGTCTCTGCTCTCTCTGTCTCTCTCTCTAATTATCTGTCTGTCTGTGTGTTTGTGTGTTGTTGTGTGATGTATTCTGTTTTTCTTCTGAGTCCTGTTCCTGTTTTTCTGTCTCTTCTCCGTCATCTGTCTGTTCTGTCTCGTCTGTCTGTCTGTCTTCTGCTCTCTGCTCTTCTCTCTTCTCTCTCCTCTTCTCTCTCTCTCTCTCTCTCTCTCTCTCTCTCTCTCTCTCTCTCTCTCTCTCTCTCTCTGAAGTGAACGGCTCTTTCGCAACTCTTCACACACTTTCATTTTCTTAAAAAAAAATTTTTGTGTCCAGGGCTGCAATTCAAAAGATTGCCTTCCACAGAGCCCAGCAATTATTTCAAGTTACTGTCTCGCAAATTCAATTGCATTCCATTCCAGAGCCATTCTTCAATTAACAGCACAACCTTGCGTAAAAAATCTCTCTCTCTCTCTCTCTCTCTCTCTCTCTCTCTCTCTCCTCTCTCTCTCTCTCTCTCTCTCTCTCTCTCAACAAGAAAATACATCATAGTTTGAAGGAATGTCGAGCGTATCCTTGCGATACTTGTGATATTCTACCACCTGATGGTTTCCCCCACGCTTTCATACTAACCCTCCTTGTTCATGATTTTAGCAGATAAATGAAAATTACTTATATGAATTCTTTGGTAAGAGAAAGACAAAATGATCGCACTTTTATCCTCCTTGTTATATTACCTTTTTTGACGATGAAATCTCAGTAAAACAAAAGAGTTTCACTCACTAAAAACTCAACTAAAAAACCAAACAAACCACAAAAGCCAAATCAAGGACAGAAACAAGCAAACATGGCTTGCTGAGAAGTTCAATCTCAAAGACATCATTAATGCAGCCCTACCGTTAGACACTGACAGATAGGGATACCGCTGACAGATAGGGATTCGACCGATCCGTTATGCGTTTCGTGGACATTCCAAGAACTTGTCCTGTGTTTACTGGAACATTGGTGGTTTACCCAGTGAGCTGGCAGACACTGATTTTGTTTTCTCGTTGTACAATCCTTTGATACTGTATGTTTCTATAAAACTTACTTAGACAATATGTTTGACCGGGATGGTATTTTTAGAGGTTAGTGCAGGACAAAAGCAAGCCTGATTTATGAGCCAGAGATGAAAAGTGATCTATGTGCAAGAGTTCTGGAGGACTTCTATGATTAATCAGTAAGACATTTACTAAATATATTACATCTGTTGAAGTAAGAAAAAAGAAAAGACATACACCAAAAAAATCATCTGTGGCTGCTTTTCAAGTTAGCTGCCTCCAATTCAAAAACTTAATCAGACGATAATCCAACTGGCAGAGTAAGAGGACACGATTGACAGCGACGGGTTAACCAGGTTAGATGAAGATGAAGTCCCCCAAAGAGACTGCGGTGTTTTCCTGGTTCTCCTGCCGACCGTCGAAACAAGAGTTGACCTGGGATCCAAAGAGGAACAGAGGGAGTGGCTATGGAACGAGCGACAGACAAAAAAAAACTGGATGGATTGCAAGGGCTACATAATTGAAAAAATGAATATATTCCTCAGAAAAAAATATATTTCATATGTCATCTTTCTAGTTTTTCTCCTGTAAAAAAAAGTTTAATTCATCTTCCACCTCATCATCTCTCTTTCTCTAACTTTCTCTCTCTCTGTCTCTCTGTATCTGTCTCTGTCTCTGTCTCTCTCTTCTCTCGTCTCTTCTCTCTCTCTCTCTCTCTCTTCTCTCTCTCTCTCTCTCTCTCTTTCTCTGCTCTCTCTCTCTCTGTGTGTGTGTGTGTGTGTGTGTGTGTGTGTGTGTGTGTGTGTGCTCAAAGGATATATATCTCTGTCTCAAGAGCTGTGATGCAGTTCTGCAGATCAGGTGTCTGAAGACACAACCCACACCTCCTCTTGTAAATCCTGAGAGGCAGAATTGAAAATAATCTGTGTTCCTTTTCGATTTGCCGGCCCCCAACTCAAACAAGTAATCAGACGATAATCCAATAGGTAGAGTAAGAGGACACGGTTGACAGCGACGGGTTAACCAGGTTAGATGAAGATGAAGTCCTCCAAAGAATCTGCGGTGTCTTCCTGGTTCTTCTGCCACCCATTAAAACAAGAGTTGACCTGAGATCCAGAGAGGAACAGAGGGAGGGGCTATGGAAGATGCGTCAGAAATACTGGTTGAATTGCAAGGGTGACAAATTGATATAATGAGATGTTCCTTGGGACAATGTATTTGAGATGAAAGTGTAATCTGTCTTACACATCATCATCATCATCATCATCATCATCATCATCATCATCATCATCATCATCATCTATCTCTCTCTCTCTCTCTCTCTCTCTCTCTCTCTCTCTCTCTCCTCTCACTCATGTCCCTCTCCTCTCTCTCTCTCATCCTCTCTCTCTCTCATCTCTCTCTCACGCTCTCTCTCTCTCTCTCCTCTCACGCTCTCTCTCTCTCTCTCACTCTCTCTCTCTCTCTCTCACGCTCTTCTCTCTCCTCTCTCTCTTCTCTCTCTCTCTCTCTTCTCTCTCTCTCTCTCTCTCTCTCTCTCTCTCTCTCTCCTTAAGCACCGTTTCCGTGCCTGAAGTAATCTGATAAAGATTATGTGTATCGACAGTCTGAAAAATAACGTAACTGTTCTCTTCTAAAACTCTTTCATGAAGAAAGAATTCAATTTTTCAACTGGCAGTTCACCGCACAAAAGGTCTTGACAGTGTCAAGGTATGACAGCGAAAAGAGAATGACTGCAGCGACTTCTCATTGAGAAAACTAGGCTCCCTGAGAGTGGTGTATTTCATTTGATAACAGAGGAGAGAGAGAGAGGAGAGAGAGAGAGAGAGAGAGAGGAGAGAGAGAGAGAGAGAAGAGAGAGAGAGAGAGAGAGGAAAACATGTACACTGCAGACTCTCTCTCTCTCTCCTCTCTCGCCTCTCTCTCTCTCTCTCTCTCTCTCTCTCTCTCTCTCTCTCTCTCTCTCTCTCTCTCTCTCTCTCTCTCTCTCTAGTGTAAGTTTCCCATGGAATCCTAACTCTGTTCCAGGGCAAACGCTGGATGACAAAAGCATTACCGGCTGAACTATTAGCTTTGAAAGCTTATCATCATTAGAGGTCATTATCAGTGTTCTTTTCGACCTTTCTTTCCCTCTTTCTGGCTTCTCCATGTTGTAGCACCTTTCAGCAACCTGAATGAACAAAACGGCTCATCTCTCGGAGTCTCTGCGGAATAGAATTGCAAGACATCGGCTAAACTCAGCTCAAACTGAAGACGGCAGTTCCATGAGAAGAAAAGATGGCTGATGCCAACCACTTCCAATGTGAAAGGTTAACGGGTGTAAGCGAAGATTTGGCTCTTTGAGGACATCGCTGCTCCCGTATTGATTAGTCTCCCTTTATCCTTCGAAGATGATTGAGTCTGTCTCTGTCTCTGCCTCTGTCTCTGTCTCTCTCTCTCTCTCTCTCTCTCTCTCTCTCTCTCTCTCTCTCTCTCTCTCTCTCTCTTTCTCTCTCTCTCTCCACACACACACACACACACACACACACACACACACACACACACACACAGACACACACACACACACACACACACACACACACACACACACACACACACACACACAACACACATATATATATATGTGTGTGTGTGTGTGTGTGTGTGTGTGTGTGTGTGTGTGTCTGAGAGATAGAGAGGGGGGGGGGGGGGGGGACAGACGCTGGCACATGTGCGTGTGTGTGTTACTGTCCAAGAAAGAGAGAGGAGGGTGGAGGGAGCAGGAATGAAGGTATGCACGTGCGTTCAGTCAGATACATGTACACACATGAACACGGAAGCATATGTACACTGCCACTGCATCTATACATACATGCACATATTAACGTGCACCTACAAACCTACAAAAGAGAGAGAGAGAGAGAGAGAGAGAGAGAGAGAGAGAGAGAAGAGAGAAGAGAGAGAGAGAGAGAGAGAGAGAGAGAGAGCATCGGCTGGAATAGCTATATCTGCTCTGTGTGTGTGTGTGTGTGTGTGTGTGTGTGTGTGTGTGTGTGTGTGTGTGTGTGTGTGTGCGCGTGCGTGCGCGTGTGTGTGTATGCGTGTGTGTGTGTGTGTGTGTGTGTGTGTGTGTGTGTGTGTGTGTGTGTGTGTGTGTGTGTGTGTGTGTTGTGTGTGTGTGTGCGTGCGCGCGCGTGTGTGTGTGTGCTTCGCACAGACAACGGTGCACTGATTGGTGGTAGAAAACAAACAAGTTAAGGTTGACAGTATTCTCTGAGAATGAGGTCCTCACTTAAGTTTGAGCAGGGAAGTTTCCAAAGGAAAAAACAACAAATAAACAAATGGAAAAAAAGAAGAAGAAAACCCACAATTTTCTTCCTTCATTAGACAGGATTTGCAACAAAATGCTCTCCTGATTTTTCAGACTGTCAGCACACACACTGTTTGTCACACCACTTGTGGCAGGTTTCATGACAAATCGAGGTGTTCGAGATGCTATCACCTTCTAAGACTTCATCATTAGGATCCATTTTACGTACTCATAGTTTCTTTTTGTCGCTAACAGTCCCTTATTTTGATGACCAGACCAAATTGTGAGCGCAGTTTCACGTTGTCGTTGTGAATCTTTGTCGACATCGCGTGAGGAACCCAAGTGGAAATTCATTCCCTGCCTTCACTGCGTTGACTGAGTCGCTTAGCTGTATTGAAACTGTTTGAACTTACCACCCGCCGTAGCCAAGTGGTTAGCATCGCGGACTTCCGGCTGGGAGGTCGTGGGTTCAATTCCCATCAGAGTCATGTGGGATTTTTCTACCCTACCCCGAGCTGAGTTTGCTACGGGTTCAATTGGGAAGACTGGGACCACACAATCGAGGTTCATCCACTTAATGGATGCGTCTCTGAGTGTTGCTACGGGCTCAGTTGGGAAGACTGGGACCACACAATCGAGGTTCATCCACTTAATGGATGCGTCTCTGAGTGTTGCTCAGATTTCCTGACCAACACTGCAGGTGTCTGTATCTCTCGGACCTGGTTGACACCGGGATATATTATGAAAGGAAACGTAAAGTACAGCCCTGTCATGCAGTCTCAGACCAAAATGGAAATCCGTAGCATCATCTTCATCATCCTCATTCTCGTCGATCAGCATTAAAAGAAAAAAAGAAAAGCAAAGAAAATGTTTGAACATGGTCTTTGTAATATGAGCTGTTCAATTTGCAAAGGGCCCTAACTGACTGACCGACTGACCGACTGACAGCACATTTCGTTAGGAAGAATATTGTGGGTCGCTTGCTTATATGTATGTCTTCATATACTTGCGCCAGCTTACAGAAAATTTTTAGCAGCTCACAACTCGTGTAACGTGTCTAGATGTTAACAACAACTTAAATGAACATTGCTTAGTGGACAGGGAGATTTTTATGCTGCCACCCGCAGAGAGAGAGAGAGAGAGAGAGAGAGAGAGAGAGAGAGAGAGAGAGAGAGAGATAGAGAGAGAGAGAGAGAGAGAGAGAGAGAGAGATCGTGATGATCACGATGCGGCTAATGTTGATGATGATGATAATGGCGATGATTATAATGATGATAATGAGATAAGCAAAGGAATCCACTAAAACAAAAGCTTTTTAATCCACCAGTCAGGTGGTGACAGACCAAATGACCCACATGGTGGAGTTGCTATTTATGTTAAAAATAACTTAGTTGTAAACCTCGACCAGATCTCTATATTAATGACCTTGAAGCTGCATGGGTCGAGACAAAGCTTGGCCAAAGTAGTCTACTGGTTGGGTCATTTTATCGACCTCCAAGTTCCCCTGTAAGTTACAGGGATCAGATAGAAGAAAGCATTCGTAAGGTAAATAATACTCATTAAAATTTATTATTCTTGGTGACTTCAATAGTGATTTCCTTACGACACCCTCACCGTACTTACTTGGAATCATTAAATCGATACAGGCTCACTCAATTTATTAATGAACCCACAAGGATTACAGAGTCGAGTGCAACGTGTTTGGATCTGGTTCTCACACAATGCCCTAACATTGTAACATCCACTGATGTTTTGCCAGCTATTTGCAGTGATCATAGTGTTCCTTGCACTATGATTAGACATACTGTGGTCAAGAACCAGCCATTTAAAAGGACCATACTTAATTATAGAAAGCTAAATGCAGATCGCTTTTGTGACTGTTAGGCACTGTCAACTGGGACGACGTTACTCACAACAGATCAGTAGATCAAAGTTGCCGAAATGTTTTCAAAAATATTAATGGAAAAGCGAAACTATGCATGCCGTCTAAAGTTATTACTGTACGTCCTGACGACGTCCCCTGGATGACTGATGAAAAAGACTGTTAATAGAGGAACGTAAAACAATACACAGTATAGCTAAACTACCAATGATCCAGAAGATTGGTGCAGGTTTCGTCGATTTCGGAATTACGTGACATCAAGAGAAAGACAAAGACAACTTGACTATGTTGCTGAATTAGACAATAAGGTTTCTCACTCCACAAATTTTGGTAAAAAAGAATGTGGCATCTGGTAAAATCTTTTTTTAAAAAGAAAGGTATTGACTCGAACGAAATACCTCCAATTGTTTGTAATGGCATTGTAAACTATAGCAATACGGACAAAGCGAACGCTTTTAATAAATATTTCATTGCTCAGTCCACTTTGGAAATGATGATGATGAAGTACCAGATGTACCATTCATAGTTCCAGAGATTACAGACGTTTCTTTGACAGCTACTAATGTTAAGGATGTCATCTTGAATCTGAACAAAAATAAAGCAGTAGGGCCTGATTTGGTTCACAACAGGTTGTTGATTGCATCCTTCCAGTTATATTGGATCCCTTGACTACCATTTTTAACAGAAGTATGATTGAAGCAAAGTTTCCAAACGTCTGAGAAAACAGCCCATGTAAGTCCACTACATAAAAAAGAATCGAATGAACTTGTAACAACTATCGCCCAGTCTCTTTGCTCACTGCGTTGGAAAGGTTTTGGAAAGATGTATCCACAAGCAAGTTTTCGATTTTTATTGCAAATGATATCATTTCACCTTCCCAATCCGGATTTATCCCCGGTGATTCCACAGTCAATCAGTTATTATGCATCATAAACGATTTATGTTCCTCATTTGATAGTGGAATCACAACGCAAGCTGTGTACTTCGATATTTCAAAGCTTTTGACCGTGTCTGGCATAGAGGTCTCATCCGTAAACTTGAAGGCAATGGCATACGAGGGACGTTGTTGGCATGGTTCACCGATTATCTCTCTAATCGCATGCAGGCAGTTGTAATCAAGGGTGACCAATCAGACTATGTCAGAATCCCTGCAGGAGTTCCCCAAGGCTCAGTTCTTGGACCTCTCTATTTCTTATTTACATTAACGACATTACAGATGGTATAAGATCTAAAGTTAAACTTTTTGCGGATAACCAGCATGTCCTCTCCACTTAATGATCCTACTATTCGCACAGAAATAATCAATTCTGATCTACAAAAGATACATCTTGGGCGCAGCGCTGGAAAATAAAATTCAGTGAAGAGAAAACAGAATTACTTAACTTTTTACGGGGCAATCATCTAGTTTAATACCCCTTATATTGGACAAACGTATCTTCAAGGCAAAGACAAACATAAACATCTAGGACTTATACTTCAAAATAATTGCAAGTGGATGAACATATTAATGTATACGAAACAAAGTAACTATGCTGCTTTCCTGTATGAAAAGTTTTTAAATATAGATTTAGTAGGAGAGCCTTAGAAATCATGTATAAATCTTTCGTATTACCTAACTTTGACTATGCAGATGTTGTGTGGACAACTGCTCCGAAATGCAATCCAATTCCTTGAAAACTTACACTTAGAAGCTATAAGAACAATTATTGGAGCTGTTCGTGAGACAAGTCATCAAAAATTATATGAAGAATCTGGATTTTGCTCACTCAAGGAAAGGAGGAAAAGACATAAAATTATATATTATTATAAAAGACTAAATGGCTTGTGTCCGGATATATTACTTGATCTTCTGCCTGGTCTTGTTTCGGACAGGAATCCTTATCACAGGAGAAGACCGTTAGAGCGTACAATTCCAAAATGCAACACTGAGATAATCGGAAATCCTTCATTCCTTCAACTACATCTTTATGGAATAGTCTCCCAGATCAATTAAAACCAGTTCATCTTTAAGCGTAATCAAGCATCATTTATCGGCTGATGATCCTGTCCATACCACCGTACTTTTACCTTGGCGAGAGAAAGAAACCAAATCATTCATTGCCGTCTTCGTCTTGAATCATGATCTGAGATATGATATGTTCAACCGCCATCTACTTAACGACCCACTGTGTGAGTGTGGCAATGGGGAGGAAACAGCTCAGCACTATTTCTGTTGTGTCCTCGTTTTAATGAAACCCGCGCAAATACTATTTCCGATCTCCCATCACACTACAGAAATGTTCGAACTCTGTTAAATGGTGACCGTAATCTGCGGATGGATATCAATGTATTGATTTTGAGGCTGTTCATGGGTTTATCTCTCGAAGCAGCGGTTTTAGATGTGTTGCCTTTTGGGGTTTCAGGTGTGACAAGAGAGGATTGTGCTGGGGTGTTGCCATTGTTTCAGGTTGTGATGATGGCAAATTGATGTGCCTGTGGTGTGTTTCTCATCGTCTCTCTTCATGATCTCCGTTTCTTTCTTTCTTTCTTTCTTTCTTTCTTTTTTTTTTAATATTTTTTCTCTTTCCGGGAACGGGTGGGGGCGGGGGTGTTCTCTTTTTGTATTCTTCATGCGATTTATAAACTTTAAACTGTCAATTGTTTTCATATAAATAATGTAATATTTGTGTTACTGTAGCCGCCAGGTAAATTATTTGTGTATTGTCATTTTGCAGAGCACACTATAAGCGTTCAGCTTGTTGCTGCTCACTTTGTATTGTGTAAACATTGTACGACCTGTGATTAAAGATTTGTTTAAACCAAACAAAAGCGTCATGCTTGTTGACCACAGTGAGGAAAAGAAGTCTCTTACCAATGGCCAATGAAGTTTAAGTATCAACAAACTCGCTCAACTCTTTGCATGGAAATGTGAACGAAATATAATATGGTATTACACTGCTGGCCCTGTCTGCAATTGTGTATTACTATGACTCGGAAATGCCAAAAGCTTGGGAATGGATGAGATCAAGCGGTGTCACCATCGTAATGAGCATCAGAACGTGATGAAGCGGTATTCATACTGAAAGTAGTGGCTTGCTTTCACCCCCATACGCATTCGTGCCAGAAGGCAGACTCTGCAAGCCCCACAAATTGTCAGCCTAGTTAATGAAACAAAGACCTTCACATCGCCCTATGGTGCTGCAGAAGTCACAAACTAACGTTGTCAGGGCTACTATAGTCACATCGCCCCACCATGCGCAGAAGTCACAAACTAAACGTTGTCAGGCTACTATAGTCACACATCGCCCACATCATGCTGCAGAAGTCACAAACTAACGTGTCAGGGCTACTATAGTCCACATCGCCCACATCATGCTGCAGAAGTCACAAAGTAACGTTGTAGGGTACAAAACAATCAGGGGTACTAAGTCAATCGCCCCCTCATGCTGCGAAGTCAAAAGTAACGTTGTCAGGGGACTAAAGTCCCGGGCCAAAACAAGCCC
>CM031614.1:36640600-36658100 GCA_018398815.1 Conus ventricosus
ACCTTCTCTCTGTGGTGGACAATGTCATTTAATTAAAAACTTGATTTCACACCCCACTACACATACCTCCCCCTTCCCTACTTTAGCCGGCGGTGTCTGCTAACGTGACAACTGACATGTAAATTAGCTGGATCATTCTGTCCAGACTAGCGATCCGTCTGGCCGACCTATTGAGACGTGGTCAGCCACTTAGCCTTCTGCCGTCCTCCGCAAGAACTAAAAATAGCCTTTAATTTGGCTGAGGCGACGCATGCATTCGTCAACCGGCGCCAAGATATTTGAGTTCGGTCGGCTTAGTCGACTGAGCTGCTGGCGACAGACAACGAATACGGTTTTTCTTTTTTTGTCCGTGACAGGGGACAATAATCTTGATTAAGAGAAGAGAGGAGGACACAAAGTGCAGCGAGCTTAAGTGAATGGAGTAAGCTCAATAGCAACTCCTTCCTGGTTTGTCTTCTCCACCCTGTCGCAGAGATATATGTGAACACGGAGAAAAACAAGAGTGGGGGAGAGGGTGTGGTTGGGCGTAAGTTGGCGAGGCAAAGGGACTGGGTCTTCCTCTACTACGTAGTCATTCTGATACACCTGCGACAGCTCCCTGTAATAGGCAGGCATGGATTAATCCCAACTAACCCAACGACAGGAGTGAATTTAGTGTGTATGGCCGGTTTTTTTTAATCCCGCCCAATAAGGCGGCCAACTCCAACCTCGTGAATGGTGCATGCTATTGTAACTGTCATCATCCATACCAACGACCAACTGGCCTCTCTTCCGAAAGTTGGTGATGAGAATTTACGTGTGGTCAAGAATTATGCTGTGTCTTCACACACGGAACCTCTTTTAGAGTCTCATTCGAAGGACTGAATGGGAAATGAGCCAGAACCAATGTTATCTCCAGGGAAAATTCCCGCCCTGTATAACCGAAACGGCCGCGGTGGAGATTCGAACACGCAACACCAAATTACGAATCCGACGCTCTAAACCACTGGAGCAAATTTCCGGCCCCCGAAGGGGACTGAGGCAACACTAAAAACTAAAGAAACGTAGAAAGAGGGAGACTCAAAACACAGAGAACAGAGAACAGAAGAGACAGGTAACAGACAGGCCGAGTCAGAAGGAGAGAGACACAGAAATAAGACTCAAAAAATTTTAAAAAAAAAAGAAAAAACCCCCCTCCAGAGAGAACAGAAGATACAGAGAACAGAGAGGCAAGTCAAAGAGATGGAGACACAGAAAATCAAGGTCAGAGAAAGAAAATTACAGACTAGGGAGACAGTTGGAGAGGGAGGAAAAAGACGAAGGAAAATTGAAACCAAGAAGGGAAAGAGAGATAAGGGAGTGTGTGTGTGTTTTCGTGTGTGTTGTGTTCGTGTGTGTGTGTGTGTGTGTGTGTGGTGTGTGTGTTTGTGTGTGTGTGTGGTGTGGGTGTGTGTGTGTTGAGAAAGAGAGAGAGAGAGAGAGAGAGAGAGAGAGAGAGAGAGAGAGAGAAGAGAGAGTGAGAGAGAGAGAGAGAGAACGAACGAACGAACGAACGAATCATTTTAATGAGGGAAAAAAGCGAATAACCCGAAAATGGCTTTTTTTTACATCCGGCCCCTCAATGAAGGAAATCTATAGAAAATCATAACAACATCAGAGAGAGAGAGAGAGAGATAAGAAGAAAGAAGAAATAAGAAGAAGAAGAAGAAGAAAAAAGAAGTGATATAAAGACTGTGAAGGTTTTAAGTAGGTAGGGGAGGTGGGGAAAGGTAGTGGGGTGGGAGGAAAGACGAGAGGGAAAAGAGGAGGGGGGGGGGAGGAGGAAAGAAGAGATTATAACGAAGGCTGAAAGTCGAATAGGAAAGAGGGAGAATGCACCAAATGAAAAAGAAATGCATCCTACCCTGACGATATATTCTCCTCTTCTCTCTCCTCTCTTCTCGATTAGAATATTTCTCATCATCCTCTCTCCTACTCTCTCCTCTCTCGCTCTCTCTCTCCTCACTCTCCCTCTCCCTCTTACTCTTCTCCTCCTTCCCTCTCTCTCTCCTCTCTCGTCCTACCTCCTCCTCCTCTCTTCTCGTCCTCTCCTCTCTCTACTCTCCGTCTCAGCTAGATATGCAATGACCAATTAAACAAGGTACAAAGAATTGATAACCACCACAGATCTTTACGGAGACAATCTGACTATTTACGGCGAGAATCGCAAGAAAAATGTGGTGTTGTCCTCTCTCTCATCTCACTCTCTCTCTCTTCCCTCTCTCTCGATCTTCTCTCCTCTCTCTCTCTCTAAGAACATTATCTTATCTTATCTTATCTCTCTCTCTCTCTCTTTGTGTATGTTGTGTGTTTGCGCGCGCGTGCCGCACTTTTGTGTGTGTGTGTGTGTGTGTGTGTGTGTGTGTGAGAGTGTTGTGTGTATTTGTGTGTGTGTGTGTGTTGTGCATGTTGTGTGTATGTGTGTGTGTGTGTGTGTGTGTGTGTGTGTGTGGGTGTGGTGTGGTGTGGGGTGTTTTGTCCTGGTGTGTCCTGTGTGTCTGTGTGTCATTATGTGCGTGTGTGTGTGTTTGTGTGTCCTGTGTGTCTGTGTGTCTATGTTGGCGGTGTGTGTGTGTGTGTGTGTGTGTTGTGTGTGGTGCTGCTGTGTGTGTGTGTTGGTGTGTGTGGTGTGTGTGTGTGTGTGTGTGTAATTGCATATGGGTGTGTGTGTGGGGGGGGGGGGGGGTGTGTGTGTGCTGGTGCGTGTGCGTGTGTGTGTGTTTGTGTGTCTGTGTCTCCATGTTTGTGTGCGCGCGCGCGCGCGCGCCGTGTGTGTGTGTGGGGGTGGGTGTGGGTGCGTGTGCGCGCGCGCCCTGTTGTGTGTGTGTGTGGTGTGTGTGTGTGTGTTTGTGTGTGTGTGTGTGTGTGTGTGTGTTTGTCTGCAGCTGTAACGCGTTTGGTACATGATATTAGTCTAATACCACTCAAAAGCCTTCATCTTTCCACATGTGACCAGACAATAAGTAAGATAAGAATCAGATTGAAGAATCGCATTACTGCTAACATCTTCACGGTTAGATGAGTCACTGGTTGTCTACGGCTGTCCATACCTACATTGGCGAGACAGCAGTACCACTTACCACCCGTCTACAGGAACCCCAAAACGATCTACTCTGCAATACACAACACCACAAGCCACAGCCACAGTTCAGCCGCCCCAAAAACTAAGATCCACTCTACAAGCCCTTCCTCACAAAAAAAAAGTCAAGAAGCCATCGAAAATAAATACCCAGACGGCCCTCAGCCTGAACAGAGATCAAGGCTTTGAACTCCTCTCTCTCTCTCTCTCTCTCTCCTCCCTTCGCTAGTTTCTTCTTCTCTCTCTCTCTCTCTCTCATCTCTCTCTCTCTCTTTTATAGGGTGGGTCTCCAAGGTCCTTCTTTTCTCATCTCTCTCTCTCTCTCTCTCCTCTTCTCTCATCTTCTACTGTCTCTCTCTCTCTCTCTTTCCTCTCTCTCTCTCATCTCTTCTCGCTCTGCCTCTCTGTCTCTCTCTCTCCTCTCTCTCTCTCTTGCTCTCTTCCTCGACTCTCTGTCTCTCTCTCTCTTTCTCTCTCTCTCTCTCTCTCATCTCTCCTCATCTCTCTCTCGTCCTTCTTTCTCTCAATATTGTAGATTTAGAACTACAGGTTTAAATATTCCGGAAACAAAAAAGAAGGTGGTGGACAGTTAAACATAACAACCCACATAATCCTTCAGACCTTGTGTCCTCTGCTATGTAGGGGAAACACATTATTTGTGACGAAGAACACTTTCCCAGATCACAAAACTGTAACTAGGCTTATAACGAATTGATGTACGAAGAACAGACAAATTCTGATACAATACTGTACTGCAAATAACGAAGTGCGTACCATCTGTTCAATTTTCAAAGTTAGTACAAACCAAGCGAAAAGACCAAAATTAAAGTCGCTGCTTTTCGAGTTATGTACAACACATATTGATGAATATGTTTAATACATCATGTTGCTGAAATTCATTCACTGGAAGCATTTGAAAATTAGAACATATGAAGGATAGTGCAATTAAATATAATGTTCTTAATAGAGATGGTATAATGAATGTATATCATTCATACGCCTGAGGAAAAGATCAGTAAGATACAACAATGTCATCATTTATATGAAGTGTATGGTCGAGTCATTCTTAGAGTTGTTGAGTGTGTGGTTGGTGTGTGTGTGTGTGTGTGATGTGTGTGTGTATGTGTGTGTGTGTGTGGTGTGTTTTAACCTTAACGTGCATTACTCCTGTGCGTGATGACATTAGGAAATGCCACGAATTTATTTCTTTTTGTTAACTCTTTGATTTGATACACACTAAAATGAAAGTGTACTAATCTGTAGTGCTCAGGAAATGAAGAGGTAAAGGTTATGTTCTGTTACCCCCTCTCGCCACCTTGACAAAATACTTCTTCTTGTGATTACAATAAAATCCTCAAATTGTCAAAGGTCACTCTCTCATCTCTCACTCTCTCACTCCTCTCTCTCAAAACTGACATGTTACATGGGTGACACTGGAGATATGTATTGACCTAGATTGAGACTTGGTGTCCCAGACAAATTACCCATAATCATTATAGATCGATCGTTAGACACTTGCATTATGCAAAGAATCACATCAAATCGAGTACACTGTTCTATACAGTTCTCTCTCTCACGTCTCTCTCTCCCTCTCCCTCACCCTCCACTCTCTCACTCTCCTCTGTCTCTCACCACCTCTCTCTCTCTTCGTCTCCTCTCTCTTCACTCTCTCTCTCAACTCTCTCTCTCTCCGTGTGGTAGTGAAGGGAGAATGACATAAATACACACAAAAGGGATGACAATGTCCTTGGAGAAACAAGTATAGTAGTCGCGGCCTGTACACGGCGATTCATCTTTCTCTTCCTTCTTTCCCTCTTCCTCTCTTTCCACCTTCACAAATCTACATCTAGCAAAAAAGGGGATGGCCCATTCCACGTGTTAAAGTATCCAGGCCTGTCAGTTCAAAGAGATAGATATCTTCTGTTCAGTAAAAGTAATGTTATCCAAGTCAAGATGTGTCATTAGCTGCCTCCTGAAGTATTGAATTCCATCAAATGATTTAGATACGATTATGAACTCAATGGAAGTGAGAGAGAGAGAGATAGAGAGAGAGAGAGAGATAGGAGATAGAGAGAGAGAGAGAGAGAGGGGAGATTCTTGATATGTCCCCATATAAAAAACTCACTTTTCATCATTCTAACCTTATATCTCAGTTGTCTGTGTCTGTGCCTGTCTGTCTGTCAGTCTTGCTGTCTAGTCAGTCCTGTCTGTCTGTAAGTATGATGTCTCTCTCTCTCTCTCTCTCTCTTCTCTCTCACTCTCTCCCTCGTCTCTACCTCTCTCTCATCTCTATGACTCTCTCTAATGAATATTGTGAGTATATGTTTGTGTATGAGCATGTAGAGTTGTGTGAGTGTGTGGTGGGGTGGGGGGGGGTGAGGGGACACGCGTTGGTTTGTAAATCAAACCATCGTTAACAGATCGAGAAAGAAGAAATCAGTACGTGATGGCAATTTCCCTCAACGTAATACAACCCTTGTTGAACACTATATACCTTCACGACCACCTCTTAACTGTTTCTCTTAAGGAACTGGGCGCACAAAAAGGAATACGCAAGCAGAGGGAGAAGGGTACTGTGGGGGGAGATGGTGGGGGTGGTGGGGGATGGTGGAAGGGGTCACAGAGGACACAACGAACATAAATAATAAAGAGGCAAACTTCGAGCAGTATTGATCTCTCTCTCTCACACTCTCACTCTCATCTCACTCCTCTCTCTCTCACGGTCTCCTCCTCTCTACTCTCTCTCTCTCTCTCTCTCTCCATGTTAGACGCCGTGCATATGTGCCAGGCACTTGCGCCTGTTGTGTGTTTGTGATGAGTTGTGTGTGTGAGTGTGTGTGTGTGTGTGTGTGTGTGCGAGTTGTGCGTGTGCGTGTTGCGTGTGTGCGTGTGTGTTGATGTGTGTGTGTGGTGTGTGTGTGTGTGTGTGTGTGAGTGTGAGTGTGTAGCCACTAGATTTTTTTTCTTGCCGTCCTTTTAAGTCCTTTGTTACTTCGGTTTTCACAAACTGGATCCGCTAAACCATCAGATTGTGAGATTTTTTTTTTTTTTTTTTTTTTTTGGGCAGAAAGGAATTCTTCTTATCTTTGCAAAGGAGTAAATTACACATGAGTGCAAAACAAGCTTGAATTCATTTCTGATACGCCAAGAGTTCGGACAAACATTCGCATTTGCACACTACATGATGCCCATAGACCTTTCATAGATGACCATTCCTATACACAAATAAAGTTTCCCTCTCTCCTCTCTCCTCTCTCTCTCTCTCTCTCCTCTCTCTCTCTCACTCTTCTCTCTCTCCTGTGTGTGTGTGTGGTGTGTGAGGTGTTGTGTGTGCGAGTGTGTGTTGTGGTGTGTGTGCGCGCGCGCGCGCCGCGCCTAGCGCGCTCGGAAACACTTTGAACTATTCACCTTCCATTAGACACAGTGCGCAGAATCCTTACATTGTCCTCCCCAGTTACGTTTCCCCGATTTCTGAAGAAAAAATGCCCAACTCTCCTTTCGCCATTGCAATCATCCCACCTCAAACACCCAATTTAAATCACATCCCCTTAGGAGCATCAAGCACACAGCACGACCGTTCTCTATCCTTCTTCTCTCTCCCCAAAGACAGGCAATGAACAAAAGAGCCCGTCCGTTGCCCCTGACAACGCCGCTGATTGCTCTTCACACGCTCAGAATGAACGATGGAAGACCCCTGTTTTAATTAAGATGACAATTCCGGTCTCGCCATCATTCCGCCTCGTTGACTAGACGACGAGACTTGAGAGAAGGTCAGACTAGCAACGGCATTTGAGTGTTATCAATGTTCCATCACATTCACATCGGGTCATGGCAATGAATCAATTCATCTCACTGAATTCCTGAAAACTGGCATTCCTGATGATAGATGAAGTCAACATAACACATTAGTTGCAGCTGAGCAATATAAACCATGAATTACATGGTGTTTCACCATTTCTAATGAGAGAGATTTATGTGGGTATAAATTTTTATTGCGCTGGTCCTTGGCTCTGTCTCTGCCTCTCCCCCGTCCCCCCCATCCAACCTCCACCCAGCCCCCAGTCATTTAGCTTTAGATGTGATAATGAATAGTCCAGCCTATTCCTCGCAGGCCATTTCAAGGGCTCTCACACCACATAGTTAAAAAAAAATGCTATCCGAAAAAAAAATGAAAAAAAAAAAGCAAAAAAAAAACAGCAACATTTGCGAAATTATGCACATTAAATCTATAACGTGATTAGTTAAGTGTTTGACACCCTAAATAGAGACAAAAACTAGGATTGAGGGAAGTCCTCTTTTGTTTCCTTGTGTCCACTGTGTTGGCATTAATGTGCAAGGAGCGATTTTGCTGACGTAATGTCAACAATCGTTTTCGAGTTATGGGCGTGTAATTTTCTCATCACAGAGCAAGAGTTACCGTGTACGACTGTTTTTGGCACTCCAACTAATTGGAGAGACATTCCTTTACTTATATGCCATAGAAATTCTTGAGCTGACATAAAACCTATTTATTAAAAGGGATTTCAAAGAAGGTCGTTTAGGTAAATGAACATCTCTTGACAAATTTTGCTTTGTGCACTATTTCTACATACAATCAAACTGCAGGAAGAGAGGACATGTGAACGCAGTGATCCAAATGGCAAGCAAATATAACGAAACATGCCATGATTAATGTTAGTTAACGCGGGTATTCACGTACTGTGACATGAATTCCAAATTACGACGGAATGACCTTAGTAGTGCGTATTAACTTAACACAGTGTGTGTGCCATTCCCGTCATGTGAATCGAAATTACAATATATTCTATATCTTTATCAATATGAACGTGACATTTTTGGTATTCCTTCTTATTAACCGGAAAATATAATAGGAACAGTAAAAATACCCAAATTCATTAAGAATATAAAATAAAAAAGAATGTATTAAAAATTTTACCCTTTAATTCATCTGCCTAGCTCTTAAGACCTAACAAGCTGATACAATGTCAGGACTTATGTACTAAATATAACTATTAAATTAGACATGCTATGAATTATTTTATATATTTATTTAAATTTTCATTAAGACATTTTTCTTTTTATAATCTTTTTCATGTCTTTCATTCCTTACCCTTATTTTAATCCTTCTATTAATCTTTTTTTTTCCCAGTTTCCTCCCACTTTCAGAAAAATCCAATTTTTTTTTTTTTTTTTTATCTTTTTATTTTCTTTCTGTTATATTTTTATTTTTATTTTTTTTCTTTTTAACTAATTATCCCCACTATCATCACGTCACAATTACTTCACACAAACAATCACAATTATGAACATTACTTCACAAAATCCCGTTTCCACACACACACTCCTGTTTTGATTTTCTCAATTATATTTCGATTTTTCGTCATTTGACATTTCGTGTGTAACATCGTTTCGGTCGTTTTTCTTATTTTAGCATTGACTTCTTATTTTCCGTGTTTGATGACCTTTTTTCGTTGTAAAAATAACTAACCACCCAAAAAACAGCGGACCCTCGCGGGGGGCCCACCAGCCCGCACCCTACCCGCCCCCCGCATATTGGGGACGCCCGTGTAAAAAATAATATTATTTTCTAAGATATAACTAAGCGTACCCCCCACCCCCCCCCACACCCCCCCCCCCCCCCCACCCCCCCACCCCCCCAACCCCCCCCCCCCCCACCCCCCCCCCCCCGATTACCACCCGCCGCCCCCTCCCCTCCCCCTCCGAATCACACCCCCACCCACCCCCCCCCGTCCTACCCCCCCCCCCCCCCCGACCCCCCCCCCACCCCCCCCCACCCCCCACCCCTGCCCCCCCCCCCCCTCCCGCCCCCCCCCCCCCACCCCCAACCCCCCCCCCGCCCCCTCCACCCCCCGGGTCTCCCCCCCCCACCCCCCGAACTCCGCCCCCCCCCCCCCCCCCCCCCCCCCCACCTTATTACCCTCCCCCCTCCCCCTCCCCCCCCCCAACCTCCCCCCCCGAGCCCCCCCCCCACCCCCCCCTCACGCCCCCCCCCCCCCCCACCCCCCCCTCCGCCCCCCCACCCCCCCCCCCCCGCCCCCCCCCCCCCCCCACCCCCCCCCACACCCACCCCACCTTACCAAACCCACCTGCAATGTCCGGCATCTATCATTCCCCTGCAACACAAGCAAAATATAAACATCCCCCACCCCCCCCCCCCCGCCCCCCCATACCCCAACCGATCCCGCACATCCACCCCAACCCATCTGCTACCTTTCCCTGTTTAACAGCAAAAGAATAAGAATTTGTATAATAACTGGCAAAACCCGAAACAGTCAGATCAGCCACGAACTGTTAGCTTCGACAGTTGATTTTTTCTCATAGCAGACAAAGAACATCACAAATGTGTATGAAAAGTGTAATCAATAAAACAATTAACGGCATTTGAATAATCCGCTCACATTTTCATGAAATCATATTATGTCTAGAGGCGATATATCTATCCATTTTAGAAGCAATCAAATGTTTACATTGTAGTACACTTTGAAATAACATATATGAAAATCGATTTATTTGTAGTCGTATCTTCTAACCAGTATATTGATAGATTTAGATATCTGCATGAAAATCAACCGAATGATCATTTTCTTTAGCAAGACAATTATGAATACTGACATCACGCAAGAAAGACACATTTCTTTTAAGCCGTCGACAGCACTGATTACTTTCAAAAACCCAACTCATAAGTACCCACAATCGGGATATACATTACATAATGTGTGGGAATCAGTGACAAATCTTTCTTACAATCATTTCAAAAAAACGGATTTTCAAAGATTTCACTTACTAGGGGAGTGATCAAACAAACCTGGAACATATGGTGTCTCAGATTGATATAAGTCTTTAACCAACATTGTTTTTATATATTAACCCAAACAAAATACCAGAGATTGTAATTGAACAGAATTTCCTTTTCTAAGACGGCAATGATTACAGGGTCAGAAACGCAGTGGTCTCTTTCCTGTAAATTGACCTTCCGTTTCTCTCACAAGGATAGAGAAAAGGTCATTCATATTGTCACCTGGGTTTCAAGGTCACGGCAAAGGTCCATGGACCACAGCATGATGAATTATGTCCCAGTCCAGTTTGCACCTCTGAATGACTGTATCTAAGTCTTGGGGCTTTCCTGTAATCTACTCAGCTTTCACAGCCATGATGACTTCTGCGCCATCAGTTTGCATCTCTGAAGACTGTATCTAAGTCTTGTCTTTTTCCTATCTATTCAGCTTTGTCTTCCCAATCCTCCCTCCATCCCTCTCTCTCCTCTCTCTCTCTCACTCTCATCTCTCTCTCTCTCCTTCTCTCTCACTCTCTCTCTCTCACATCTCTTTCTCCTCGTCAATGTCCTCTCTTGTCTATCTGTCTGTCTGTCTCTGTCGCTTTCTTTCCTCTCTCACTGTTCTTTCTGTCCTGTCCTGACTGTCCCCGTTCTGACCCGTCTGTCTGCTGTCTATCTGTCTCAGTCCTCCTCTCGTCTGTCTCTGTCTCAGCTCTTTTCCCGCTTCTTCTCATCTCTCTCTCTCTCCCCTCTCTCTCTCTCTCCTCTCCTCTCTCTGCTGTCGTCTGTCAGTCTGTCAGTCCTCCTTTCTTCTGTCTGTCTCTCTCTCTCTCTCTTCTCTCTCTCATCTCTCTCTCTCTCAGTCATCTCTCTCTCCCTCCCTTGTATAACATTAATCCCATCCTAGCCTTTTTGTCCTAACTCACCCCACCCCGTTTTCCCCATATTGATAAATATCATAGAGTATGGGCTATCTTTGTTTCACTTGGATTTGTGACACGTTTTGTTTACAGTTGTTGTTTTGTTGTTGTGTTGATTTTTGCAGTTGGTAATTTAACAGTAAGACTCTTACAGTTTGTATGTTTTTGTCGGTCTTGTTTGACTTGAGGTGTAGCGTGCCACGCGTTACATATTTCATTCCAAGCTGGCTGAAAAAAAAAAACATTTGCAAACTATGACAAGATTAGGTATCCTGAAAAAATTCAAATTCCTTTTTGTTTTCTCTCTCCGTCTCCCTCCCAACTTCTTTTTTCGTACTCTGTATCTGTCTGTCCCTCTATCTATCTGTAAGTTCTGTCAGTTTTCTGTGTGCTGTCTGCGTGTGTAACGTCTGTCCTTTTCTTCTATTCCTCTGTCCTGTTTCTGTCTCTATCTCCGTCTCTTCTGTTCCTGTCTGTCTGTCTCTCTCGTCCTAGTCTCTCTCTTACTCCTCTCTCTCTCACTCTCTCTCTCTCACTCTCTCTCACACTCCTCTCCTCTCTCTCTCACCTCTTTCCTCTCTTCTCTCTCTCTCTCTCCCTCTCTCATCTCTCACTCTCTCTTCCTCTCTCTCTGATGTTGTTTTTTGCATTTTCATATATTTCCCTCATAGAGGGCCGGATGTAAAAAAAAAGCCATTTTTTGCTTATACTCTTTTTTCCCCCTCATTAAAAAAGATTCTTTCGTTCGTTCGTTCGTTCGTTCTCTATCACTCTCTCTCACTCTCTCCTCTCTCACTCGGTCTCTCTCTCAGTCCTCTCATCTCCTCTCACCACATCTCTCACACTCTCTCTCTGCTCTCTCTCTCTACTGAAGTGAACGTCTCTTTCGCAACTCTTCACCGCACTTTCATTTTCTTTTAAAAAAATTATTTTGGTCCAGGGGCCTGCAAATCATAAGAATGCCTTCCACAGACCCAGCAATTATTTCAAGTTATGAACGCAAATTCAATTGCATTCCATTCCAGAAGCCATTCTTTCAATTAAAGCACAAAACCTTGCGTAAAAAATCTCTCTCTCTCACACCTCTCTCACTCTCTCTCTCTCTCTCTCTCTCTCACTCTCTCTCTCTCTCAAACAAGAAATACATCATATTTGAAGGAATGGTCGAGCGTGTATCCTTGCGATACTTGTTGTATTCTAGACCACCTGAATGTTTTCCCCCCACGCTTATTCATACTAACCCTCCTTGTTCATGATTTTAGCAATAAATGAAAATTACATATAAAATTGAATTCTTTGTAAGAGAAAGACAAAATGACGCACTTTAATCCTCCGTGTTATATTAGCTTTTTTGGAACGATAAAATCTCAGAGAAAACAAAAGAGTTTCACCACTACAAAACTCAAACAACAACGCAAATCAAACCACAAAAGCAAATCAGGTACAAGCAACAAGCAACATGGCTTGCTGAAAGTCCAAATCTCAAAGACATCATTAATGCAGCCCTAACCGTTAGACATGACAGAATAGGTATACGCTGACAATAGGGATTGCGCCCGATCCGTTATGCGTTTCCGTGGACATTCCAAGAACTTGACCTGTGTTACTGGAACATTGGTTGGTTTACACCCAGTGAGCAGGCAGACACTGCATTTTGTTTTCTCTCTCGTTGTACAATCCATTGAATACTGTATGTTTCTATAAAAAACTTACATAGGACAATATGTTATGACCGGGATGGTATTTTATAGAGGTTAGTGCAGGACAAAAAGCAAGCCTGATTTTATGAGCCAGAGATGAAAATGATCTAATGTGCAAGAGATCCGGAAGAGGACTTCAAATGATTTTAATCAGTAAGACATTTACTAAATATATTACATCTGTTAATAAGAAAAAGTAAAAGACATACACCTAAAAAATCATCTGTGTCGCTTTTACAAGTTATCTCTGCCTCCAATTCCAAAACTTATCAGAACGATAAACCACTGGCCGAGGTAAGAGACACGATTTGACAGCGACGGTTTAACCAGTTAATGTAGGAAGAAGTCCCCCAAAGAACGCGGTGTTTTCGCTGGTTCTCCTGCCGACGTCGTCGAAACATAGTTGACCTTGGATCCAAAGATGAACAGAGGAAGTAGGCTATGGAACGAGCGACAGACAAAAAAAAACAGGTGGATTGCAAGGGCTACATAATGAAAAAAAGAATAAATTCCACAGAAAAAATATATATTTCATAATTCATCTATCTAGTTTTCTCCCTGAGAAAAAAAGTTAATTCATCTCCCACCCTCATCATCTCTCTTTCTCCTAACTTTCACTCTCTCTCTGTCTCTGACACCGGTCTCTCTCTCTCTCTCTCTCTCTCTCTCTCGTCTCTCTCCTCTCTCTCTCTCGTCTCTGTCTGGATGTGTGTTTGAGTGTATTGTGTGTGTGGTGTGTGTGGTGTGTGGTGTGTGTGTGTGTTGTGTTGTGCGTGTGTGTGTGTGTGGTGTGTGTGTGTGTGTGTGTGTTGTGTGTGTGTGTTGTGTGTGTGTGTGTGTGTGTGTGTGTGTGTGTGTGTGTGTGTGTGTTGTGTGTGTGTGTGTGGTGTGGTGTGTGTTTGGTGTGTGGTGGTGTGTGTGTGTGTGTTTGTGTGTGTTGTGAGTGTGTGTGTGTGTGGTGCTCAAAGGATATATATCTCTGTCACAAGAGCTGTGATATTGCATTTCTGCAGATCAGGTGTCTGAAGACACAACCCACACCTCCTCCTTGAAAATCCTTAAGAGACAGAATTGAAAATAAATCTGTGATCCAGTTTCGATTGCCGTCCCCCAACACAACAAGTATAAAGACTATAATCCAACTGGCACGAGGTAAGAGGACACGGTGACAGCGACGGGTAACCAGTTTGATGGAGATGAAGTCCTCCAAGAGACTCGGTTCTTCCTGGGTCTTCTGCCACCCATTAAAACAAGAGTTGCCCTTAATATCTAGAGAGTATCCTAGAGGGAAGGCTATGTAAGATTCGTCAGAAATACTGGTTTGAATTGGCAAGGGTGACAAATTGATAAAAATGAAATTTTCCTTGGGACAATGTAATTGATATGAAGATTTTAATCAGTCCTTCCACCTTATCATCATCACATCATCATCATCATCATCATCATCATCATCAACATCATCCATCATCATTCTCTCTCTCGTCTCTCGCCACTCGTCTCTACACTACACTACCACACACACACACACACACACACACACACACACCACACACACACACACACGCTCTCACGCACTCTCTCTTCTCTCTACTCCCGCTCCCTCTCACTCTCTCACGCTCTCTCTCTCTCTCTCCAACGCTCTTTCCTCTCTCGTCTCTCTCACTCTCTCTCCTCTCTCCGTCCACTCTCTCTCTCTTTTCCTCGTCTCTCTCTCATTCTCTCTCTCGTCTCTCCTCTCTCTCTCTCCTAAGCACTGCACCGTTTTCCGTGCCTGAAGTAATCTGATAAAGATTAGTGTATCGTAAGAGTCTGAAAATACGAACCTGTTCTCTCTACAACTCTTTCCCCCCCATGAAGAAAAATTCACATTTTTCAACTGGCATTTCACCGCACAAAAGCTCTTGACAGTGTCAAGGTATGACAGCGAAAGAGAATGACTGCAGCGACTTCTCATTGAGAAAACTAGGCTCCCTGAGAGTGGTGTATTTCATTTGATAGCAGAGAGAGAGAGAGAGAGAGAGAGAGAGAGAGGAGAGAGAGAGAGAGAGAGAGAGAGAGAGAGAGAGAGAGAGAAAGAGAAAGAGAGATAGAGAGGGGAAAACATGTACACTGCAGACTCTCTCTCTCTCTCTCTCTCTCTCTCTCTCTCTCTCTCTCTCTCTCTCCCCTTCTCTCTCTCTCTCTCTTCTCTCTCTCTCTCTCAAGCGTTCAAGTGTAATTTTCCCCATGGAATCCTAACTCTGTTCCAGGGCAAACGCTGGATGACAAAAGCATTACCGGCTGAACTATTAGCTTTGAAAGCTTATCATCATTAGAGGTCATTATCAATGTTCTTTTCGACCTTTCTTTCCCTCTTTCTGGCTTCTCAATGTTGTGACACCTTTCAGCAACCTGAATGAACAAAACGGCTCATCTCTCGGAGTCTCTGTGGAATAGAATTGCAAGACATCGGCTAACCTCAGCTCAAATTGAAGATGGCAGTTCATGAGAAAAAAAGGTGGCTGATGCCAACCATTTCAACCTTTCATAATATACCCCGCCGTCAACCAGGCCGAGAGATACAGACACCTGCAGTGTTGGTGTAAGCGAAGATCTGGCTCTTTGGGACATCGCTACACCCGTATTGATTAGTCTCCCTTTATCCTTCGAAGATGATTGAGTCTGTCTCTGTCTCTTCTCTGTCTCTCCCCCCCCCCCTCTCTCCTCTCTCTTTTCACACACACACACACACACACACACACAACACACACACACACACACAACACACAAACACACACACACACACACACACACACACACACACACACACACACACACACACACACACACACATAGGCACACACATACAAAGGGAGACAGAGAGAGAGAGAGAGAGAGAGAGGAAGAGAGCATCGGCTGGAATAGCTATATCTGTCTGTCTGTCTTCTGTCTGTCTGTCTGTTCTCTCTCCCCCTCTCTCTCTCTCTCTCTCTTCTCTCTCTCTCCTCTCTCTCTCTCTCTCTGTGTATGTGTGGGGTGTGTGTGTGTGGTGTGGTGTGGTGCGTGCGTTGTGTGTGTGTGTGTGTTGTGTGTGGTGTGTGTGTGTGTGTGTGTGTGTGGTGTGGTGTGTGTGTGTGCTTGCTTTGCACAGACAACGGTGCATTGATTGTGGTAGAAACAAACTAGTGAAGGTTAACAGTATTCTCTGGCAACGAGATCCTCACTAACGTTTGAGCTGGAAAGTGTCCAAAGGAAAGGAAAAAAAAACAAATAAACAAAAACAAAAACAAAAAGAAAACAAACCACACAAATCTCTTCCTTCATTAGAAAGATCTGCAACAAATTGCTCGCGTTATTTTTAGACCGTCAACATACACACTGTTTGTCGCACTACTTGTGGCAGGTTTCATGACAAGTCGAGGTGTTCGAGGTGATATCACCTTCTAAGACTTCCTCATTAGGATCCATTTTACGTACTCATAGTTTCTTTTTTTCGCTAACAGTCCTTATTTTGATGACCAGACCAAACTGTGAGCGCAGTTTCACGTAGTCGTTGTGAATCTTTGTCGACATCGCGTGAGGAACGCAAGTGGAAATTCATTCCCTGCCTTCACTGCGTTGACTGAGTCGCTTAGCTGTATTGAAAATGTTTGAACTTACCACCCGCCGTGGCGAAGTGGTTAGCATCGCGGACTTCCGGCTGGGAGGTCGTGGGTTCAATTCCCATCAGAGTCATGTGGGATTTTTCTGCCCTACCCAGAGCTGAGTTTGCTACGGGTTCAATTGGGAAGACTGGGACCACACAATCGAGGTCCATCCACTTAATGGATGCGTTTCTGAGAGTGTTGCTCAATTTCCTGACCAACACTGCAGGTGTCTGTATCTCTCGGACCTGGTTGACGGCGGGATATATCATGAAAGGAAGCGTAAAGTACAGCCCTGTCATGTAGTCTCAGATCAAAATGGAAATCCGTAGCATCATCTTCATCATCCTCATTCTCGTCGATCAGCATTAAAAAAAAAAAGAAAAGCAAAGAAAATGTTTGAACATGGTCTTGTAATATGAGCTGTTCAATTTGCAAAGGGCCCTAACTGACTGACCGACTGACAGCACGTTTCGTTAGAAAGAATATTGTGGGTCGCTTGCTTATATGCATGTCTTCATTTGCCTGCGCCAGCTTACAGAAAATTTTTAGCAGCTCACAACTCGTGTAACGTGTCTAGATGTTAACAACAACTTAAATGAACATGCTTAGTGGACAGGGAGTTTTTTATGCTGCCACCCGCAGAGAGAGAGAGAGAGAGAAAAGAGAGAGAGAGAAGAGAGAGAGAGAGAGAAGAAGAGAGAGAGAAATCGTGATGATCACGATGCGGCTAATGATGATGATGTAGATAATGGCGGTGAGTATAATGATGATGATGAGATAGCAAAGGAATCCACTAGAGCATAGAAAAGCGTCACGCTTGCTGACCACAGTGAGGAAAAGAACTCTCTTACCAATGGCCAATGAAGTTTGACTTGACTTGACTTGACTTGACTTGATCCCTTAGACGTCGGTCCGTGGGGGCACCCCTGAAGCAGTGACAACCATCCTTCTCCATTCCTCTCTGTTCTCTGCCCTCCGTAATGTATTTCTCAGCCGCAGGCCTGTCCACTCCGTGATGTTATCCTCCCATCTTTTCCTTTGTCGACCTCTTCGCCTTTGTCCTGGTACTGTGCCCTGCATGACTGTCTTGGCAAGGCCTGTTGATCGTATAATGTGTCCATACCATTTCAATTTGCGTCTTTTTACTGAGGTTAGGAGATCGACATATGGACCAATTTCATTCTCAATGCGCTTTTTAACTTCCACATTGCTGATGTGATCTCTGTATGAGATGCCAAGGAGTCGTCTGAAGCACCTCATTTCCATTGTTTGGATCTTGGCCAATGAAGTTTGAAGTATCAACAAACTCGCTCAACTCTTTCCATGGGAATGTGAACGAAATGTAATATGGTTTACACTGC
>CM031614.1:36665600-36670600 GCA_018398815.1 Conus ventricosus
GTTCTAGCTTACTGATCGATTTTTCTTTCTTTTTTTCTCTCCTTTGTTCTCTTTTGTTTCTGTGTTCTATCTTATTGATCGATTTTTGTTTTTGTTGTTCTCTTTTTTTTCTTCTTTCTTTCTTTTGACTGAGTTCTCTTTTTGTCTTCAACGTATATTTTGAGTAAAGAAATGGACTATTGAGTTTCGTGTCCTTTGTTTTGAAATGTGAAGAGCAACGATATCATGAGCTACTTTCAATAGCAGAAATAGTGGAAATATTTTACGTAGAGTTAATAGTTTTTTCTCTCGCATAATAAAGAGATTCACACAGAGACTGACAGATATACAGAGAGATTGCACAGACAGACAAACAGACGGCAATAGGGAGTACATTTGTTGCCTCCCACCTCCGTTTTCTTTCTGTATCTAGGGGAGTCAAAGACAGAAATCAAAGGTTTTGTCTGATTGTTGGATCTAGAAGCATTTCTTTTACACCGTTCTCCCTGTGCCTGTCCGATGGTTTCTTTCTTGTCCCTCTCTTTTTTTTCTCCTTCGCAGGAACTCCCTTCACAAAGAGAAGAAGGTTACTACAGCAGTCTCAACCTTCCCTACTCCCTTCACAAAGAGAAGGTCACAACAGCAGTCTCAACCTTCCCTACTCACTTCACAAAGAGAAGAAGGTTACAACAGCAGTCTCAACCTTCCCTACTCCCTTCACAAAGAGAAGAAGGCTACAACAGCAGTCTCAACCTTCCCTACTCCCTTCACAAAGAGACGAAGGCTACAACAGCAGTCTCAACCTTCCCTACTCCCTTCACAAAGAGAAGAAGGCTACAACAGCAGTCTCAACCTTTCCTACTCCCTTCACAAAGAGAAGGTTACAACAGCAGTCTCAACCTTTCCTACTCCCTTCACAAAGAGAAGGTTACAACAGCAGTCTCAACTTTCCCTACTCCCTTCACAAAGAGAAGGTTACAACAGCAGTCTCAACCTTCCCTACTCCCTTCACAAAGAGAAGGTTACAACAGCAGTCTCAACCTTCCCTACTCCCTTCACAAAGAGAAGAAGGCTACAACAGCCGTCTCAACCTTCCCTACTCCCTTCACAAAGAGAAGAAGGCTACAACAGCAGTCTCAACCTTCCCTACTCCCTTCACAAAGAGAAGAAGGCTACAACGGCAGTCTCAACCTTCCCTACTCCCTTCACAAAGAGACGAAGGTTACAACGGCAGTCTCAACCTTCCCTACTCCCTTCACAAAGAGAAGAAGGCTACAACGGCAGTCTCAACCTTCCCTACTCCCTTCACAAAGAGAAGAAGGTTACAACAGCAGTCTCAACCTGCCCTACTCCCTTCACAAAGAGAAGAAGGCTACAACAGCAGTCTCAACCTTCCCTACTCCCTTCACAAAGAGAAGAAGGCTACAACAGCAGTCTCAACCTTCCCTACTCCCTTCACAAAGAGAAGAAGGCTACAACGGCAGTCTCAACCTTCCCTACTCCCTTCACAAAGAGACGAAGGTACAACGGCAGTCTCAACCTTCCCTACTCCCTTCACAAAGAGACGAAGGTTACAACGGCAGTCTCAACCTTCCCTACTCCCTTCACAAAGAGAAGAAGGCTACAACGGCAGTCTCAACCTTCCCTACTCCCTTCACAAAGAGAAGAAGGCTACAACAGCAGTCTCAACCTTCCCTACTCCCTTCACAAAGAGAAGAAGGTTGCAACAGCAGTCTCAACCTTCCCATCTCCCTTCACAAAGAGAAGAAGGTTACAACAGCAGTCTCAACCTTCCCGTCCCCTTCACAAAGAGAAGAAGGTTGCAACAGCAGTCTCAACCTTCCCGTCCCCTTCACCCTGTTAAGCCTCGTCTGTCCGCCATGTCTTCTTCTCATTGACTAATCCTCCAAATCTCATGTTTGCCTCGGGGGTGCGAACCATCATTGAAATGTTAAAGAAAACAGATTACTTCTCTTTCAAAAGGCGCACAGAGAGAGAGAGAGAGAGAGAGAGAGAGAGGGATAAAGAGCGACAGGCGAAATTTGCAGATACACAAAGAGGAGAGAGAGAGAGAGAGAGAGAGAGAGAGAGAGAGAGAGAGAAGACAGACAGACAGACAGACAGACAGACAGGGTGAGAAAGAAAGTGCCCTCTCTGTCTTCTTCCCACAGAGAATCCAGCACTGACTGGCAGATGGAGACAGACTAATCACAGAATGACAGTATTCCCTTGTGTCAGAGTCCTTGCTGAACCCTTTGAAGTGGCAGCTGTAATTCTGTTCCCCTTGTCAGATCTTGGCCAGTCAGGTGCACTGGAGCTGAGGAAGTCCAGCTTTTAGGATGAATGAACACCCGTTTCTTCCAGTTTCGTTACACAGGGTTCGTGAGAAGAAAGGCGCATTGTTCTTTTAGATTGTCTCACAGAGTATTTATCATCACATTGGAGGCAAGGGGGAGGCGTGAAGAGAGATTGTGTGTGTGTGAGTGAATGTGCGGGAAAGAGAGATACAGGGGGGGAGGAAGGGGGTGAATGGAGGGCAGAAAGGTGGTGGTTAGAAGACAGACAAATTACAGAGTGGACAAACGTGAAATTCAAAGCACATGTTTTAGTGAACATCTTGCAAAATCCAGTGATTCCAATTTTCTCTTAGGTTATTTGATCATTTTCCAACCCCATTAATTTAACTCTCTCTGTCTCCGTCTCGTCTCTCTCTCTCTCTCTCCTCTCTCTCTCTCTCTCTCTCTCTCTCTCTCTCTCTCTCTCCTCTCTCCTCTCTCTCTCCTCTCTCTCTCTCTCTCTCTCTCTCTGGTCCTAGATTATCTCTTATTTGATTCAGTACTGACGTATGTTTCGTCTGTAATGCATCACGTTAGATTATTTTGACTGCAGATGGAATGCAGTAGTGCAATTTCCTTTTTGACCCCTTTCTTTCTTTCGTATGTATGTTAGAGTGTGTTATATATTTGTCTGCCCTTTGCAAGAACACTGTTAATTGCCCCCCTTGGCATGAAGGCCAGTTAGGCTATTGTCAGTAAAAAAAAAACTGTCAATTGACAATTATCTCTCTTTGGGCAGACCTTGTTCTGACAGGTGGAAGAAGAGGAACCAGGACATTTGGCTATAAGGCTGTCCTTACTGGGGACCAGCCAACTGCTGGGACGATTTGTAGCAAATTCTACATACAACTCTATGAAGCCGCCTCTGTCTGTCTGTCTGTCTGTCTGTCTCCTGTCTCTCTCTCTCTCTCTCTCTCTCTCTCTCTCTCTCTCTCTCTCCTCTCTCTCTCTCTCTCTTCTTGCCTCAAGAGAGAGAGAGAGAGAGAGAGAAACGGAAACGGAATAAACTTTCCGTTTCCGTTGCCGTTTTCTCTCTCTCTCTCTCTCTCTCTCTCTCTCTCTCTCTCTCTCTCTCTCTCTCTCTCTCTCTCTCTCTCTGAAAAAAACCTGAAAGAAAAGAAAATTAAGTATTAAGTCTTTTGTTTCATTTATGTTGTTCTTTTTGCATAAGCAGCACATTATCAGCGTGAGAGTGCCAGTACACCACATATTAGAACATTCCCATACATTGTGTATCAAACGCCAAAACACTAAAATCAACAAGACTATGTCCATTGTAAGAGAACATACAGACTATGCATGATGTGAAAGGGACCGGTTGGAGAGAGAGAAAAAAAAGGGGGGAAAAAGAGCTAGTACTGGAAATTGCCTTTTTTCCTTTCTTTTTTCCTTTTTTTTTTCTTTTTTTTTTGCAGATGAAGAGGACTGTGTGAAGCACCAAAAAATGAAGAGATGGATTTCGGCCTCAGCAGCAACAACAAAAAAGACAAGGAAAAAAAATCACCGCCTTAGGTGTTCCATTCATCCGATAACTGATGCCACAAAAAAAGAGGAACCAGGAAGCGACACCAGCATGTTCTTCGGAGGACTTAATCCTCATCTAACCTGACAACCCGTTGCTGTCACTCGTGTCCTCCTCCTCTATCTATTGGATTATGATCGGATCACGTGTTTGAGCTGGAGGCAGCGAGATTTAAAACGAGCACAGGTTATTTCCCATTCTTGCTACGCGCAGAGTTTACAACAGAGGAGTTGAGTTGTCCTTTCAGACAGCTCAACTGCGGAATTCCATTACGGTGATTGAGACGAAGACACGGGACTTGTAGGTAGAGGAGAGAGAGAGAGAGAAGAGAGAGAGAGAGAGAGAGAGAGAGGAGAGAGAAGAGAGAGAGAGAGAGAGAGACTGCAGCGCTGACCACTTTGCCACAGCGGCTTGAACTAGAGGCAGGGGTTTCCCAGACAGACTCAGTCTCTCCATTTGTATCCTTCTTTAACCGGTTCTGTCTTTCTTCTTCCCCTTATTGAAATAGCGTAGAGGTACAATAATTGAAAAATTAAATGGATTCAGTTCTTTGTGAAGCTCTCTGATTTTACAAGACTTTGTCATTTAAAGGTATCCTCTTTTAACATTATTTTTTTTGAAAAAGCATTCAAATAAATTTAAACAAGACATTCGGAGACAGAGAGAGAGAGAGAGAGAGAGAGAGAGAGAGAGAGAGAGAGAGAGAGAGAGAGAGAGAGAGACAGACAGAGACAGACAGACAGACAGACAGACAGACAGACAGAGAGGCGGGGAGGGACTGAAGAAGAGGAAGAGTGAGACAGACAGACAGACAGACAGACAGACAGACAGACAGACAGAGTAATGCAATTTTTCACGCAAAGTTGTGGTGCTAAATTGAAGAATGACTGTGGAATGCAATTCGATTTTCAAGACAGTAACGTAGAGTGATTGCACAGCTCTGTGCAGGGCATTCCTCTGAATGGCAGCTCCCTGCACGAAACTTTCTTCCTAATGAAATGTTAGCGTAAAGAGAATCTTAGAGAGAGAGAGAGAGAGAGAGAGAGAGAGAGAGAGAGAGAGAGAGAGGAGAGAGAGAGAGACAGACAGACAGATAGACAGACAGACAGACAGGCAGACAGACAGACACAGAGACATTCGGAGACAGAGAGAGACAGAGAGAG
>CM031614.1:36678100-36680600 GCA_018398815.1 Conus ventricosus
CAGATGGATATTTTTCTTCCTCTGCCTTCTCTTTTTTTTTTTTAAATTGTTTGTTCTCCTTGTCTCTCATGGTTTCCCTGTCTTTCTGTTTTAACTGCATGTCCTTCTTTCATTCTGGCTTTGCGTGATTCGTTTGTAGTTCCATTATTAGCACAGCTGACCATACAGGACTCTTCTAGAGTTTTTCACCGCGTTTAAAGGAAAGAAGTCACTCCTGTCAAATCTGATACAAAGCACAGACCTCCATACAGAAACTCATAACACAATTTTTACCACACCGCTCGTAACAGCGACATCATTGAGGTGAATATCCCTCCGTCATCTTGTATGTGGCAACCATTCTGTTTAATGTTTCGCCATTAAGCGTAAAAAGTCGTAAAATGATTTAGATATACCAGTAATTTGTAAAGCTGAATGAAACTACTAATGGGTAATTCACCGGTTAAACTCTTATATTCTAAACAGTAAACAAGTGGTGTAATGTTTGCTCCCGTAAGAAAACCTAACACAGAGCAACTTTTATTCAAAACTGGCACAGCCTTTTAAACTTGAACAAAGTCAGACAAATACATAGACGAACAATCTAATAGTGGGAGAAAAAAAAACAAGCGTAGGCCAACTGTGTTTTTCACCCACTATTAGATTGTTCGTCTATGTATTTGTCTGACTTTGTTCAAGTTTAAAAGGCTGTGCCAGTTTTGAATAAAAGTTGCTCTGTGTTAGGTTTTCTTACGGGAGCAAACGTTACACCACTTGTTTACTGTTTATTGTTTACTGTTCCCTGCCTCATTTCATTTCCAATCTTATATTCTGGTCGCTAGACCACAACTTAAAAGCTAGAATGTTATAACAAAAATTGTTTTAAAAAAATTCAGGGAAAAGGTTACTGGGTGTCCGAAATCGGTGGGTAACAAAAATAAGATGAAACTCAGGCAAGAAAGACAGTGACAGAAGAAGAAAAAATCACAAGAACAGAATTAGTAGAAAAGATGTAGTTTACACTAAAACACCCTCAGCATCCCAACGGCCTGAAAACAAAAAGTGAAGACATTCTCAAACTAAGGCGTGCTAGCTTGTTGCTATTTGTTCATGTACTGCAGTACACTGGAGTACTGTATACTAGGCTTTCTGAACCTAAACAGTAGTAGTGGCTAGAGATGTAGACAAATGAATATAGCAGGCACAGCAGACACAGTTCAAGATGACAATAGGATTTTTCATTCCTCTGGAGAGAGAGAGAGAGAGAGAGAGAGAGAGAGAGAGAGAGAGAGAGAGAGAGAGAGAGAGAGAGAGAGAGAGAGAGAGACTCAAGACTCAAGACTCAAATGTTTTATTCATATAGGCCATAGCCCCTTAGAATGGGGGTATACACTGTAATTCATGTCGAAAATTGACATTGGTGTTCTTTACGTTATATACACACTTCGCTTCTTGAATGCTTTATATAAATAAATAGCTAACTGTTTAACAGTGTTTTCATTCGATGACGACATTAACAGGGTTAACTTGAAAAGGCAAGGATTATTGAAATACTTTTGTGGGATGAATTGTTCTCTAAGATCTTTTAATACTGGACAAACCAATACAAAATGAACTTCATCCTCTTTCGTAATTTGACAAAATGGACAGATCAGATTTCTGGTAGACGACAGTCTATAACGGAAATAATGAGTAAATAGATCAGAAACACGAGAGAGAGAGAGAGAGAGAGAGAGAGAGAGAGAGAGAGAGAGAGAGAGAGAGAGAGAGAGAGAGAGAGAGAGAGAGAGAGAGAGAGATTTTAAGACCTCGTCTTTCCCCACTGTTTGGAGTTACTGGGGGAAAAAAAGTAGAAAGAAATATCTGTTCTCGATGTCTGATCTTGATTGATTTCTTTGACATCGATCTCTCCCTGCCTGCCTGTCTGCTCGCTTCCTTTCGTCTCTCTTTCTCGTCAGTAGGAACTTCTTTCTCGAAGACGCCAAGGTTTCTTAACAACTGTCTCCACCGACTCTTCCATTTCATCCTCTTAAATCGCCTTCTGTCTTACAGTGGCCACGAGGGAGCGTGTAGTCATTGAAAGAGAAACGAAAGCGGATCCGCTCTCTTTCTAAGGAGTAAGTGACTTGGCCAAAAGAATAAGGACCTCGCCTGCTGGTGTGGGGAAGAAAAAAGAAGCTTGTTTGATTTCGTGATATCGCTTCTCATGGACATTATTTTTTCAATGCCTGATGCCCCCCCTCTCTCTCTCTCTCTCTCTCTCTCTCTCTCTCTCTCTCTCTCTCTCTCTCTCTCTCTTGCATATATATGAGTCTCCATGTGTATAATTATGTGTGTATACGCGCGAGTCTCTGCGCGTGTATACACACATATACACATGGAGACTGTAGGTGTGTGTAGACTGGAGGTGTGTGTGTGTGTGTATGCGCGCGCGCGCGCGCGCGCGCGCGTGTGTGTGTGTGTGTGTGTGTGTGTGTGTGTGTGTGTGTGTGTGTGTGTGTGTGTGTGTGTGTGTGTGTGC
>CM031614.1:36685600-36688100 GCA_018398815.1 Conus ventricosus
TGTCTGTCTGTCTGTCTGTCTGTCTGTCTGTCTCTCTCTCTCTCTCTCTCTCTCTCTCTCTCTCTCTCTCTCTCTCTCTCTCTCTCTCTCTCGCTCTGTGTGTGTGTGTGTGTGTGTGTGTGTGTGTGTGTGTGCGTGCGTGCGTGCGTGCGTGCGTGCGTGCGTGCGTGCGCGTGCGTGCGTGCGTGCGTGCGTGCGTGTGTGTGTGTGTGTGTGTGTGTGTGTGTGTGTGTGTGTGTGTGTGTGTGTGTGTGTGTAAATTATTTTTAAAGTTCACTTATCCAGATGGGAATTTTGAAACAACAACATTCTTGAACTTCTTGGAATCCATGTCAGCTGCCTCTACGAATGCCTTTAGGGTTCTAGTCCTCTTCTTTGTTTGGTGCTATTGAATAAGTCAAGTGAATCATTGCTCTGCATGTCATTTGGAATATAACTATTGTTACGTAATGTAATGTAATAATACATTGAATAGTGTCTCTGTCACACTGTCACTTTTGCACACACGCATTCATGACAGCATTTACTCCATACGCACACGCAATCTTTCCAATCAACCAAAAGGCGCACTACCGAATGTTTTTTCTTCTCCCCCTCTCCTTCGGGGAAAAACACTTTACTAAATCACATCAAACAATTTATAAACAGATTTTATACATGTATCTCTCTTTACACTGAGAGATAAACTAATTCATTCAAGATTCTATAAAGTCATGGCCTTCACATCACATTAGCCCAAGATCCAGACCAGGATAATAAATAACTCCTGTAATCATTGATGCCATGCCTGCATCAGATATAAGACTCTCTCCATACTGTCATGATTCCCTGTCTCTCTCAGACATCGTATCGCCCCCTTGAATTCTCCCGTCACTGGAGATATGAGTTCCGACTCCTCTCCCTTGAATTCTCCTGTCACTGGAGAGATGATGAGTTCCAACTCCTCTCCCTGGAGTCTTTAATTGCTGGGGCTGAACTACCGGTGTGTTCCCCACACCATGGCCATCTTTAACCACCTCACGGGGTGAAGAGTGAAGGGCGAAGGGCTGAAACACGAATAAGGTTCGTGTAAGTAACCTGCTTCCCAATTTAATTATGAATTCTTTCTTTCTCTTTTCTTTAGGTTTTCCCCTGTAGCTTTCCCCAACTATCTATGGCTCACCTGGTAATGACTGGTCAGCAGTGAGGACCAGCGTCCTGACAGGTTCGAGTCTCTAGGCCATCTGCTGGGCTAAAACTGATTCTTTCCTCCCTCCTCCTAGTGAGTGCATACTCAGTGTTCAAAACACATGACCAGCACCTTACCAGCCCTTATTAAACTATCTCTCAGTGGTCACTTTCACCCAATGACCACCCTTCTTTCTTTAATGAGTCATTCTCACCATTATTTGGGGGCGCCCGCTACACTAGTCAAGCCACATGAATATTCTTCCTTTTTAGTAGTGGCATGGGGAAATGATTCATATCACTAACTACATGTGATGGAGCGTCACATGCCTTGATGTGAGGCTACGTCACATGACAGTCTCACTTCGTGTGTTTCTTTAGACAACACTTTTAAATCGTGTTATATTGGGCAATAGCACGTCTGTTGCCCGTACGGGGATTTTGAGGTTATCACACACTGATCTTATTACTTTAAAACATCTACCTCTGATTCCTGTTCTGTATAGGTTGGCTGGTAGAGCTTCGTGCCGGCACTATTGAAGGCTGTCTAAAAGTCGATGAAGCAGCTATAAACCTTACCCTTTCTGTCATTTAATACATTGTTAATTAGGGTTTTAACAATTCAAACATAGTGAGTTGTTCTGGAAGTTGTCTTTTTCTCCTGAATCCAGCTTGTTCTGAGGGTGATAGCTCATTGTCTTGAAAATAATCATATATTCTTGAATTTCATATGTGTCAGAAAACGTTTCACAGTGTATCGTTTATTGTTGTTCCTTCACAGCTATTTGAGTTTAAACGGTCATCGTTTTTATATATATATAGAGAGAGAGAGAGAGAGATAGAGAGAGAGATAGATAATGCTGAACAATTAAGTAGTGGGAGAAAACAAGTGCAGGTTAACAATTCTTCAGTCGTTATAGTAATGACTTGGCAAAGATTGGAACTTAAAAATTAAAAAAATTGAACATGAAGAAAATGGGGGGAAGATATTATAAATATGAGAAACCCTTCACTAGCTGCCTGAGGGAACCATCGCAATCCCTCTCGAAGACAGATTTATTTGTATTGCCTGCTCCTATGCCTTTCGTCCGCTGGATTGGACTCATCAGGGAGACGCGGCTGGTTGTGTCTGTGCCCTTAGTGTCAAATAGAGACACACCACAGTCCATAATTCTGCGGTGTTCTCACCACCAAGGGTTCAAAAAAGAATCCAACAGCACCCCAAAGCAGCCAGTGAAGGGTAGTAAAATGGAATAAAACGAAAGTGTGGAGAGGAAAAAAGTTGCTGAAAAACTAAAAAGCATTATGCAAACAGTATAAAATGTAGGGGACA
>CM031614.1:36692247-36694747 GCA_018398815.1 Conus ventricosus
TACCCCCAAAAATTCCCTTGAATAAATCATCGTCGTCTTCGCAATCATTCATTTTAAAACATTATAAACCATCCCCATAAACACCCTTTTTTCTTACTTCTTTTCCTTTTAATTGTTGTTGTTGGGGTCAGGGCTGTGTCGTTACGTCATGATGATGATGAGGATGATGATGATGAGGATGCCGCCCGACGACGTGCTGATGAAACGCTCAAATGCAAAATGTAAAGCCGAGGGCTGCTGCTGCGGATAAAGATGGATTATGATAAAAGTTAAATAATGATGATGGATGATGTGTTTGGCAAAATTTTTAAATGTGTTAAAAATGATGATTGTTTTGTTTTTTGGCTTTTTTCCCGGGAAAGGTCTTAAATTACTTTTTGTTATGATTTTTTTTTTTAACCCGTTTTTTTTTTCGCTGTTGAAAAAGATTTACAAAAAGGGGGATCACTCTTCTATTTGGGGTCTTTTGGGAGCTGTTATAGAAATGCATCAAAGAAAAAAGTGAAGCCCCTTGCTTCCGGTTGCAGCAACGGTTTGTATTTTTTATAAATATAAATTTTTTATATTATTAAAAAAATACAAAAAACCTAAAAAATTCCAAGGATAAGTCCCGCACCTTTTCCAGCAACTTACAGAAGCTGGTGTTGCAATGACTGCAAGAAATATTTAATTATAAACAAAAACTTGCTTTAAGTCTTAGATTTAAGAAATTAGGGGAGGGTACGCATTTATATCCCGCAGTGGTAGATGATTCCGCCTAATAAAAGTATGTGCTTGAAATGGGTGAAAAGGGGAAAAAAAAAATAAATGCTTCTCCCAAAAAAAGCCTTCAGAAAACTTTTATTCTCCCAAAAATGAGACATCCTCCAATTTTGGGGGGGAAAAATCACAAAAATATAACTCCTGGGCATAAAACCGATATTTTGAAAATTGGTTTGGGTTTTTCCTCAGTGACCGCGGAAAGTGGGAAATTTTAAATCCTCTGCCCTTTTTAGTTTTAAAAAGAATAAAATCCCAGAAAAGGTTGGTTTGCAATACCGTAGTATGTTTGTTGAGTTTTCAAAAAACCAACCAAAGGTGCCATCTAAGAAAATCATAAAAGAGCAAAACAAACTACATTTTCTTGTGAAAAGTAAAAATATAAAAAGATATCCTCTAAGACACAAGTGCTGAGGGCAAGTTCTTGGAATGAATCCGCAAGGGACTAAAATACAACAAACTAATAAATTCCAAGGATAAGTACCGCACCGTTCCAGCAACTTACAGAGCAGCTTGGTGTTGCAATGACTGCAAGAAATATTAAAATTATAAACAAAGCTTGCTCTTATGTCTTAGATTGAAGAAATAGGGGGAGATACGCATTCATATCTGCAGTGGTAGATGATTCCGCCTAACTAACAGTATTTTGCTTGAGTGGGTGAATGGGGAAAATAAAATAAATGCTTCTCAAAATGAGCCTTCAGCAAGCTATATTCTCCAAGGGTGAGACATCCTCCAATAGGGAGGGAAACTCACTAACATATGACTCCTGGTCATATACCGATATTTCGAAACTTGGTGGTTTCTCCTCAGTGACCGGGGAAAAAGTGGTAATTTGACTCCTCTGCCTTTTCAGTTTTAAGAAGGAATACAAACCCAGAAAAGGTTGGTGTGCAATACCGTAGTATGTTTGTTGATTTTTCAAAAAACCAACCAAAGGTGCCATCTAAGAAGCAAAAGAAAATCATAAAAGAGCAAAACAAACTACATTTTCTTGTGAAAAGTAAAAAATATAAAAAGATATCCTCTAAGACACAAGTGCTGAGGGCAAGTTCTTGGAATGAATCCGCAAGGGACTAAAATACAACAAACTAATAAATTCCAAGGATAAGTACCGCACCGTTCCAGCAACTTACAGAGCAGCTTGGTGTTGCAATGACTGCAAGAATATTGAATTATAAACAAAGCTTGCTCTTATGTCTTAGATTGAGGAAATGGGGGGAGATACGCATTCATATCTGCAGTGGTAGATGATTCCGCCTAACTAACAGTATGTGCTTGAGTGGGTGAATGGGGAAAATAAAATAAATGCTTCTCAAAATGAGCCTTCAGCAAGCTTATATTCTCAAAGGGTGAGACATCCTCCAATAGGGAGGGAAACTCACTAACATATAAACTCCTGGTCATATACCGATATTTCGAAACTATCTAAGACATAAGAGCAAGCTTTGTTTATAATTCAATATTTCTTGCAGTCATTGCAACACCAAGCTGCTCTGTAAGTTGCTGGAACGGTGCGGTACTTATCCTTGGAATTTATTAGTTTGTTGTATTTTAGTCCCTTGCGGATTCATTCCAAGAACTTGCCCTCAGCACTTGTGCTTAGAGGATATCTTTTTATATTTTTTACTTTTCACAAGAAAAATGTAGTTTGTTTTGCTCTTTTATGATTTTCTTTTGCTCTTAGATGGCACCTTTGGTTGGTTTTTTGAAAAATCAACAAACATACTACGGTATTGCA
>CM031614.1:36704747-36709747 GCA_018398815.1 Conus ventricosus
CTGAACCGTCGATGTCAAACCTTTGAAGACGTCATCTCCAACGAATCAAACATTTTTGAAGTTGTTCATGGACTGATTAAGAGCCCAGTTAGACATTTACTTTAATTAACGTCTATGTTATTTTCCCCATCCTGGTGTTAGTTGCTTATTTAGTGTTTCTTTCAAAGTTTTGGATTCAGTAATGTTGGTTTTGTTTTTTTTTTTTTTAAATATTATTTATTTTATCTAGGCCTAAATGCATTATACATACCTATGTACGCCCAAAATCAACACCAACCGTTCGCATGCATACACCCAAAAACACCACATGCACACACACATAACACTTACATTCTGTCTAAGATCACTGTTAGGTGGATGAGACGTTAAATTAAAGAACGAACACACATTCTCACACACACACACACACACACACACACGCACTTGGCTCAATCCTGAATTGCTGTTTCATGATCTTATTTTTACAGTGTTTGTTTTTAAACTTGATGTCTTTCTTCTTTTTTTTTAATTTTTTTTTTACAGTCGAAGTCTTACTTCTCCCCATCACACATACACGCACACACACCACACACACCACAGGGCGCGCACTCACTACACACGCTGCACGCACTCACGTACGCACGCTGCACGCACACACGTACGCCCCCTGCAAAGCACACACTCAAACAAGCACACAAACACACACACTTGCTAATAATCACATTAGGAAAAGACTTAAATTGAAGAACAACAACAACAACACAACGCACGCACCAACACACACAACACACACACACACACACACACACACACACACACACAACACACACACACACACACCACACAACAACACACAACAACCACACGCACGCAAGCACGCACGACAAGACGCACACTCTCGGCGCGCCTGCAATCCAGTGTCACTCACTAGAAAGGGATAAAACAACGACAAAACACAGGAAGCACATATTGTAAAAAAATAGAAAAAAAGAAGACAGCAAACAAACAGACAGACAATACGACAAAAGGCAGCAGGCAGGCCAGACAGGGCAGACAGAAAAGGAAAACAGACAGACAGACAAAGACGATAAGAAACAGAGACAAAGACGCAAGGAACACTTGTGATAGAAGCAGACCTGATGACAGAGATAAGAAGGAGACACAAAAAGGAGGCAGAAGCCAATGGTAGAAAACTTATGCCAAAGAATCATTGTCAAGGATCCTCCTGCTTTGTTCCTACCGACTTTCCTGCTATTTCAAGATCCTCTTTTGTCTCACCATGGTTGTTCAGAAATGAAACGTGCAGAAAAAAAACAAACAAACAAAAAAAAAAACATTAACGATGCCAGAGATTAAAAAAAAAAAGATTGATCGTGTTCCTGCCGACTGAATTCTCTTTGAAGTCCTTGTTTACTCTCTTCTCTCTCTCTCTCTCTTCTCTCATCTCTCTCTCTGACTTCTCACCATCATCTCTCTTTCTTCTCTCACTCCACTCTTCTATTCCTTTTCTGTCCTTCAACTGCCAAGCCAGGCGCTGTTGTAAGATATTTATCTTGAAGAATTGCCATGGATCTGTCTCAAGATTCTCACAATTTCACTCAAAGGGGGCCGAATAGCTCTGTAGAGCGCCAGAGTCTAATTTGTGATTGGGTTGCGGGTTCGAATCTCCGCCAGGCCGTTTCGGTACAGGGAGACGTATTCCTCGGAATTAACATTGGTTCGGACTCCATTTCTCATACAGTTCTTCGAATGAGACTATAAACGAGGTTCCGTGTGTGAACGCACGCGTAACATTTTGCATGCACGTAAAATCCCATTGCCAACTTTCGGAAGAGAAGGCCAGTTTGGTCGTTGGTATGGATGACATGTTACACATTGCATGCACCCTGCGTGAGAAATGGAAAATGAAGGAAGTAAGGAAAGCTGAGTGAACGATATTGAACGAAATGACTGGATGACACGGGAAACGACTGAATGAAGCGCCAGCTGGCAGCTCTTCGGTGGCACTACCGTTGAGTTTGTAAACGAGTGTGGATTGTAAAAAGCGCTTAGGGCTTGGTCTCTAGCGAGAAAGGCGCTATATGAGTATTAATAATAATAATAATAATAATAATAATAATAATAATAATAATAATAATAATAATAATAATAATGATAATAATAATGATAATAAGAAAATGTCATTATTCTAATATAATTTGGTCAGCGGGTTGACCTCGCTCAAAACTATTGAAGCCCGTGTCACTCAGAACACATTTCTTGCACAAATTCTCGCTCTTGTGCCTGATTTTTTTTATGTCGTTACCAGGGAAACAATGTACATAAAACATGTTGAAGTCACATTCGAAATGAAGTCACATATTCGAAAAAATATTCGTCAGTAACGAACACAGTCAACGGCTATCGAAAAAGACCAGCATGACATGTTTCATGGGCTGATGACCTGTTGCACTAGGTGAGAACATTTACTGAGAAGTACAAATGTACAATTGACATTGGGTGAAATGAAGTAAAAAGGGATTTAAAATGTCCATTATATTCGATTACATTGCAACGTTTTCAATGACTCGAACAGATCTTTACTTCTTGATGTGTGCGTGCGTGCGTGCGTGCGTGCGACAACAGAATGGAGTTAACTACATGAAAAGACTGGAAGGATTCTAGGTTGATGTCAGCTAACCCCTGTGTAGTCACACACACACACACACACACACACACACACACACACACAACACACACACACACACACACACACACACACACACACACACACACACACACACCACACACACACACACACACACCACAAATGCACGCAGTAAGCACGCACACAATCAATCACACACACACACACACACACACACACACACACACACACACACACACACACACACACACACACCATAACACCACACACACACACACACACACACACACACACACACACACACACACCACACACACACACACAACACACACACACACAACAGCGCGCGCACGCACACAACACACACGCGCGCGCACACACACACACACACACACACACCACACACACACACACACACACACACACACACACACGCACGCACGCACCACGCACGCACGCACGCACGCACCACACACACACCACACCACACACACACACACACACACACACACACACACACGAATAAGTTTCCTGGAACTAGTTGACACACATAGGAGCTGGTGACATCAGCATAAACTCTTCCAAATCCTTTCATCCAGTGATCTGATTGCACTGAGTTCCGTTGTCCACCCATTACCTCTGCCATTTATCTACATTTGGCCCAGACCACCTCAAGCAGCGCTCAGACATCAGCGACATGGTTGGTCTCACCTCGTCTCTCACTTCACTCTTTGAGTTTTATTCTCCTGTATTCCTTTCCGTTGTGCCAAGGTACCATGCTCACCACTCTCTCTTCCTCTCTTCTCACTCTCCCCCCCCCCCGCCCCTCATACCTCCCCATCCCCCACCCTCTCCCCAGTACCTCCCAGCATCCTTTCTTCCCTCTGTCTCTCTCCTCTCTCTCTCTCTATCTCTGTCTCTCTGTCTATCTGATTATCTGTCTGTCTATCAGTCTGCTGTTTCTCTCTCTTCTCTCCTCTCTCTCTCTCTCTCCTCTCTCTCCTCCTCTCTCTCTCCTCTCCTCCTCCTCTCTCTCTCTTCTCTCTCTCTCTTCTCTCTCTCTCTCTCTCTCTCTCTCTGTCTCTCTGCCTCTCTCTGTCTCTGTCTCTGTCTCTGTCTGTCTGTCTCTCTCTCTTCCTTCTCTCTCCCTCTCTCTCTCTCTCTCGTCTCTCTCCTCTCCTCTCTCTCCTCTCTCTTTCTTCTCTCTGTCACCACACAGGGGTAGCTGACATCAACCTAGAATCCTTCCAGTCTTTTCATGTAGCGAACTCCATTCTGTTGTCGATGCATAACCTCTAATAACCTAATTGCATTTGGTCCACACACCCAGACAATCAATGGCCAACACCCTCGACAGGCAATGGTCCATACCATCAGTAGGCAATGGTCCCACACCACCGACATGCAATGTCCACCAACCACCGACATGCAATGGTCCACACCACCGACATGCAATGTCCACACCACCGACACATGGCCCACACCACTGACAGACAATGGTCCACACCACCGACATGCAATGGCCCACCACCGACATGCATGTCCACACCACGACATGCAATGGCCCACACCACCGAATGCAATGGCCACACCACCGACAGCAATGGCCCACACCACTGACAGACAATGGCCCACACCACCGACAGCAATGGCCCACACCACCGACAGCAATGGCCCACACCACCGACATGCAATGGTCCGACCACGACATGCAATGGCCCACACCACTGACAGTCATGATCCCACATGACAGACATGGCCCACCACTGACAGACAATGGTCCGCACCACTGACAGACAATGGTCCGCACCACTGACAGACAATGGCCCACACCACTGACAGACAATGGTCCGCACCACTGACAGACAGGGCCCAACCACAGGCGATCGAAGTGCTTCTCTCGTCTGATCCCTTCTATTCCTGTCTTTCTCGGTATCCCTTTCTTTGTGTCATAGAGAGAGAGAGAGAGAGAGAGAGAGAGAAGAGAGAGAGAGAGAGAGAGAGAAGAGAGAAGAGAGAGAGGGATCTGGAAAAAGAGGGATTCAAACACAACACAACACACACACACAACACACACAACACACACACACACACACACACACACACACACCCCCCACACACACACCAGACTATGTTTACAGGTTGGAGGCCTGACATTAAACCATTGCCATCCCCCCTCTCTCTCTGTCTCTCTCCCTCACTCTCTCTCTCTTTCTCTCTCTCTCTCTCTCTCCTCTCCTCTCTCTCCTCTCTCTCTCTCTCTCTCTCTTCTTCTCTCTTTTAAAATACTGATATCAACCTAAAATTTATCCAATCCTTTCTTCTGGCTGACAGAATTCTATTGTTCATGCATGATCCCTTATCCACTCTATGT
>CM031614.1:36714747-36732247 GCA_018398815.1 Conus ventricosus
GCATCAAATGCGCTTCAAATATAATATTATAGTTCGGTTTAACAATTGGCCCCAATATAAATACTAATCTTCATTTTACTTTATGTCCATCTGGAATATACAAACAAAACAAAGATGGTATTGGAGACAATCAAACGAGAAATGATAATTCGTTAGATGAGATATACAATGGTAAATCTAAAAATCATATTGAAATTATTAATACATGTCTTTCTATAATAACCAACATTGAAAACAAAAAATTCTCCCACCCCCCTGCACAAGAGCCTCCTTATCCTTTTTGCGTTGGTTATGACAAACCAGCTGCGAACGAGTGCTTCTACATCTATAGATGCTTCACCACCATCAACCTCGTTCCGTTCTCTTCTCAGTATCCGATCTCTAATCTAACCAACAACGAAAAACTGCGCGTACTTGAAAATGCCGTGCAATTTATGATCAGGCTGCTTGACCTACAGCCAGGATTGAAAATTGCATCCCGAGATCATTGCAGTTTATCAGCTTTGCTTGTACAACCAGGTGGAGTTATGTTCAAAACGTAACAAGGACTAGTCAATTGGCAAGAGTGGCCGTAACTTTAGACAGCGTGAGTCGATAGAAGAAGTAAATGGCTTATCGAATTGTTTTACTTATTACCTATTACGGGCTTTTATAACTGGTGTTGTGGTTACCCATAGTGGTCCAACTGACTTTGGACTGAGATTCAAACATCAAAACCAGGCCAATTTTTTGCAGGACTAGTGACAAAAACTAGTATAGAAGTTGAGTCAAATACAACGCAAAAAGTAGATACATAATAAATGGATAATAGATGAAAAAGCATAATGTCATAATGTCAGAAAGATATTCGCTAGATAAAGAACAAATTAAGCATTTAGGTGATAATTTAGAAAAGCCTTTGGCTTAAAGCAACAACAACTTGACAAGGGGAAGAGAGAGAGAGAGAGAGAGAGAAATGGTAAAGTTTCTTCCAATCTCTGTCACACACTCAGCTCTCACTCTCTCTCTACTCTCTGATTGGTTTTTGAAGAAATCCAAAGGGTATTTTTGACTAAGGCGACCCAGACACCCACATACCACTCTGATTCAGCCGCCTTCAGCAACTCCAACCTAACCCCCTTATCTTGAAAAGCGTGGTTCGCCGATTAACAAATATAATCAACCAAGTGAAAATATAAAGACCGGCAACAAATTCACACACCGACCTTAAACGACAGTAGCCATGACCAAAGCCACCCAAGAGAGCTACAGGCCAACCGACACTAATCGCCGTAAGAAGGATATAAAATGATACGGAAAGGATGACGTGGAAATCATAGGAACAAGACATTGTTCAGAAATTTACGGACCCCCCCGGACAAACCGGTAATACCGTAACGGGGACCGTCCCAAAAACACGACGAGAAACCGAAAGACCCAATTCCACGAAACGTACAAGATGTATGCATTCCGCATTATCAAAGCAGCCAAACATAAAGTACCACAAAGTACCGCAGATAACCCCCGATAGCCCGCACCCCAAAACGATGTCATGATCGCGCTCAACCCCACTCTACAAAATAAATAACCATGCGCGCGCGCTGCTGCGCTCGTCGTGCGCTGCTCTCGTCCCTCTCTGCTCGCCCGTGTTTCTCTCTCTCTGCTCTCTCTCTCTCCCTCCCCCCCCGCCCACCCTCCTTCCCGCGCCCTTCGCTTTCCATTGTTGCCGGGCCGGCCCTTCCTCCGCTCCCGCCCACTCGCCCCTCGCGCGCCCGCACGCCAGAGCCGTCCGCCCGCACCCCTCCCGACATCCTACTAGAACAGCCGGACCTCGCCACGCGCCCGCGCAACGACCACACAAGCCACAGGTACCCATAAAAAAAGCCAAAAACCGCACTACCCAGCCCGAGGCCCACTCCCCACTACACCAACTGTCCCCCCCCGCTCACAAAACCTATCCACATCGCCCTCCAGCTCCTCCCGACCTCCCGCACGGTGGAGGACGGACTTCCAGACGAGCCAGCAAGCACAGACAAGACCCCCCCCCCCGCCACACCAAGCCGAAGTAGGCGGGGCCGGCAGGACGTCAAGGCGCGGAGAGAGCGTAGCGAGATCGAGCTCGCGGCGCGCGGATCTCTCGCTCTCTGTCAGCGTCTGCGTCCTCGCTCAGTGGGGGATAGGGCTCGCTCTTCTCGTCCCCTCCCGCTCCCTCAGACTCATTTCCTTCGTCTCCAACCACGTATACTCAGATATTAAGTCCAACCCCAATTGACACCCAATAAATATATCCCAACCATAATAAACAGGCCCCGACCAGCAAAATTGGTCCCCACACAGTCCACCCGCCATCAACGATGGCTGCCCCCGCAGAGTCACACAAATCCCTCAATTAGTCTAGTCTGGTGTCTTTCTTCTGGAATTTGTGTATGTTTGATTATATCTCTCCTTCTCCACTTCTCTCCTCTCTTCTCATCTCATCACTCACGTCCTCCAGCTCCCGTCATCCAGACACGGGCAACGGCCGTACCTCCCCCTCTCCTCATCTCTCCCTCTCACGTCACTCTCCCCCTCCTCCGGCCATCCTCCCCCCTCGGCTCCCCCACACTCCACTCTCCGGCTCTCATGCGTATTTGTCCACGTCTGTCCTGGTGTCCTGGTGCTGCTTGTCTTTTTTTTTTTTTTCGTTTCTGTTTTGTTCTTTTTTTATGCCTCTTTCCCTTCGTTGATTGTCTATCTGACTGGCTTGCTGTATTCCCTCTTCTCACTATGTTTTCAATTCAATCATCTTCAAACATAACGCTGGACCCCTCCTATCTCTCTCGCTCTCGCTCGCTCTCTTCTGCTCTCTCTCGTGCTCGGTGCTACTCTCTCTCGCGCGTCGCAACCACACAGCCCACGACCCCGTGTGGACACCCCTACACCGGACACAAATAAGACTGTTACAAAACCGATAGCATATCACGACCAAAAACTGACACCAGAATGGCCCAATGCCAGACTAAAGAAGTCTCACCTACGCTTCTAATAAACTTCAATGCTGTTAGTAGTGCTGTAACTTACACACCCACACCACACACACACACACCCACACCACCACACACAACACACCCACAACATCACAAAACACCACACACACCCACACCACACAAGAACATACACTCTCACTCACTCTCCTCACTCCTCTCTTCTCTCCTCGGGCGCCCTCCGGCTCCCGTTCCTCTCCTCTCTCCACCCTCCCGCTCCTCGTTCACCCCGAATCTCTCCCCCCGTCTCCTCTCACACTCTCTCGTTTGGTTTGCAGAATGTTGAAAAAAAAAAACAGAAACATTTAAAAGAAATATGGCTGGAGGTCTTCTGGCTTAAGAAGCCTTGGTCCCTCTTGTTGGGATTAGACCGGAGGTAATTAAATCAGCATTGGTTTACGAAGTGAAGAAGGATTCGAATTTGATCACCAGGTTTAATGCGATCATACTTTCACCTCACTCCCCAGACAGCTAATGTAACCTATATAATTCGGGCGCAGAGGTTATACAATATAAGCAAGGTGCCTGGATATAACCGTAATACGACAGTTTCAATAATCTTCTGACCACCCCAAATTTGAGATATATTTTTAACAGGAACAGTATCAAAAAGAACCTCAACACATTGCAAATAAAAACTTTATTACAGCTACCAAAAATTTTTAATTGGAAGCCTGACTGGTTAATAAGAGAACAATATTAACATTTCCAATAGAGCCTATAATTGTACGGGTAAGTGAAGAGAATCCTTATTTTATAACTAACTTCTGTTGAACAAGAGGCGCAAGAAGCAAATTCCTTTACAGAGGAAGCAATAATGATGTATAAACCCGCCGATGAACTTCATAAATGTCTTCGGAGATATAATTAGGTCTGATGATTAGAGGAAAATTCTCACCATTTTAGCATACTTCTCATGGCAAGAGCAACCTTATTCGTTATTTCTTAGATCGGAAGCCTTATGCAGACGATGTTAACAAAACTGAAACAACTTCGTAACACACACTCATAATTTTTCATAACATGAATCCGAAGAACTTTAATATCTAGAAAATTATAGGCCTTCCTTCCTCAAACAGGCAGAAAACATGCACTAACTAAATGGCAACGTACGTTTTCTAGAGTCATTACATATAGAAAAACCCTGAGGTTGTCCCAAATCACGCAGTGTTTAGTAGTCTATATGTTACGGAAAAGACACCTATCCGAGAGTTTGATCAGCTTCCTTTTGAGCACCTGTTTAGACTGTTTCACAGAAAAAGAAAAAATATGATCATTAAAGCCATACAGGGATAATTTTATAAATAAAGGAGAGCAGACAACATGCAACAGATATAGACAGACACACACACACAAACACACACACTCAACACACAACACACAACACACACAAACACACACACACAACACACAAGATAAGAGAGAGAGAGAGCTGGCAGACAGACAGGCCCAAGGCCGGGTCGACGTAGTCGACGCAGGTAAGATATGACAGGCAAGGCAGGCAGCACAGACAGTACAGGCAGGAAGCCAACCAAGGACAGGACAAGGCCAACTATAGGGATGGCAGAGACAGACAGTGGGAGAGACAACAAAGTGTCCAGTAGATGTTTGTCCAGGTCCAATTGAATCCATTACCTCCAGGCCAACTTCCAGCAAATGGTGGACTCACAAACAGACTACGCCATCAACGTATGGCTGACCAAGCAGTGTCCCACAAACCCCCAAGTGAGGTGACAGTCCTGTTGACTTTCTTCTGTGTGATGCTGATGTTACTGTATCTTTATCCTCAGGCTGTCCTGCTGTCAGGGCCGGCAGTTTTCGATTCTCCCTGTTAACAAAATCAATAATTCACATCTCTAGTACTAACGGAGAGAGAGAGAGAGAGGAGAGAGAGAGAGGAGAGAGAGAGAGAGAGAGAGAGAGGAGAGAAGATAGTCGTTGATCATTCAGCTCTAGTTTCTGTGTCTGACTTCTGACGTCAGATTTAACAGTATTGTGTAACCCCTTCACTTCTTTCATCGGGATTCTCGTCCGTCAGATTAATCCGTGCTGTCGAACTAAAGACCTGAGTTGAATACAACTGACCTGCAATAAAAGTCATCTGTTAGATGGTGATGCTAGTGGTGGCTAACAGTGCCATAGTAGACGGCCACCCTGTGATGTCTTTTTAATCATGTTGTCCTTGTCAGTTTTGTGTTGTGGACATGCACCTTTCACGTTATTCTAAACGTTTCTTCTGTGATAGTATTATGGTGTGAACAGTTGTGTTAAATACGGGTGCTGTGCTGAGTTTGTGTTGTGTTGAGAGTGTGTTGTGTATTGTGATAGGGCAGCTGTCAAATTTATAGAAACTCCCTCGGTTTGTCTTAGAACAGTTCATTCTGTTCTTACTGTGGGGTGTTTTCAGTAGATGAGCATAACCCGGTTCATCTTCTTATTCTTATTCTTATTCTTTCTTCTTCTTCTTCCTCTTGTTCTTCTTCTTCTCTTCTATCTTTCTTCATTCTTCAACTGTATTTTTCATCTTTTCTTCTTTCTTCTTCTTCTTCTTCTATCTTCTGCTTCCTTCTACTTCTTCGTTCTTCCCTTCCCCTTTCCCCTCCTTCCCTTTCTCTACTTCTGTCCTTCTTCTTCTTGCTTCTTCTTATTTTTCTTCTTCTTCTTCTTCTTCCCTTTCCTTCTTCTTCTTCTTCTGAGGCTTTCTCTTCATCTTTCTTTTGTTTTGTGTCAGAACTCCATGAAGAGTAAATAGCCGGCATCACATGAAAGATAGTTGATTTATGTCCACAGTGCCTCATCTTGGTCGGCTGTGAGCATCCAGAGCTGAGGAAGTAGTGATGAGAAGGCATATGCCACAATACCGTCTGGGTTCACACACACACACGCAACACACCACCAACACACACACAACCACGACACACACACCACAACAACACACACACACACGACACGCACGCACTCACGCACACACACACACACACACACACACACACAATCACCCACACCACACACACACACACGCACGCACGCAGAACGCACGCACTGCACGCCACGCACGCACGCGACGCACGACACACAACACACACACACACACACACAGGCACACAGCACGCCACGCACGCACGCCCGCACGCCGCACCGACCGCACACACACACACGACACACACACACACTACACACACGACACGCACACACACACACACCCTCACACAACACGCACACACACTTTGTCTAATATCACATAGTTGAGTAAAAATGCTAAAATTTAAGCGCTAACTACAACTACGGGGCACACAGACACCACACACCAACGCTCGGCACGCACGCACGCACTAACCACGCCAACACACACACACACACACACACACACAACACACACCACACACACACACAACACAGCCACACACGATACACACGCACAATGCACACACACACACACACACACATACAACACAACACACACACACACACACAACAACAAACAACACCCACACACACACCAGACGCACGCACACACACACCCACACACACACACACACACACACGACCCCCACACACACACAACACGCACGCACTTCACGCACGCAACCACGCAATGCGCAGGGGGCGCGCGCGCCGGGAGCACCGCAGCGCACGCTACGCACGCACGCCAACGCACAAACAACAACACACACAAAACACCCACCCACACAGCCCGCACGCAACGGCACGCACGCACGCCACGCACGCACGTCGGAGCGACGCACACACACACACCAAGAGCGCAATCAACAACACACACCCACACCCACACACACAACACCTCCACACACACACAAACACAATCACCACACACACACCTACCCACAAGACCCCCACAGCACCTGCATGTACTCCGACACCCCACCACGTTAAGTGTCCCCGCCGACCCTACCAGGCCCGACGCCGACGCGTCCACCGCCCCCCCCTCCACACGACCCCCGCGGCGCCCGCACGCACGCCAACGCAACGCACACCCTTAACCCACCACACACCCACCACACACAGCCCAGCACGGTCACACACCGCACACACCACACAACACACACACAAACACACACGCCAGCACGCACGCACGCACGCACGCCAACGCACGCACACACACACACACACACAACAGCACACACACAGCGACACAACACACACACACACACATAAAATATAATATATATATAAAAATATATAAATATAAATATATTAAAATATATATATATATATAAATATATATATATTCTCTCTCTCATCTCTTTCTATCTTTGTTTCCCCCCCCCCCCCCTCTTTCCTCTACTCATCTCGTCTCTCCGCGCTCCAACCCGGGGGCCTCTATCAACCTCTCTCCCTCTCTCCTTCCTCCCTCAGCACTCCTTCTCTCTCACTCTCCTCTCTCTCAATGTTAGGCTCTTGTATAGGGCAGCAGCATGCCTTCAAATCCAGACCACGTGTTTATGCGCTTTGGACCTCAAAAGAGTTCTTTCATTGTCTCAATCTCACTTGCCACTGACCCCCCCCCCCCCCCCCCCCCCGTCCCCTCGTACCCCAGTTCCCCAAACATCAAATCCTCTCTCTTTGTCTTTCTCTCTCTCATCTCTCACTGTCACTGTTACGGAAATTTAATTGTTTTTGTTAACCATTGGATTTGATACACACTAGGAATGAAAGTGTACTATTTGTTTGCCGGAAAAAGGAATCGGGAAATGATAAAGGTTCTGTAACCCCCCCCCCCCACCCCCCCCCCCCCCCCTTGTAGCCACAGCCTCACTTGACTGACACACAAATAACCCCTATTCCCCAGAGTCCCCCCACACAGTGTACCTCACTCTCATCTACTCTGTGGTCATCATCTGTGTCTCTCATTTGTCTCACTCTCTTCACCTGTCACTCACTGCTGTCACTGTCCACTCACTGGTCTCTCTCTGGTTTCTTCTCTCATGTCTCTCTCTCACTGTCTCTCTTCTCTTTCACTCCTTCCACATCTCTCTCTCTCTCCGTCATCCGTCTCATCTCTCTCTCTCTCTCCTCTCTCTCTCTCCTCCACTCATCTTCCCCATCCCAAACGTACTGTCCAAGCTCGGCACAGCCTGGCTAAAGCCGCACAAGAACAAAAACATCGGACCCGAGGCCGTCTGCATGCCTTAAAAACTTTGTCCCAAACCGACAAGGGAATACATAGCGCAAAGGAACCGGAAGGGATGACTTTGGGCCACCATCTGGCAGAAACTGAGCAAGGTTTCTCTTTTTAAAATTACAAAAAGGAATCTGGGATGCCGAAGCGAACTGCTTCCTTGACAACCGGGTCTCCCCAAGTGATGATCAGTACAGGCAGGTTGACGCAAAAGGTAAAGACTTCTTTATTAACACAGGATATTGGTATAGTCTTCCCTCCTCATTACCACACTTTGTTACTTTTTTAATAAATTTGTCTTAAGACATTCGTTCTCTCTCGCACTCTCCTCTCGGCCTTCGTCCTCGTCTCTCGTCTCTCTCCACTCGACATCTCCTCCTCTCTCCCTCTCTCCCCTCTCACTTCCTCCCATTCGCGCACTCATCACTCTTCTCCCCGTCCGAGACTCCCTCTCTACTTCCCCTTCCTCCTCTCGTCTCCTTTCTCATATCACTCTCACTCCTCTCTCTCATCTGTGGTGTTTATTCTGTTACCCTTGACATTTCCATATTGTCATGTAATTCAACATTTGCTGCATTTGGGGGGGGTGGGGGGGGGGGGGGGGGGGGGGGGGGTTGTTTTTGTTTTCTTTTGAAATCGTTCTCTTTTTTGTGTTTCTTTCATTGGATGCAAGACCAGACAAAGAGTCGTGGTTATTTGTGGTAAATGTATCCCACTTTAAAAAGCTTCGGCCATTGTTTTCGGTGCAAACTATCGCCTTGTGCTGTGCGGTCCTTCTGTCTGTCTCTCTGACTTTGTTTCCTGTCTTGATCTGTCCTGGTCTCCTGTCTATGTGTATCTGTCTGTGTTCCGTGTTAATCTGTCTGTCTGTTCTGTCTGTCTGTCTGTCTGTCTCTCTCTCTCTCATCTCTTCTCCCTCCCTCCCTCTCTCCTCTTCCCCCTCTCTCGTTTCCTCACGTCTCACCTCCTCTCTCATCTCTCTTCTCTCTCACTCAATGTGATTGCTTTAAGTCTGAAGATGAAATATCGTGTATGTCTGTGTCCTTGATCTTCAACATAACATGATTTCTCTCTCAGTTCTGTTTTTCCTCTGCCTGTCCCTCTTTCCTGTCTTCTTTTCCTCCCTCCACTTCTCCCATTTCCTCAAGCAGGCTGCCCCTTTTCCTTCTGTCCTCTGTCCCGTCTGTCTGTCTCTCTGTCTCTGTCTCTCTCTCTCTCTCTCTCTCCTACTCTGGCCTGTCTCTCTCTCTCTCTCCTCCCCTCCTCTCTCTTCTCTCTCTCTCTCTCTCTGACATCCCCTTCCTTCTCCTCCCCCCAGCCACTGTAAGAGGCTGAATGGATGTTAATTACCTAAAACCAAAAACAGAGCACAAGTCACACTGACCCAACCCGCTCGTCCTTAAAGCATTGTTCCAGAAAAAAAAAAACGGCAGAAAAACCTCATCCAACAGTCTTGGGGAAGAATCCTGTCACCAACTCTAGAATGAGGGTCGAGGGGTGGGGGGGTGGGGGGTGGTGGGGGGGGAAGAATCCTGTTTTTATTACTGAAAAGAATGGAATCTGGTTAGGATCAGTCGAATTGACTCCTCTCATGACAGATGTGACCCCCCCCCCCCCCCCCCCCCCCCCCCCCCCCCCCCCCCCCCATGAGTGATCGATCACAAACAGGTCCCTGACACAATATGCTTGGGCAACTGTAGTGAACACAGAATAAACTAGTCCCCGTTTTCCAACAGCGAACGGATCTGATTTTCTTTTGACATTCGATACAGTATATCCTTTCCTTCCTTTTCTGTCTCTGTTTTGTTTTGTCTGGTCCCTGTCTGTCCTGTCCTGCCTGGCCTGATTATTCTCTCATCTCTCACTCTCTCTCCTCTCTCTCTCTCTCTTCATCAACAAACCTCTCCTCCCCCCGTTTCTCTCTCTCCTCTCTCTCTCCTCTCTCTCTCTCTCTACGGCTTTCCCCCCACCACCCTACTCTCTCTCCTACCTCGGGGGGCCCATCCTCGTCTCTCTCCTCTCTCTCCGCACTCTCTCCACGGGCCGGAGTTGGCCACGAAAAGCTGTTTTTCTAACAGAATTAAACAACGAAAGAATTGATTGCTACAGCAAGAGTTGGAAACACCAACTGGCAAATAGTGACAGGTATTCTACATATCGTTTGTTTTATAAATCATTACTAAGCCTGAAAATGTAACTTGCAGATATCAAATTCCCGAAAGTTTTCTAAAAGTTCTTGTAAGGTTTTCGACTAGGAATCTAGTGATATAAAAGACCCACGACAGATACAAAAATAACTCAAAAAGCTCCCCTATATTTTATGAGTCAAAACTGAAGATGAAATACACTTTTTTTGCAGGAAATGTCCATGCATAATCAGATTAAAAAATAAGTATAACATGAAAAAGAGGAAACAAATAGTACACGGACCAAAGTTTGAAGTTTATGGTCTGCAAAACTGGAGAAAAGGGACGTAATTGCGCTCTGTTGCGAGTGAATACTTCTATGCCTTAGAAGAAAGAGAGAAAATATGGTTTACTGGGGATAAGAACAATAGGAGTAGTACCATAATATTCATAAATTTTAAAAAACCAGGTTTATTATATAAAATACCCTTGTTTTCCGTGTGGTACGTCTTGTGTAAACATAGGGGATCATGATGAAAAAAAAAAAAAAATATATAAAATATATATATAAAGCTGAATCAATTGAACAGAGGGAGAAAACAAGTGGCAATTAAACAATTCTTCAGTCATAAGTAATGACTTTGGCAAAGAATTTGAATTACAAAAAAAAAAATGAAGATGAAGAAAAATAGGGGGGAATATATTATAAATAAAGAGAAAACCCTTACACTAGCACCTGAGGGAACCAACGACTCACCTTCGAAGGCAGATCTATTTGACTTGCCTGCTCCTAGGCCTTTCGTCCCCGCTGGATCGGGACTCATCAGGGAGACAGCGCATGATTGTGTCTGTGCACCTGGTGTCAAATAGACACAACCAAAGTCCCATAATTCTGTGGTGATCTCCATCTACCAAAGGGTACAAAAAAGCATCCAACAGCATCACCCCCAAATCATCCATATAAAATATGTGTGGTAGTGAGTGAAGTGTGTGGTGTGGTTTATGCGCGCGCGCAATAAGTAAGTGGAGCGAAATAAGAATGTGCGAGCTGTGCGAGTTAGGGGAGAGAGGAATAACATATGGGTGAGTGATTTTATGTATTTATCTAACGGTATTCAAAATAACGAAGAACATTGTTGAGGAGAGAGCACGTTTTGTAAAAAGTGCGAGAACAGTAAAAATGTCACAGCTGTCAGTGTGTGTTGTTTTATTTTCAATATATTGTTTCTTGACCAGCATTTGACATGAAGGTCGGTGGCCTTTGTTGCAATAAAAAATTTTCCGAGTTCCGAGATTTCCGAGTTCCTCTCTCCTCCAATCTCTCCTCCTCTCTCCTCATTCTCTCTCCGTTTTATCCCCAAGCTAAATACGGCATTTGACTGCAACGCAAACCAAACAGAAAAAAAAAAAAAAATCACTTAAAGCCTAGGCCACACCTGCCTTAGAACCTTTGTTCCCATGGAAACAGAAGTCATCCCTTTCCCCAGGTGTATAGGTGAGTTGAGTCGACATCATTTGTCTTCTAGTAGAAAAGCCGGCAGAAATCAGTTATAAAAATTGCCGAGGAAAGACAACTGTATTGGGATTTCCCCAAATGCAACAGTCCCCTCCTTAACCCCACTGGTTCCCCCTGGCGCTGGTCAATACCGGGCAGTAAGACACTAATGCCCACGGGGAAATATATATGTGGTCTACCCCTTCAACACTGTAACTCTTCTGAATTATCTTTTGACATTCGTTGAATGTATTTCACTGTTTGTTTATTGGCTCTGTTTCTGTCCTGTCCAGTCTATGCTTTGTCACTGTCTGTCTGTCTGTCTGTTTTCCCTCTGTCTGCCTGTCTCCTCTCACATCACACCTCCTTCGCATCTCCTTCTCTCCCCCCTCCTTCTCCCTCTCTCATCTCCACTCATCTACTCTCGTCTCACACGCAGCAGTTTGCGGTCCGAAACTGACATCATTGTCCCTAAAAATTAAAACACACACAAAATACCCTCAATACTCCCTCCGTGTAACATAAAGACATGGCATACTGAGAACTACGTGGTTTTCCTGCTAAATCCTACATTAGGCGGATTATTGACACAAAAAATCACAGCCATCTAATCGACACACATACACGCCACACCACCACACACACAACAACACACACACATCACCACACACACACACACACACAACAACACACACACACAACACGCCACACAACACACACACTCACAACAACACACAACACACACACGACACACACACACACACAGAGGACACACACACACACTATCACACCACACACACCACACACACACACACAACACCACACAACACACTACACACACACACTCCGCTCAGTCGCACGTATGAACGCACCACGCACACGCATATACACTCACACACACACACTCACACACACGACACACACCACACACAACAACACACACACTCACTCACTCACTCACGTCACTCACTCGTATCACCGTAAAAAAAAAGCAGTTAGGGGGTTTACTATGGAAAATCAAGCGAGGCAAAGAAAGCATCTTCATGCGAAAAGAGAGGCGTACGTTAAGGAAAGAAAGGAATATAACAATTGTTAAACCAAAAGAAAACAGAGTATGATCAGCATGGTTGATTAAATTAAAGCAGTCAGTACAATGATACTAAACTAGTTACTGGGCAGACAGTCCAGGTCCGTGCACACAAAATCATTGATCTAACAATTCTATACCTTAATATCTTTAATGGAGTTACCTGCGCCGTGCCTGTAACCCATCGTCAACACAGCGCAAGCCTTCCCAGGTTTGGATCCACAGGACTGCTCTAAAGGGCAGGTAAGAAGTGCTTCTCTGGTCCTCCCCAGCAACCTTGTGTGTTTTCTCTTCTTCTTTTGGCCTTAACAGGCTGACCCTGGAGAAAGGTCCTAGTGAACGGTGAGGAAAGACCCACTGACCACAGGGAAAGTCCCTGTTGACGAGTGGGACAGACTACAACTAATGTTGGATTCATCTCTTGAGGAGCACATAAACCGTAAGGCGAAAGCTTGGCTGTGTCTGGAGAGGACTGTCCCTACTCTGCCGTGGTGCAGGGTGGATGGGTCTGTGGGGTGAGCACGGGCAGCTGGATGGTGGAGTTTTATTAACCGCCGGTGGGTCACTGCATTCCATGAAATACTGGCAGGTACAACACCCATTGGGATGCTACTATTAAGGCTTTATGAGCTCATCCTGTATCTAATTTAAAACCTCTTTTCAGGAGCCTTATGTCCCTTATATCTTAAATGGAGTGTCCTGCGCCCGTGCCTGTACCCATCGTCAACACAGCGCAAGCCTTCCAGGTGTGGTACAGGACTGCTCAAATAGGCAGGTGAAACAGTGCTATCTCTGGGTCCTCCCCAGCACCTTCGGGTGTTTCTTAACCTATAGAACAGAGGTAGAACATTTCTTACCTCACTCTTTAATGAATTAGATATAATGCCACATCAAGAGAAATGCGAAGTCAATAGTGATGAACAAACATTAGGTGTTCTGATCCATCATAAAATGAAGCGAATTTCCAGACAAGAGGACCTTTGTGCCGATGAATGTGGTCATCACAGTCTGGGAACAGCGCAGTGCCCTAGACAACAACATAGGTGAAATTTAGAAACATGCAAATGATGTTGTTGGGACGATTTACAGGTGTCTTATATTCAACAAATTGTTGAATCATGGAAATTTCCCTAGCACAATGGTCCCGATCCATATATCGTATAACCAATCTATAAGAAATGAGACGTAAATCAGGCAGCCAGAAAATTATCGGTTGCATAGCCTTCACAAGTGTTGAAAGTAAAGTTTATACACACATTTTACACGAAAAGGCAAACCATATGGGCAAAAAAGAAGAAAAAAATTTTTTTTTCATGAAGAGCAGGCAGGTATATTCCGAAGCAGGGTATAGTACAAATGACCCATAAATTCAATACACGCCTCTATGCTATTAAAACAAAGCTTATTTACAAAAGAATATCTTAAAACTGTACGTTGAGCATTTGATTGATTTTAAAAAAGCGATTGCTCAGTGAACAGTGAATACACGTGTGCAGTTTTGAGGAGAATGGAGTGCAAGGCAACAATTAAAGGGCCATAATAATAAGAAGAATTTATGAATCTGTGATGGCTATTGTTTCGTGACAAATTGATGATTATTCTGATTTAATTCAAAAGTCCTAGGGAGTGGCGACAAGGGAGATGCCTACTGAGCCCTCATATTGTTTTCCTTTTTCATTAATGACTTAGCTGTAGAAATTGTCTGTGACTGGAAAGTAAGGAATAAGCAAATTGATTCCAGGGCGCCGAAATCTTTCTTCTCATGTATTGCAGACGATGTCATAACTGTTTTCGAATACAATAAAAGGTCCTTCAGAACCAGAATTGACAGCTTAAAAGAGAAACAGGATAGACTACATCTGAGTAATAATCTTAAAAAAGACGAAACGTAATGGTGTATTTAGAGAAAGGGAGGTCAATAGGCTCCAGGAGAGATGTTTTATGGAGGTAAAGAAGTGAAGGTTATAACAATTCTTAACAAATATTTGGGAATGGAAAGTATACCACACAACATAAAGTATTTGGTAGCAGTTTAATATAGACGTCTGTAGAAAAGGGAAAGCAAAGGGGTGAATGGACATATTGGAGATCCATGAGAGAAAATTGAACACTGTGGGAATTTAGATCAGTTTTGGAAACTATTTGAACACAAAAAGAGCCCTATAAACCTCGCACTGGAAGTGTGGGGACTGGAAAGCAGAAAGGAAAAAGTTGAAAAAGTGCATACCTTTGGCAAAAAAAAGACTTATTTAGGTCTCCCCACCACACTTCAAATACTTTAGTTTAATGGCGAAACCCGGAAGATATCCACCTCTGTATTCGAAGTCTGTAAAGTGTATTAAATATTGGCTAAAACTTACTAACCTACCAATGTCGAAATTTGCAGACAGTCAAATGAAATGCTTTGTTGATACAACCCATGAATCTGGTCACAACTTAATTGGGCGTCACATGTTCAAGAGAACTTTTATGGCCGAGAAGAGGATTTTGTGTATTGTAATGGCTAAGAGAGCCAAGGTGCAGGTTTTGGTATGGTTTTATTATGTAGACTTCAAAGATAACCTTATCCTCCTGCTATAAACAGCATTGGCATTCAGAAAGTAAGCTAAAGATAAATATATTGGTTTTATTCCTTTTCCAAAAATGAATTTCAAGCAGAAAAAAATTTATCCTTTGTATTGGAATAATGGCAAAGGTTAGTCTTATCAGATCAGACCTAAGAGTTAGCGGCTAAAAAATGTCCAACATTGCTATTCAAACTGAAGAATGTAAAAACAACGAATGCCCACGTGGGGAAATGGAACAGAGGCTGAAATTCATTTACTGATCAATTGCTCTGCAAAAAAAGAAAAACGTAAAAGCTGGAGTATTCAAAATCCCTTTACAGGAAAACCTGATCAGAGATCGGTAACATATAAACTTTCAATAAGCAAAGAAAATGTAACGCTATCCCTGGCTAGAATTTTTAAGCAGAAGCAGATGGAGATTAAGGAACGTGTATAATAGACCACAGTCAACAATTACAAGAGAACCACCATCTGATAAACCCGCGTTCGCGATTGCATCTCTCAGATTCTGAGTCTCTGTCTCTCTCACTTCTCACGCGAACATCCCTCTCACTCTCTCTCTCTACTCTCTCTTCTCTCTCTCTCTCTCTCTCTCTCTGTCTTCTGTCTGTCTCTCTCTCCTCTCTCACTCCCTCTCATCTGCTCCTCATTTCTCTCCTCTCCTCATCTTCTCACCATCCTCTCTCTCTCTCCATCCCACATCCTCTCGTCTCGTCATCCTCACTCTCCTCCATCTCCTCTCTCCTCTCTCTCTCCTCTCCTCGGCTTCTCCTCCCTCTCTCTCTCATCTCTTCTTCCCTCTCTCTCCTCGTCTCTCTCTCCCTCCTCTCCCTCCTCCCTTCTCTCCCTCTCTCTCTCTCTCCTCTCTCCCTCCCTCACCCCTCCTCCCACTACTCTGCTCTCTCTCTACTCCTCTCTCTCTCACTCTTTATCTCTGCGTGCCGAGCGTGGTGTGTTAGGGTGTGCCGAGCGCGAGCGGCGCGTGTGTGCTTGCCACCTGCATGTGCTGCATATATTCTTTCTTAGCGTGTGTGTAGTATAGTCATTTTGATAAAGATATGATATCATTAATACAAAACAAATATTATAAATGATTATCCCCCCCTAGACATGAAAGGGCTGTACAGCTATTGGACAATAAAAAAAGGTCAGTGTCAGTGTCAGTGTCACCCACTCACGCGCGCGCGCACGCATTCACGCACACACGCCCACACACACACACACACACACACACACAAGACACACAGACAACACACACACACACACACCCCACAACACACACACACACACACACACACACACACACACACACACCCACACACACACACACGAAATCCCGTTGTGGCTGACAAAAGAACCAATGAATAAAGAATGCAGCAGAAAATTTTTAAACCGAACACAAGAAAGAAAATTAGCTGATTCAACATTCGGGAAATTCCATTTGTTTGAAATCTAACTGCCCATTAAAAAAAAATGTTTTAAATTCACTCTTCATTTTGAGTGTCCCCTGAGCGCATACAGATGCACCACCACCACCACTCCACCGTACCAAACCCCCACCCCATCCCCCACACCTAAAGGTAACAACCCATACCAAGAATGTGTGTGTCTGTGTGTCTGTGTCTTTGTCAAGTGTCTGTACACGTCATGTTTATCTCCATAACCAGGAGTTTGGCCCCCACGTGTGCCAAAATTCAAGCGTATAACACATCGCATGAAATCACAGATATACAGTCAAGTCCTAACACAGGGACGTAATGCTTTACATAGGTAAAAACCAACAAACAAAAAACCGAAGTACCAATTGCGACAGAACATTCCAAAATGTACAGCGTGTGGAGATTGCAAAGCGGTGATCGTGTTCGCTGGAACCAACTCGTAGGGTCGGAGCCTTTTAAACGGTTTGTGATGATTCTTTACTGTCCGTCCCAGGATATAGGTTTAAAAAAAAATGAAGATGAAGAAATAGGGGGAATTATAAATATGAGAAACCTTCACTAGCTATGAGGAACCATCGTACTCTCCTTCGAAGGCAGATCTATTTGTATTGCCTGCTCCTAGGCCGTTCGTCCGCTGGATCGGA
>CM031614.1:36735305-36747805 GCA_018398815.1 Conus ventricosus
AGACAAAAGAATCATACCATCAGAATATTCCCTCCGCTACTTAGGATAACATAGCACGAGAAATGGGAGAAAATAATAACTAGTAAAAATGTTATATTTTTCCTACCAAAGAAACAAAGTTACAAATCTTCAACTTTAGATCCAATACTTTTAATATTAACAAAAGTGCCAGTCACGGATACATTTCTTACCAAAACTAAGAAACAGCCACATTGATTGAAAAGTCCTTGAAGGTTTTCATCCCTGTTTTAATTCAATCCGTTTTGACGTTTCCTTTTACGTTTTGAAAATAAGAACATTTAAAACAGATTGGTCAATCTTCAACTTTAGATCCAGTACTATTCATATCAATAAAAAAAAATGCCAGTCTGCTATGCACCCTTCAAAGTACCCGGACAACCGGATGGGGCACAGCCTTGTAATGCACGGCCGGGTCAGGTGTCCCGTGAAATCTAGGAACGTGATATCTGGGAAGGCTCCAGTTACCCGATATTTTGGGAAGCCGCGTTCCCAAGCTGTACTGTGATATCTGGGAAGGCCCGTGATATCTGGGAACGTGGTCTTTCAGAGCTCAGAGGCAGAAAGAAGACGAAAAAAGAATGGATTTTCGAGATTAGGTAGGACACAATTTATTTAGGTGCAATTGAGATCTTTGCCATCTTGTCACTTTTTTTTTCGCACGCGTTCCCAGATTTCACGATTGGAAGTTCAGGAAATCTGGAGTAAACGCGTTCCCAGATATCACGGGAACGCGATATCACGGTTCCCAGATATCATACGACACCAGGTCCACTATGCACGCGGCCTAAGTTTATGAGCCGACCAGCCGCCTTGGCCCTGTAGTTAGTGTGCGGATTGCGGGCTGGGAAGTCGGGTTCAGTTCCCATCAGCGCCATATTATGCTCATTATTTTGTGAGGTTTTCTGTTTGGCTCCGACCGGCTCCTACCTGAGGGTTCATATGGGAAGACAGCCAAACAATCAGGTTTCGTCCACTGAAAAGATGCGCCTGTGAGAGTGCTGCTCAATTTTCCTGGTCAAATACTGCAGGTGTCTGTGTCTTTCCGGCCTGGTTGATAGCAGCATATGAAAGTAAGCATAGAGAAAAAAGGTTTGTCATGTAGTCTCTGCCCAGAATCGAACTCATGGCTCACCTCCATCGTCAACACCTGCGGCCCTTTATGCCCTACTCTCTGTAAACCTGCGGCCCTTTATGCCATACCGCATTGTCACGCTGGGGGCCCTTTATGCCTACTCTATCGAACACCTGGCCCTTTTTACACTAACTACCCATGTCAACACCACGCCCTTTATGCCACTAACTCTCCATCGTCACAACACCTGCGGCCTTAGCCACACATACCATTACGTCAAACACTGCGGCCCTTAGACCACACTCTCCATCGTCAACACCGCGGCCCTTTATCCCACTCTCCATTGTCAACACCTGCGGCCCTTATGCACCACCTCCATCGTCAACACCTGCGCCCTTTGCCCTACCTCCATTGTCAACACTTGGCCCTTTTTTGCCTATCTCCTGTCAACACCTTGCGCACTTTATGTCCTAACTCTCCATTGTCAAACCTGCGGCCTTTTGCCCTTCTGTGTAGAGATTTAGTTTCATTTTTCTCCACGAGAGAGGACAAAAAGAGGAGAGGAAAGGGTGGGGTGGAGGGGATGGTGTTGTAAAGTTTGAAAAGCACCGTTTTTTTTTTTCGTAATACGACAACTCACACACTGCACACTCCAGCACAACACAAACTCGCCGCGCGCGCATTCACTACACACACACACACACACACACCAAACTTACATCAATTCAGTCGCGTTCTGGCATGAAGAACCATTGGTCTTTTTTTCTATATGTTGATCCTGACTATCAGCTCTTTATATGCAAACTGCATTTCTTAAAAAGAATCGATCGATGTGAATAACTGTGTGGTGTGTGTGTGTGTGTGTGTGTGTGTGTGTGTGTGTGTGTGTGTGTGTGTGAGAGAGAGAGAGAGTGTGTGTGTGCGCGCGCGCGCGCGAGTGTGTGTGTATACTTTTAATCACCTCTCTATGTGTCTCGTGGTGGTGGTGCGGCTGCTGTGGTGTCTGTATGCGTGTGCGCGTGAATTTGCATGTGTTGTGCGCATTCGTGTGTGTGTGTGTGTGTGTGTGTGTGTGTGTGAATATATGTTTGTACATGTGTGTTGCAAATGTGTGTGTATATATGTGTGTGTGTGTGTGTGTGTGTGTGTGGTGTGGGGTGTGTGTGTGCGTGTGCGTGCGGCGTTGTGTGTTATGTGCGTGTGCGTGCGTGTGTGCGTGGTGGTGTTGTGTGTTTGTGTGCGTGTGTGTGTGTGTGTGTGTGTGTGCACGCGCGTATCTTTGTGTATGCGTGTCCGTCACCTACACTTCGTGTAGCAACAAGCACCATGTAGTCAAGATGTCTACAAAGATTTCCATACAGCTTTTATTGAAGGTTTTCCTAACCGTTTTCTAAATGGTGTTGCCGGAGAGATTATATCGACAACCATACCAAGTGTGCACATCTAAACTCGAATTTCATCTGCTGAGAGGGTAGAAAGCAGCGTTTACAAGGACGACCATTAATTAATGAGAGTAGTCCATATAACACAGAGGTCCACTTTCATACTATCAAGAAAGGTCTTTAACATGACTAAAGCGATCATCAGAAAGCGGTTGTGGGGCATATCGTGTTAGCTGTAAGTCCAGGTAATGGGGATGGTCCAGGTAATGTGTGTGTTAGTCGCGCAGTGTGTTTATCTATGTTGTGTGCATTCGCACACACGCGCGTTCGTACGTGCATGAGAGTTATGAAATGAAACAGGTTACCTCTTCGAGAATTGTCTTTCTTTCTCTTCACCTCAGACCTCTTCTATCTAATCTGTCTGTCTGGTTGACTGAATGTCATTCTGTCTGTCTGTGGCTCTGTTTCTCTCTTTGTCTGTCTCTCTTTCTGTCTGTGTCTGTCTGTTTCTCTCTCTCTCCCTCTCTCTATCCCCCCCACCCCCTTCCCCCCCTGTGTGTGCGCCGCACCAACAGCCAGCCCCACTTGTCACGTCAGTGTTTGTCAGATCGATTCTTCAACTCTCAAACGCAAATGCCATGGTATCCTATCCAGCAATGTCGCTGTCTCGTCCAGACTCCGCTGGAACCAATCCCGACTGACAACTAAAGGTTAAATATTGGATCAGATGTTTGCAGTTTCTGTTGGACAGTGCTAGAGTGGAAAAACCTGATACACACATCTCCTTCTGTGTTTCCTCCTCCCCTCCATCTGCTGCATAGTCGGTTGTCACCGACTATGTCAAGAGCGTTTGCATAGTTCATGTGGATTTCAATTTTACTTCTTTTTTTTTCGGGGGGGGGGGGGGGGGGGGGGTGCAGGCTTTGAGGAGGAACTTTCAAATCAGACCTTGTCTTGCTCGGTAGGAGCATTCAGATGAGTCCCAGTCTTGTTTGGTGGGAAAGTTCAAATGAGTCCATTTCTTGCTCGGTGAGAACTTCCCTGTCTTGTTCGATGGGAATGTCCGATGGGGCCTCCGTCTTGTTCGGTTGAAACGTTGTAAGAAGTCCTTGTCTTGTTCGGTGGATACGTTCAAAGGAATCCTGATTCTGTTCGATAGGAACGTCTGAATGAGTCCTTGTCTTGTTCGGGGGAACTTTTAAAGGAGTCCGTGGCTTGTTGGGTGAAACTTTCAAATGTGTCCATGTCATCTTTGACAAAATGTTCGAAGGAATCCGTTGTTTTTGGGAACTTTCAAAGCGGTTCCTGTCTTTTGGTGGAATGTAAAATGTTATGTCTTCTTCGGAAGGAACGTTACACAAGCTTCTTGTTCGGGGGATAAACATTCATAGGAATTAAACTCTTGTTCGACGAAAGTTCCTAGAATGTAGTCTTGTTCGCAGGTAACAATTCGCAGAATCAGTCTAGTTCAGATAGGAACGTCAAAAGAGGGAGTTAGGGAGAGGGGGGGGGGGGCAGGGGCCATTGCACCATCCTGTCTCCACTGCTGGAATGGCTGCTCATGCCTGCACTAGGTTCACATGTTCACTGGCATGTAAGCGTATAGACATTTCCTATGTACACGTTTGCACTCACATAAACGTATTGAAATGTAGACATCTGTGTGATGAATAAGATTACGCCCAGTGTGTAAATATTACAAAGCAAATACTACAGACATTCATGCAACAGATTGAAGGTACTGGCCGACCAAAGTGAAGTTCACTTGGTTGACCTGGTTGATTCACGGTAACACAGATTATTCTTTAAGTTTGATTTGCTGAAAGAGACAGAGCTCTTTTTAAGGCGGTTTATGATAGGACCGCTTTTCTTTGTTTTGTTAAGGTAGACGGAAGAGCAGGAGTTCTGTCCTAAATCCTGACTGAGAGTAAGACTTCAGCCTTGCTCTCGTGACGACCTTCCGTTCGATGTCCTCGCCTGATCCATACATGCAATGTGGGAATTCGTGTCAGTCTCCATCATCGGCAACGCCACAGGGACTGTCGGTGGAAGGATGTAGTGGCAGCCCTCCGGAGGGGTACTATCACTCGCACTGGCTTTGCGACTGAGTAATTATTGATACCAGCAGGGAGTCTCGTGTGTGACGTCCTGCGTATGTCGGATCAGAATTGACTCCATTTAGCATAAAACCGGAGCAACTCAGCAGTAGTGCAGTGTGTCTCTGGTGGGTTGCCTTAATGATGACCCGATACCGGTAGCTCCTTGTGATGCGCTGCCTGTTTGGAGGCATGGACAGGGCGGAACTGGGTGTGGGTGTGAACAAAAAGTCGCCCGCATGAGAGTTACAGAAGTGATGCCACTGAAGGGATAGGAAGATGATGCAAAGAGGATTAAAAAAATGATACCAGGTCAAATCACCACAATGATCCAGTCACACCTCAAGACAAAACAAAAGCTCAAGACAGCTTGATATAACGCTACAGAACTGTATTTCATAACAAACTGCAACCGAAATAAAACAAATCATGAACTGACAATCTATATAACGAGTTGTCAGTGATTTGTGAAGAAAGATGCAAGAAAGTAACCATCACGTTGTTGGCTAACCCAAAGAAACGTCACTATGTAAGGTGAAAAAACATCAACACCACTAATCTCTTCGGAATGCTAATACCAAATCACAGTTGGAATGAAAGTATCACACAAAGTGGAACACAAAAGCGTAGCACTACGTTTTGCGTACGTTCACACTTTCCACTTCATTCAAATGACTGCAAGAGAAAAGGGGATATGTATACAAACGCTATGCTCTAATCATTAACAATCAAAATGTGTGAGCAATAGAGAAGTATTGATCCCTATGACTGAATGGATGGCCCCTGTGATCAAACTGGATCCTTATGATAAAATCACCTAAAGCTACGAAGAAATCATAGTAATCCCATACATTTTCTGGCGGAGGGAGCGAAGGTACCTGGTATAGGTGAATGCCTAGCTAAGGAACTCATATTAAGAGACAGTTTTAAGTCAAAACACCAGAGAACAAAGCTTGAAAAAAAAACCGGTATGGGCCTCACACATACAAAATATCAAAAGACGCAAAACTGACCGCTACTATATTTAGGAAAGGCGGTGCGTAGAAAAGACATGTTGGAACATCTCTAACTCAGCCCACTAACACAACATGAACAAGAGCTCTAAACCAAGACAGAAAGCGTCACTTCCATTCATTATACGGTATGGCTTTTGTTTTCAACGCATCCATCGCCTATCTACATATGATCAGAGCCAATGAAAGGAGTTCACTGTTAGAAACATGATTCACGTTTTTGTTTTATTCTAAAACATTGAAACCAAGGGACCATGTCGCACGATCTAGTACACTACTGTCTTGTTACGAACAATAACAAGAAACATGAGATTTGTTATAGGTAAATTTCGTTATGGGTAAATACATACAGAAGCGAACATACATTCAAACAAAACCTGAAACACAGTTATGAAAGAAATAAGCAGTTCAGTACGTTTTCGAAACAGCAACTGCGTTATTATCACCGAACACAGATTTTAAGTACAGGGTACACGAAACTTTTGGGGGAAAACTACAAACACCTGTTAATGACAAATTAAGATTACTTCACGACTCAAAAAAACACAAAGTTCCTAGCAAAAACTCAATGGACAGAGAAGTCTGCATTCGTGGTTATGTTGCTCACTCACACACACACACACACACACACACACACACACACACACAAGAGAGAGAGAGAGAGAGAGAGAGAGAGAGAGAGAGGAGAGAGAGAGAGAGAGAGAGAGAGAGAGAGGGGAGAGAGAAGGAGGGAGGTTCTTTATAACTTCAAACATTTCTTTTAACATTGACCAAGAGGAAATACTCATATCAATATGAAAGTGATATTTTCATAGTAGGTGTGATCCTGATTGACACTTGAACGTCACTCGTTTTAATCACCAGCGGGAATTAAAAGAAAAGAAAATCGTAGGAAAACAATTGTCGGCAGCGTTCTTTTTCCTTTCTCTTCTAGCACGGAAATCTTTTCAGTAAACGTATAAGGCCTAGCAAGGTACTCCAAAATTTTACACCTAATCTTCAAATGTTTGGTCACAAAATATAGTTTCACCAGTTGCTTATGTAATGACAAACAATGGGATACATTCACGTTACTGTCATGAAGAACGTAGCATTTGAACAGAAGTTGTTGAAAAGGTGTTACGGTATATAAAAAAAACATTCTTGGACCATCAAACTTTCCGGAGATGATGCTGTGAAATCAACCAATATTTTGTGGACCTTCACCATCCAGCCACCAACTCACCTTTGGCGCTGTTCTGTTAAGAATGATTTGCTGACCGTACAATGCTGCTTAAATGTATATTCATGGTAAAATAATACAACAGTGTAGTGAACAAACTGTATGAAATGAACCAAGAATGAATAGAATCTGAATGAAACGAGTGGTTACATGAAACTATTCAGACTGAGTAATTCGCGGTACCCTAGAAAAACATTAGCATAGAATGAATCCACGCAGAATCTTATATGTTCTGAAATCTACTATCCCAAACACGATAATCAACGCAAACAGTGATGTTTATGGGGTGTGTTTTCCCAGAGACGGTGGCGACATCTATGGTCAAAAGGAACAGACACAGGATCCGTACCAACTCATGATATGTTCAAAGACCTTACATACAACCCCGATATTGTTTAGGCCTGGTAATGTCTATGAAAACACCGAGTCTTTCAGAAAAGGTAATAAGTATAGTGCCAACGTGTTCACAAATATAGGATGTTCACATAATGCTCTAAAGTATCCATGGTGATAAGGAACATATACAGACTCCCTCAAATTGATATATACAGCACTGTTTGACGAAACATCTTTTGCCAGATACATTGTACAAGATTTATGGACCTCTACATGACTGAAATATACTATGACTGAGTACACGTACGGGAACCTTTATGACAGACAACAGGAATAGTGATTCTGACCACAAGACGAGGACACTCTTTCCCTGATGACATCTAACACAAGTGGAACAAACCACCACTAGAGGAGACTGACATCGCACAGGTTAAACGAAACCTTTATGAAATGAAACAAACACAAAACAACGACACCTATGGCAACGCTTTCCTCGAACAGAAAAGACTATTGGTCACAACAGTGCCAGGGCCACAAAGGGAAGAAACTCAGGACTCCACAATTATGACCGACAAAGGATGAGATGGGTTAAGGTGGCGGGGGGGGGGGGGGGGGGGAAGACTAAAGACAACCATAGATGTTCATGAGCCTCGTTGTTAGTCCGCCTTACTGCACCAGATAGCGTGGGTGCTGGAGGGGAGATGGTGGTGGTGGTGGTGGTGGGAATAGGTGGGCATGGGGAGTTAGGGAAGTGGGGGAGGGGGAGAGAGATACAGGTATAAAACACATGCCATAGACATAGTTGACAGAAAACGGTCGACTTCATGTACAAGCGTATCCGCTGGAAACGACTCCGCCGATTGATGCGGCACAGTGAGGAGAGTGTACACCCGATTCCGCCAGTCTAGGATACGATATTCTTCCACCATTAGGGTGGAACAGGCCCACGGCGCGACTGAAGACACCCAAACCCAATCAACTGGATAACGACTGTGGCCGACATTCAAGAGATACAAGTAAGTGTATGAGACGGTTACGAAAAAAAAGGCGTACTCGCATAAATCCACGCACAAACGTCAGCACGCATATACATACAGATGGAATCAAACACAGATTTCTACTGTTCATTTTTTTCCCCTCTCTCCTCTCTCTCTCTCTCTCTCTCTCTCTCTCCTCTCTCTCTGGAATTGAAGCATATACTTCACACACACACACACACACACACACACACACACACACACACACACACACAAACACAGACGTACACACACACAATCTTATCACAACTATCTTGACAACAAAGCAGAATGTGGAATTAAGCACAACCATTGGCGAGAACAATTAGGGCAGTATTTCATACATCACCAAAAAAAAAAGTCTTTCACTGGACTGCCAATCACTAGCGGCAATTAACGCTTCCCACGTAATTTGAACTTCTTCAATCAACAGGCTTTCACAACAAAGCTTCTCTTCTTACATTATCAACGCTTATAAGGCTGACACAGCAGTTAACATTCGAACTACAACGACCGTAAAGCTGATGAATCGCACTACTTGTTATGTATGTCTGTATGTATTCATTTATCTATTCATCAGTGAATATCATTGCTACGGGGTCTGACTGCACAAAAAAGTCATCCCTGTGGTTGTCGTGCTGAGGACTACAAGCTCTCTCTTGCTGTGTTTTCATTGTTCCTTACCAAGTACAGTACTTATGACAGCCCTAAATTTAATATCGGCATGGTCAGATGCTCATTACCATTTGCACTTTCTACAACCTCCATTTCAAAGCAAAAAAAAAAAAAAAAAGTAAGCGTGAGTGACTGAGTGTGAGTGAGTGTGTGTGTGTGTGTGTGTGTGTTGTGTGTGTGTGTGTGTGTGTGTGTGTGTGTGTGTGTGAGTGCCTGATGTGTGAGTGAGTGATGATAGTTGTGTGTATATATTAAAGTAGCTGGTCTTCGCTCTTTTTTTGTTCTCCCAGATATTTTATGAAGTTTCATTTCCGTTAAATCAAATTTCAAAAGTCCCGCCAACGTACCTGTACCATTTTTTCCCTAATTAAACTCTTTCCGTAAGTCGAACAGCTTCAGAGAACCCCAACTTAAGCCCTGAACCATCCATGACTAAATCCTCCGTGGATCCTGACAGGAAAAGAACCAACCTTTTACGCTACATGCAAAACCGAAAAACCAACAAAAAACAAGTTCAAACCGGCAGAAAGCCAAAGACCGTGACGAGTGCCAGTCGTGGGGGAGGACAGTGGTCGTGTCGGCATCCAAAACCGTTTCCCAGGGTGACGGGCAGCGGCGTTCTTAGAAATCGCGCTCGGAGTCTTCGCTGTTGTAGTAGCGTTCTTCGTCACGGTTGGGCTTCTGCACGAACTCCTGCTTGGTCTCGTACACGGGGCTGAACTGGGGCCCGTTAGCCACCCCGTTGACGACGACCCCGCCCCGCCCGCTGACGCCCCAGGGTCCCGCCCCCTGGTGGTTGTGACCGCCCGCCAGCACCCCGTTGAAGTCGCCCTTGCTGGCCGTGATCTCCTGGGCCGCCGTCTGGGTGGAGCCGTAGGTGCCAGGGTAGGACCAGCCGTTCTCCTGCTGCAGGGTCTGCTCCGGCCGCCACTTGTTCTCCTCCGAGGTGGGCGGCTCGGCCCAGGGCTGCTTCTCTCCGGAGGCGAAGATGCCGTAGAAGATGACGCCGGCAAAGTGGATGAGGCTGGCGATGAGGAAGACAGTCTGCCACTGGCCCGCCGCCTGCACGCACAAACGCGCGCAAAACACACGCACGCACGCGCGCGCGCACACACACACACACACACACACACACACACACACACACACACACACACACGCAATTATCAAATAGGCGGAAACGCACTTTAATCAACAAAGCTTTCACAACAAAGCTTCCACCCATCCACTACTCTGCCCCTTCACACACACACAACACACACCACACACACACACCACACACACACACACACACAAACACGCACGCACGCACGCACGCACGCACGCACACACACTCAAACTCTCTATCTCTCTACACACACACACACACACACACACACACACACACACACACACACACTGCCCACTGACCAGGTCGTGGTGGGTCCGGCTCTCCCTGGTGATGTGGGACACGACGATGGGGCACAACATGCCGGACAAGGTGCCCACGCTGTTGGAGAGGCCCATCAGGATGCTGGCGTAGCGCGGGGCGATGTCCAGGTGGTTCACGTTGAACCCTGCAACAAGCCATCCCCCAGACCTTACTCACAGGCCATCCAGCAACACACAGCTCACTCACAGGCCGTCCACCAATCACCGCCTAGCTTACTCACAGGCCATCTACCAATCACCATCTAGCTCACTTACAAAACCCATCTACCAATCACCACATAGATGACCCACAGGCCATCTACTAATCACCAACTAGCTAACTCACAGGCCTTCTACCAATCACCATCTAGCTCACTCAAAGCCATCTACCAATCACCATCTACTCACTCAAAGGCCATCTACCAATCACCATCTACTCACTCACAGTCCATCTATCAATCACCACTAGCTCACTCACAGGCCATCTACCAATCACCATCTACCTCACTCACAGGCCATTCTACCAATCACCATCTAGCTCACTCACAGTCCCCATCTATCAATCACCACCTAGCTCACTCACAGCCATCTACCAATCACCAATCTAGCTCACTCAGTCCTTAAACCAATCACCAACTAGCTAACTCACAGGTCCTTCTACAATCACCATCTCGCTCACTCACAGGCCATCTACAATCACCACCCTGCTCACTCAAAGGCACATCTACCATCACCATCCACTCAGCTCACTCAAAGGCCTTCTGCCAATCACCACCTAACTCCTTCACAGGCCATCTACCAATCACCATCAGCTCACTCATGGGCCATCAACCAATCACCGTCTAGCTCACTCACAGGCCTTCTGCCAATCACCACCAAACTCCTTCACAGGACATCTATCAATCACCACCTATATGACTTGCTGAGCCCTGTAGCAGTGCAGTGATGTATTCATACGCACGAAAGTGTAGCAATGCAGCGTACTGGACGGTGAATGTGAACATCTGTTTTACTTCTTTTGCCAGATTTTGTGCTTTAACATTTATGCGGACATTGTTGAAATTGTTACATATTGAGTTGTGTGTATGAACAATGCAACAAATATTTTTTTACATTTTTGCGTACAGTTTGTTGCTTTCTTAAGTTCAGATGTACTGAGAGATGACGACTGAACCTAACGGAATATCGATGCTTCAATCTGTAGTTGTTTGTGGATAATAATGCCATTTCAATAGCCTTTCATTCTTCAGCGGTACTTCAATAGTTAACAGCTCTGCTTTACATTGCATTGCCCACTGGGATGACGGTAAGCATGTCGCCAGAGGTGGTAAGTTTATGATCCTTTGTGGTGATCCTCCTGGATTCATAATGTTCCTGGCACTGCCCCCCCCCCCCCCTCTCCACCTCCGCAAGGCTATTAATGCTACTATTATTTTCGGTTAGGCGGCTGCCTATCCAAAAGGACTTTTAACCTCTTCTTATTGCTATTGATTTGGTGAAAGAGAATGAAGGCTGATGTTAATAGGCTCGGTGGCGTGGAAAGGTGCGTGTGGTTTACATTTCAATATTCTATTACGTTCAGTTCTCATCAACAAACAAACAAACAAAACTGTGGGGTAAAGAGCACCAACATAGGAATATCTCCGAAAAAGTAGCAATGCAGCAATCTGGACGGAACTGTTACATTGTTCATCCAGACTGATGCACTGATGCATTTGCCGCAGAGATGGCTACATTCTTACATTTATGGTCCATAAGTTTGGCCATCAAGAAGACTCGCAACAGAGAGAGAAGAAGAGAGAGAGAGAGAGAGAGAAGAGAGAAGAGGGAGGAGAGAGAGAGAGGAGAGACAGGCAGACAGACAGAGAAGAGCGAGTGAAAGAGAGGGACAAGAGAGAGAGAAAAGAAAAAGAAGAGAGAGAGAGAGAGAGAGAGAGAGAGAGAGAGAGAGAGGAGAAGAGAAGAGAGAGGAGAGAGAGAGAGAGGAGGGGGAGGGGGGCCTCAGAAACTCTGGCAGTAACTGAAATTCATCCCTGAAGCCTGTTTATGGTTTTATACTCCAACATGTAAAAAACAGCATTCTAACACGTTCCCTTGAGGCAGCAGACGTCAACACTGCTCACGGGCAACCTCACTGCTTTGCAGATGACCACAAATCCATTACACCAGCCTCTCGAGACGGTAAAAGCCTCAGGCAGTGGCTGAAGTTCATCTCTGAAACGTTTTCGTTTCGGAGTCCAGTGTTTGCACAAACAGC
>CM031614.1:36757805-36763992 GCA_018398815.1 Conus ventricosus
ATAAAAGGGTTGAGGGGAGTGGAGGGGGGTGGGTGACTGAGGGAGTTATGATGGTAAGACTGACAGGAGGGTAGAGGCTGGAATAAAATATACCATGTGTGGTCAGAAAACAGGTTGAATCAGGATGTGTGTGTGTGTGTGTGTGTGTGTTGCGCGCGCGCGAGTGCGTGTGTGCGTGCGTGTGTGTGTTTGGAAAAATAGATGGGGCAAGGAAGGGGGGGGGGGGGGGGGGGGGGGGGGGGGGGAGGGCGGTAAATGCTAGACGAAGGATAGGAAGAGCTAGGGAAGTAAGAGTTCAGGTGATACAGGGCTACGGGGCGGTTGGAGAGGGTCCTTGAGTGCGAAAGGGAGTATGCTAGGCAGACGGAAGCGATGAGATCCTTCGCTCTCCAAGTGATGATAACCTGGCTCACGTGAACTGTGCTCACGTTGCCCATTCCATTTCGCGGAGAATGTGGACTCTCCTGAGTCTCCAAATGTTTCCTGATCTGACCGGGGTTTTTTTCAGGTGCTCTGAGAAATCTCCTGATCCATATCTCTCTCCCATATCTGTTTCTGGATGCTATCTATTTTGGTGCATCGCACGGCAAAATGAATGGTTAGTTCTCTTTCTCATATACACTCTGTCGTTGAAAAAGTTGCTCTTCTCTGTCTGTCTGTCTGTCTCTCTGTCTGTCTCTGTCTGTCTGTCTCTGTCTGTCTGTCTGTGTCTGTCTGTCTGTGTCTGTCTATCTGTCTCTGAGGTTTGCGCGTATATATATATATATATATATATATATATATATATATATAATGCTGAACAATTGAGTAGTGGGGGAAAACAAGTGCAGGCTAACAATTCTCCAGTCATCATAGTAATGATTTGGCAAAGATTTGAACTTTAAAAAAAACAAAAAATTGAAGATGAAGAAAATGGGGGGAAGATATTATAAATATGAGAAACCCTTCACTAGCTGCCTGAGGGAACCATCGTAATCCCTCTCGAAGAGAGATTATTTGTATTGCTTGCTCCTAGGCCTTTCGTCTGCTGGATCGGACTCATCAGGGAGACACGGCTGGTTGTGTCTGTGCCCTTGGTGTCAAATAGAGACACACCACAGTCCATAATTCTGCGGTGTTCTCACCACCAAGGGTTCAAAAAAGAATCCAACAGCACCCCCAAAGCAGCCAGCGAAGGGTAGTAAAATGGAATAAAATGAAAGTGTGGAGAGGAAAAAAGTTGCTGAAAAACTAAAAAGCATTATGCAAACAGTATAAAATGTAGGGGACAATCTTTGAGCCTATGCTTGAGGATCCATTCAAGGATGCAAGGGGATCAAAAGATGTGGAACAGTTTGAATATATATATATATATATATATATATATATATATAAAATCAAATCTTTGCCAAGTCATTACTATAATGACTGAAGAATTGTTAGCCTGCACTTGTTTTCCCCCACTACTTAATTGTTCAGCATTATATATAATATATATATATATATATATATATATATATATATATATATATATATATATATATATATACAGAGAGAGAGAGAGAGAGAGAGAGAGAGAGATTCGTGTAGTGTGCATACGCGCGCGCGCGCGCGCGCGCGCGCGCGCGCGCGCGTGTGTGTGTGTGTGTGTGTGTGTGTGTGTGTGTGTGTGTGTGTTGTGTGTGTCTGTGATCAGTAACTGCGTAATCACGTGCAATTTTCAAATGCTTTGCATAATTTGGTTTAACATGGAAAGATTAGAAGAGTGCACGATGCCTAAAATCTTGATGCTTGATAGAAAAAATTTTTTTTTAATGTTCTGAGTTCTCTCTCTGTCTCTCTCTCTCAACCCATTCCCCACCTCTCTCTCTCATGTTATACCCTAGATAATATAGATTTTGTCTTGGCCTGTCTTTGCCCCCTTTCAATATCTCCATTAATAATGTTTTCCTTTTTCTCTTTAGATTGATGCTGACAGTCGTATTTCTAATGTTCCTCGTTAAATCCCCCGTCCCTGTCTGTCTTTACCCCTCTCCCTCTCTGTTTTTCTCTGTCCCCTCTACTCTCCCTGTCCCAGCTTTCTCCCCGTCCCTGTCTGTCTTTACCCCTCCCTCTCTGTTTCTCTCTGTCCCCTCTACTCTCCCTGTCCCAGCTTTCTAGTTGTTTCCCTGTATTTCTCCTTTTTCAGGCACATGAAGGACTGATTTAATGCTTGCTTCACGTGTAGACTGAAAGCTTAGGAAGTGACAGGAGCTCAGTTCATCTTTGGTCATTGGCCTTTCAGTGAAGCACAGTGGAAGAAATGTACGTGCACATTAAATGTGTCTGAACCCAGAAAAAAAAAATCGTGTTTTCTAGCGGCAGGGAAATGGATTAAGCAAAACCGTCAAGAGAAAAAAACGAAATTCCTTTGGTAGCACAATTTCATGAACACAACAACCAATTTTTAAAAATCCCACAACAAGACAGCTATAGCCACAAGGTAAATCATCGTTCTTTCTTGCAGATATCATCCCCCTGCGTTTATCCGTTTGCCACGCTCTCTCTTTGTAGAGAAATGTTGACTCTGCGCGTGGAAAAGAAAACAGGTGCCAACAGCAGAATATCAGGGTGCCTCCACAATTCCAATGCGCCCATGGAGCATCAAAGTTCCTACAGAAAACCCAGCTCCTCACGAAAAAGCAGCGGTGAAGACTTAACACCGGGGAGCCTACAGAAGACAAGGGCGCGTACTGAAGACTGACCGAGGGTGACTACAAAAGATCAAGCCGTCTACAGAATACCAAGCTGTTTACAGAGGACCAAGCTTTCTACAGAACAAAACGGTCTATAAGGAGAACCGCAATGCTTATAGAAGACCAGAGATGCCTACAGATGACCCAGGTTGACAAGAAAAGACACAGGGTGTTTATAGAATACTAGGATCCCAACAGAAGACTAAAGTGCCTCCAGAAGACCAAGATGCCTCGGGAACACCAGGGTGCCAACAGAAGACTGAAATGCGTTCAGAAGACCAAGTCGACAAGAAAAGAAACCAGGGTGAGGACAAGAAGACCAAGAGATGTCTGCAACATATCGGAGTTTCCGAGGAAGACAAAAGATGCCTGCACAACAGAAGGTGTGTGTTGTGGAGCATTTGTCGATAAAATACCGTGATTTCTACCGAAGAAGAATACGTGTACAACACCAGGGTGTGTGTAGAACACCAAGGTGTCTGCGGAGTACCAGGTTTCTACAGAAGGCAAGTAATGTTTACACAACATCTAGCTATCTGTTGTAGAGCCTTAAGTCTGTAGAATACCGGGGTCTTAAGACGAGACAAAGTATGCGTATACAATATCAGGGTGTCGGTAGTAGACCAAGGTGTCTGTAGAATACCAGAGATTTCACAGAACACAAAGGATGCATACACCTTACCGGGATGTGTATAGTAGACCAAGTGTCTATAGAATACTAGAGATTTCACAGAACACAAAGGATGCATACACCTTACCGGGATGTGTATAGTAGACCAAATGTCTATAGAATACTAGAGATTTCACAGAACACAAAGGATGCATGCACCTTACCGGGATGTGTATAGTAGACCAAGTGTCTATAGAATACTAGAGGTTTCACAGAGCACAAAGGATGCATACACCTTACCGGGATGTGTTAGTAGACCAAGTGTCTATAGAATACTAGAGGTTTCACAGAGCACAAAGGATGCCCACGCAGCACCAGTAGACCAAGATGTCTATAGAATATCAACGTTTCTTGAGAAGACAAAATATGCACACACAACAACAAGGTAACTGCAGAAGACAACGATGTCTACGTAATACCAGGTTTTCTATAGAAGACAACGGATGTCTACACAATAACAGGTGTGTCTGCAGCAGACAAAGATGTCTGTAGCAAATCGGGCTTTCTTCACAAGACAAAGTACACCTACACAACACCAGGATGTCTGTATCAGATCAACGTGTCTCTATAGAACACATGGATTTTAACAGAAGACAAAGGATGCCTACACAAGGCCAGAGTGTCTGTAGTAGACCAGCATGCCTACAGAAGACCATGACACTGACATGTTTGTTTATATCAATTCGGAATCTTTTTTAACACGTTCATAGCTCTGGAATTAACATGTTTTCATTCCTCGGGTCGACCTGCTGCAAAATTTATGACGACCTGACCAAGCTCTCTTGAAGTAGACAATAGATTCTTCCTGCCCTTCACCAGTGAACAGTCAGTAAGCTCAGTGATGGGCGATGGGTGGAGGCAGGAAGGGAGATTACCAGTGTTGAGAACGTGCGTGGAGGGGGGGGGGGGTCACTAAGGGAGAAAGATGGTGAGGGGTGGAGATGTGTGCGTGGGCAGACGAGGAAGTGGCTAGGTACAATGGCCTCAAAGATACGATTTGCTGCCAGAGTGAATAAATACTGAGAGGTTTCTTGTGTCTGGTTTTCCTTGTCAGACAGGTGGATTCTCCAGACTCCAAGGTGTTCCAGATCTGACAGCCGACCGTGGTGGCGTCTTAAGAATTCTGGCCCGACCATATCCTTCCTCCATTTTTACCACCATATCTTTGAATAACTACGACAGAGACCTGAGGGATTACTCTTGTCATTTAGGGAAAACGCTGTTGTAGAATCTCTCTCTCACTCTCTCTGTCTCTCTCTCTCTCTTTCTCCCCCACTCTCTCTCTCTCTCTCTCTCTCTCTCTCTCTCTCTCTCTCTCCTCTCTCTCTCTCTCTCTCTCTGTTAGCTAAAAAAGGCAAGAGGGTGTGACATTTCCCATGATACAAAACCATTTTCAGCTTACACCTGTCTTTTTGTGAGTTCAGAAGCTTCCAAACGTCTCACATTTTCATTTCTTTAGCTTTCCAGGTTGTAGCCTCGCGCATATTAGCAAGCTCTTTACACACTGCATGTACACGTGACACGCCTCATCTCTTTCACTTTGTTATTTTTTCACGTCTGCGCGATGTGTTTGATTGGTTTATTCCTTTCATACCATGTCCTACAATAAATTTGGAACTGCCTATGAGAGTGGTCAGTATGTTGCTATGTTCTACGAGTTTCGGTGTTAAAATGTCAGGAACTGCCTATGAGAGTGGTCAGTATGTTGCTATGTTCTACGAGTTTCGGTGTTAAAATGTCAGGAACTGCTGTGAGAGTGGTCAGTATGTTGCTATGTTTTACGAGTTTCGGTGTTAAAATGTCAGGAACTGCCTGTGAGAGTGGTCAGTATGTTGCTATGTTTTACGAGTTTCGGTGTTAAAATGTCAGGAACTGCCTGTGAGAGTGGTCAGTATGTTGCTATGTTTACGAGTTTCGGTGTTAAAATGTCAGGAAGTAAAATACTTCTTAGCATTTAGCTGATTTTAAGAAACGTTATGCTGTAATAATAAAGAATTGGTGACGAATTCCATCCATTAGTTCCTGCGTTAGTTAAAAAAAAAAGTAAGTTAGTTATGACAAAAGTTTCTGGTTTTCGTACAAGATCCCTTTGTTATTGACTTATCTGGTGTAGACAAATCGTAATGGATTTGACAACATAATGACTATGGAGGGTTTGAAGATACTGTCAAGTCATCTCTTGCTTTGCTTTGCTTGGTAAACATTTCTCTGCATAGTTTATACAAGTCATTTACTTCCTCAGATGGGGGAACCACAACGCATTACTATCTACCGAATTTGGTATACCTATGGACTTCTAGTGAATGTAGAGTACAATCATTTTTTTAATATATCATTTGTCTTTTGGGCAGTCCCTACAGCACATGCACAAGGCATATCATTTTTTTCATGACTGTGAACTCAGCTAAGGTCTTGGTACAGTACCCGAACAACATTACGAAAACAACTGAGTTTTCCAGCTTTGCTTCACCAATACACACTGAAAAGTCGAGAAAGTTTTCTTGGGAAGAAGTGCATCCTGAATGATATAAACTTTTAATTCATGAAATAATCGTTTTTGTGGGGGTTTGCAAAAGGCTTTTTGGAAATCAAAATGCGCACATCACGCAGACTTTTGCTGTTCAGCACAATCATCGTGTACCTAGTAGCCGCGGTATACAGAGTCTGCCTAATCTCAACGAAAACTGGGCGTCGGACGGTAATAAGTGATTCCTGATCAAATTTGAAGAAAGCACTAGGGTTCTCTTATCAACATTGCCCTGATGCAAGACTCAAACATCCGTCTTTCACTAAAGGTGTATAC
>CM031614.1:36764992-36789992 GCA_018398815.1 Conus ventricosus
GCGTGCGTGCGTGTGCGTGCGTGCGTACGTGCGTGTGTGTGTGGTGTGTGTGTGTGTGTGTGTGTGTGTGTGTGTGTGTGTGTGCGCGCGCGCACGCGTGTGTGTTTGTGTGTGATAGGAAAAATAGAGGGGGCAGGGAAGGGGGGGGGGGGGGAGAGGGCGGTAAATGCAAGACGAAGGATAGGACAGAGTTAGGGAAGTATTAGGTGATACAGAAATAGGCGGGCTATGGTGCTACGGGGCGGTTGGAGAGGGTCCGTGAGTGGCGAAAGGGAGTATGCTAGGCTGACGGAAGCGATGAGATCCTTCGCTCTCAAGTGATGATAACCTGGCTCACGTGAACTGTGCTCACGTTGCCCATTCCATTTCGCGGAGAATGTGGACTCTCCTGAGTCTCCAAATGTTTCCTGATCTGACCGGGTTTTTTGTTTTGTTTGTTTTTTCTTTTTCAGGTGCTCTGAGAAATCTCCTGATCCATATCTCTCTCCCATGTCTGTTTCTGGATGCTGTCTATTTTGGTGCATCGCGCGGCAGAATGAATGGTTAGTTCTCTTTTTTCATATACACTCTGTCGTTGAAAAAGTCTCTCGCTCTCTCTGTGTCTGTCTCTCTGCCTGTCTGTCTGTCTGTCTGTCTGTCTGTCTGTCTCTGTCTCTCTCTCTCTCTCTCTCTCTCTCTCTCTCTCTCTCTCTCTCTTGTCAAAGGTTTGCGCGTATATTATATATATATATATATATATATATATTATATTATATATATATATATATATATATATATATGTATATATATATATTATATATATATTTATATATATATATAATATATATACAGAGGAGAGAGAGAGAGAGAGAGAGAGAGAGGAGAGAGAAGAGAGAGGAGAGAGAGGAGAGAGAGAGAAGAGAGAGAATACGAATACGAATTACGAATGTTTAATCAGTTTTAAGGCCAAGGCCCCATTCTGATGGGGCATCCATCGAACACAATAAATCAAATTAAGGTACACATAGAAAAACAATGTAAAGAAATTCATGAGAATAATTCAAATGCATCATTAAATGAGATATTAGGTAGCAGCACGCAATCGTTTCTGTGTCTCATATACATATACAGCCAAATTGGAGAGGACATGTTCTTTTCTTGTCGACAACAGTAATACTAACTTGAAATGACATGGGTCGGTAAAAATACTTTGGCTGGATAAGTTTTGTTCTGAGATTATGTAGTACAGGGCAACATAACAAAACATGAACTTCATCTTCCCTTGCTAAACCACATAAACGGCATATCAATTCGACTTCGGCAGGGTTGGAATATCTTAAACGATGGCAGGCATTGTCAGAGACACCAAATCTAAATTTAGCCAATGTGCTCAAAATATATCGATTCATTTTTATAGTAATATATGGTTCTAACTCTATGAGTAGTCTTGAAATGTCTGTACTGTATGAATCTATCGCTATGATTGACATGTTCATGCCAGTCCTGCCATCTACAATCAATAATCCTCTCTTTAAAAACATTTCAGAAACCTAGATACGTCCTGAACACCCTGGTTATCCCAAACAAATCCAAACCCATAAGAATTTAAACACTGTCGTACCTTGGAAAGCCCATGTTTTTCTTACCATTATTATCTAGAAACAACAACATTCTGTATGCTTTAAAAGGTATCCTATTTTCATCCATTCTGGTCAGCTTCAACCAATATTTAATGCATTTTACATATGAGTTTAGATAAATTGGATACCTTTCTAGTTCACCATAAATCATGTCATTAGGAGTTCTAATGTCAACATTTAAGAAACGCTTTAATGTATATAAATGAACTTTCTCTATAATTACACTTGATTCGAAAGCCCAGATCTCAGCTCCATACTGCAAAATTGGCTGTACTTGTGAGTCAAACAACTTTGAAAAAACACGAAATGAGTTACAATCTAATTTATCCAAAATGTGAAGGATAGCTATTGCTGCTTTCTTTGCTCTGTTTACAATATCTTGGCATGCAAAATTGAAACTAAGTTTTGTTGTGAAGTATATTCCAAGATATTTATACGCATTAACTACACGACTCTTTCATTCCCGTAAGTCCATCTCTCAGTCTGCGCTAAGTACCCTCCCTTCGAAATACAATAATATTAGTTTTACTCATATTAACTTTTAATTCCAGTCTGTTTGCTGCTGAATGTAAACTATTTAGTTGTCGCTGGAGCCCAATTACCGTTGTGGACAGTAATATAATGTCATCGGGGGAAAAGCAGAATAAACAATTCTATAACATCAAACGTTACTCCATGTTTACCCTTTTCAATTATTTCAAATGCAAGTTCATTTATGAATAAAGAGAACAATATAGGGCTACAAACATCACCCTGCTTAAACGCCTCGAGAACACATAAGCAAATCAGAGAGTTTTGCTCCTGATCTTATTCTGCTTTTACTTCAATATACATGCTCTTTACACATCGATATAACTTACCTTTAATTCCATTTTTCATCAAAATAGGCCATAAAAGTTTACGAGAGATAGAATCAAAGGCCTTTTCAAAATCCACAAATGCAACATACAATTTTTGATTACTTACAAACTGTTTTTGAATCGCAGCTAGTAAAGTGAATAAATGGTCAATTGTTGAGTAACCTTTTTTGATCCCACCCTGATGTTCACCAGTTATATTGTTACAATGCACCCACTCACACAATCTGCTATTGATAACAGAACTATACAATTTACTACAGATATTACTCAATGATATCCCCTATAATTGTTCACATCATTGACATTGCCCTTCTTAAATAAAGGTTAAATCACAGATTCTCTCCAGCTGTCAGGATATATTCCAGAATCAAACAGAAAATTAAACAGCTTTACTAAGAAGCTCAAAGTTTATTCACTAGAATTCTTGAAAAATTCCCCAATCATACCATCTGGCCCAGCAGATTTGCCATTTTTTCAATTTCCTTATGGCAAGCAGTATCTCTTCCTTAGATATTGGTCTGTCATGTATATACACTTCATTTTCCTTCTCTTCAATCAAAGTTTCCTCCATACTGTCATTCTCATCATCCACATTTTCCAGCAAATTTCTAAAATGTTCATACCATTCATACATAGAAATGTTGTTGGAAGGTTGTGATCTTCTTCTTGACATTTTATGAAAAAAATTCCAAAAGAGTTGTTGACTTTGGATTGAATTCACCAATTCGTTTTAACAATCGGTCATTATACTCCTTCTGTTTTCTCTTATTTAAGTTCTTGTATTCACGCCTTGCAATACAAAATGGAACCCTGTCTTCTTTATCGAGCGTTTTCCTAAATATTCTAAATAATCTACACATTTTGCTTTTTAGACGTTTTACATTCATAGTCATACCAATTATTCTGTGTGATGTTTTTATTTGCTGGTATTCTTTTCTCCATGATTTTAGCTTGTTCTTTAACAACGATATTAAATTGATTTATTGCTTCATTGACATCGACATGTATCAAGTCTTCACTATCTGATAACTTTTTCTGAACCTCTTCTGTACTCATGGAGAAAGAGAATTGCTGAGCAAAATCTTGGTTCCAACAATATTTAACAATAAACTGGTCACTTTCAGCATATGATTTTCGGTTGAAACACATCTTGTCACTTCGTTTATTTATGCATAACAGAAGAGGTAAGTGGTCAGATTCAAATCTTTCCAATATTTTTAAAGTCAACTTGTCACACATTAACTCAAAAAGGTGTACAGATACTAAAAAATAATCATTCACATATTTCCTGTGTCAGCAATGTATGTGAAACGACCCTCTGAGTCGCCATTACATACTCCGTTTAAGATATGCAATCCCAGTACAGTACACATATTCAGCATTTTCTTTCCATATAAGTTAAGCACTTTGTCTTGGGAACATCTCACAATTTCAGGACTGTTCTTGCTATTGTGACAAACGGATAACTCGCGATCACAAATAGTTTCCGGGACAAGATTCGACGTCCTCGCATTAATGTCACCACATAGCATTATATCAACATCACCTAATGATATCATCTTTTTCACAATGCAATCTTCTAACAAGTCAATGCCATTATCGAAACCATTTAAGGAATAATACAGAGCATTTTCAGGCGGAACATACGCACAAACTAGTAAGACAGTTTTAAATAAATCAAAATATCTTTATCAAGCAAAAATAACATTGAATAAGGACTTTCACAGTTCACAGGAAGAACATATGGAACTAAACCTTTCCGTACCAAGCAGATTATTCCCCTGAACACCTTCCATGTTTTGTAAGTTTAACGGCTGACTTTACAAATATATCATGATCTGTAAAAACACTCGATTTCAAACTTTTCTGCAAAAAGTTTCCACTAAACAGACACATCGAATGAAGAAACAAATTGGAGGAAATCTCTGTCTGCTAATTTATTAAACAATCCGCATATATTCCAATGTAAAAAAGATACATTGTTATAAATTCACATACACTCCCCCACACTCTCTTCAAGAGAGGAATCCTTTCAAGTTGTAATATCATGTCACATGGATCACCGGTCTCACACAAACTTTCATTCTCGCTCAGCTTATCAACATCGCCACGCTCACATCAACATCTTTCAAAACCCCCGTGCACAAATGCACGGGATCTGTGTTACATGTTTTTTCTTAAACTAACACAGTTCACAACTCTGTCGTGCAGGCCTTCCTGTGGAACAGACACACTGTCAATGATCGGTGACAACTTACTTTTGGTACCCAGTGAATCTTGTGACACGGATGTTTTTATGTCATTGGCCGGCCACCCCCTATCTAAGTTGAACAAGGCTGTCACTTCCATCCAGCCCAAACTTTTTCCCATCGATCACGAGGTGATCATATACCATGAAAACTTTTTTTATCCTTAGACCTGACAGACTTTAGATGTGGCGAAAGCTTTTTTCCTGATTTTCCCTAATTCTGGGGGGAAAGTCCTCCCCGATAAAAATGCCAGTTCCTTTTAATTCTTTTTAGCACGTAGATCCTGTCCTTGTCTTTGAAAGAAGTGCACCGGGCAATGATAGGAGACTCTGGTTTTGTATTAAGGCGATGGACTCTATCAAACAGAACATCATCTGCAATTCTAGTTTATCAGTCAACATTTCTTTCACCTTGTCCTCACAATCCTGCCAGCTCTCGTTCTTCATGCGTGGGATACATGGATGATAAGATTGTTCCTCTTTGACCTACTCTCCAGATCATCCCTTTTCTGTCCAAATCTTCCACTTTAGCACAAAGTTTATCATTTTCACACTTTAATAGTTCGTTTCTCCTGCTTGAGGTCAGAAATTTCTTGTCTTAGAGCAGACACATCATCCTTCAAAGAACAGTGCACATTTTTCAGGTCCTTCATCTCACCACACATATGGTCAAACTTACTGTTTAGACCGTTCAGGGAGCCCATTACTTCCCTCAGGGAGGCCATCACGTCTTTCGTGGAGGGGTCCGACAGAAGCGTAGAAGCACCAGGGGGAGCTCCTTGACCGCCAACGCTGTCTCGTCGTGCAGAACCTCCCCTGCCGAGGCGGGACTGACGCAAGCTGTCCTTAGAGCAGGTCCTGGGTTCAGCTCGACGTCACCGCAACGCCGCAACAAATCCCCGTAGAACAGCAGGGAGAGTAACAGTCCAAGGGTGACACCGTCTGTCCGTGTCTTCAACATTAACACGGACACTCCCATGGCGGCTTTAAATTTTGCCCGCTTCGTCATAAATTGTACATACACCGCCGCAAATTGCACACATACCGGTCTGAACCTGAGATTGTCCGAAGGCATGACAGTTGACACAACTTGTCAACAATTTACAGGTGACAGTTTCACTTCCAGCCTGGATAAAACGACGTAGAAAGGCAGAGCACATACAACGTGACTTCTCCACTTCGTGTACCTCGATCACCCCCCCCCCCCCCTTCCGAGAGAGAGAGAGAGAGAGAGAGAGAGAGAGAGTGAGAGAGAGAGAGAGAGAGAGGAGAGGAGAGAGAGAGATTCGTGTGTGTGTGTGTGTGTGTGTGTGTGTGTGTGTGTGTGTGTGTATGTGTGTCTGTGATCAGTAACTGCGTAATCACGTGCAATTTTCAAATGCTTTGCATAATTTGGTTTAACATGGAAAGATCAGAACAGTACACGATGCCTAAATCTTGATGCTTGATTGAAATTTTTTTTTAATGTTCTGAGTTCTCTCTCTGTCTCTCTCTCAACCCCTCCCCCCTCTCTCTCTCTCATGGTATACCCTAGATTATATAGATTTTGTCTTGGCCTGTCTTTGCCCCCTTTCAATATCTCATTAATAATGTTTTCCTTTTTCTCTTTTGATTGATGCTGACAGTCGTATTTCTAATGTTCCTCGTTAAATCCCCCGTCCCTGTCTGTCTTTACCCCTCTCCCTCTCTGTTTTTCTCTGTCCCCTCTACTCTCCCTGTCCAGCTTTCTAGTTGTTTCCCTGTATTTCTCCCTTTTCAGGCACATGAAGGACTGATTTAATGCTTGCTTCACGTGTAGACTGAAAGCTTAGGAAGTGACAGGAGCTCAGTTCATCTTTGGTCATTGGCCTTTCAGTGAAGCACAGTGGAAGAAATGTACGTGTACATTAAATGTGTCTGAACCCAGAAAAAAAAAATCGTGTTTCTAGCGGCAGGGAAATGGATTAAGCAAAACCGTCAAGAGAAAAAAACGAAATTCCTCTGGTAGCACAATTTCATGAACACAACAACCAATTTTTAAAAAATCCCACCAACAAGACAGCTATAGCCACAAGGGAAATCATCGTTCTTTCTTGCAGATATCATCCCCTGCGTTTATCCGTTTGCCACGCTCTCTCTTTGTAGAGAAATGTTGACTCTGCACGTGGAAAATTAAAAGAAAACAGGTGCCAACAGCAGAATATCAGGGTGCCTCCACAATTCCAATGCGCCCATGGAGCATCAAAGTTCCTACAGAAAACCCAGCTCCTCACGAAAAAGCAGCGTGAAGACTTAACACCGGGGAGCCTACAGAAGACAAGGGCGCGTACTGAAGACTGACCGAGGGTGACTACAAAAGATCAAGCGTCTACAGAATACCAAGCTGTTTACAGAGGACCAAGCTTTCTACAGAACAAAATGGTCTATAAGGAGAACCGCAATGATTATAGAAGACAGAGATGCCTACAGATGACCAGGTTGACAAGAAAAGACACAGGGTGTTTATAGAATACTAGGATCCCAACAGAAGATAATCCCCCCAAAACCAAAATCCCCGGGGAACCCGGGGCCCAAACAGAGGACTGAAATGCTTTCAAAGCCCAAGTCGACAAGAAAAGAACCGGGGGTGAGGACAAGAAGACCAAGAAGCCAACATAGGGAGTTTCTGGGGAAGACAAAAAATCCTGCAAAACAAAAGGGTGGTTTGTGGAGCATTTGTCGATGAAATACCGTGATTTTCTACCGAAGAAGAATCTTTTACAACACCGGGGTTGGTGTAAAAACACAAAGGGTCTGGGGAGACCAGGTTTCTACAAAGCAAGTAAGTTACCAACACACTACTTTGGGGCCCTTAAGTCGTAGAATAGGGGGTCTTAAAGACGAGACAAAGTATGCTATACAAAATCAGGGTTCGGAATAGACAAGGTGTTTAAGAATCCCGGGAAATTTCACGAAAACAATATGCATACACCTTTACCGGAGTGTATAGAAACCAATGTTTTAGAATACTAGAGTTTTCACAGAACACAAAAGATGCATACCCCTTACCGGGAGTGATAGTAGACCAAATGTCTATAGAAAACTAGAGATTTCAAGAACACAAAGGATGCATGCCCCTTTACCGGATTGTAAGTAGCCCAGTGTCTAAAATACAAGGGGTTTTCACAGAGCAAAAAGGGCGCAAAACCCTTCCGGAGTGTTAGTAGCCAAGGGTCTATAAAATACTAAGGTTTCCAGAGCAAAAAGGGCTGCATACACCTTCCCGGGATGGTTGTAACCAAGTTCATGTACTAGAGTTTCACAGAGCACAAAGCTGCATCCTTAGGGGATGTGTTATAGCCCCAAGTGTCTTAGAATCTAGGTTTTCACAGAGCAAAAGGCTGCATACACCTTTAAACGGATGTGTCAGTAGCCCAATGTCTATAGAATACTAGGGGTTTTTTCACAGACAAAAAGGCTGCTCCACCTTACCGGGAGGGTTAGTAACCAATTTTCTAAGAAATAGGGGGTTTCACAGGCACAAAGGGCGCATAACCTTAGGGGATTGTTAGTAGACCAAGGTCTATAGAATACTAATTTCACAGAGCACAAAGGCTGCATCCCTTACCGGGATGTTTTTAGTAGACCAAGTGTCTATAGAAATAGGGGTTTCACAGACACAAAGGCTGCATACACCTTCCCGGATGTGTTTTTAGACCAGGCTAAAAACTAAATTTCACAAACACAAAGGATCTGCCCCTTTTTCCCGGGAGTGTTAGTAACCAATGTCTATAGAAACTAAGTTTACAAGCAAAAAGGCTGCATAACCTTACCGGGATGTGTTAGTAACCAAGTGTCTATAGAATACAAGGGGTTTCACAGAGCACAAAGGCTGCATACACCTTAACCGGGAGGTTAGAAACCCAAAGGTCTATAGAAACAAATTTTTTCACAAGCAATAAGGCTGCATACCCTTCCCGGGGAGTGTTAGTAGACCAAGTGCATAGAATACTAGAGGTTTCACAAGCAAAAAGGCTGCATACCCCTTTACCGGATGTTTTTAGTAACCAAGGTCTATAGAAACTAAGTTTCACAGGCAAAAAGGGCTGCATCACCTCCCGGTTTGGTTAGAGCCCAAGTTCTATAAAACAAGGGGTTTCACAGAGCACAAAGGCTCAACCCCTTTCCCGGGGATGTTTTATTGACCAATGTCTATAAATACAAAGGGGTTAAACAAGCAAAAAGGGCTGCATAACCTTACCAGGAGTGTTGTAACCAAGTGTCTATAGAATACTAGAGTTTCACAGAGCACAAAGGCTATACCCTTACCGGGGAGTGTTAGTAACCAAGTGCTATAGAATACTAGGTTTCACAAGCAAAAAGGCGCATACACCCTTCCCCGGGGGATGTGTTAGTAGACCAAGTGTCTATAAATACAGGGGTTTCACAGAGCACAAAGCTGCATACCCCTTACCGGGATTTTTTAGTAACCAAGTGTCTATAGAATACTAGGGGGTTTCACAAGCACAAGGCCATACACCTTACCGGATGTGTTAGAGACCAAGGTCTATAGAAACAGGGGGTTTCACAGAGCAAAAAGGCTGCATACACCTTCCCGGGGATGTGTTAGTAGACCAAGTGCTATAAATACTAGATTTCACAAGCCAAAGGCGCATCACCTTCCCGGGGATTGTTAGTTGCCCAAAGGTCTAAGAATACAGAGGTTTCACAGAGCAAAAAGGGCGCAACACCACCGGGTGTGAGACCAAGTGTCTAAGAATACAAAGGGGTTTCACAGAGCACAAAGGCGCATACCCCTTTCCCGGGGGAGGGTTATAGACCAAGTTCTATAAATACTAGAGTTTCACAGAGCACAAAGGCTGAAAATACACCTTCCCCGGATGTGTTAGTAACCAATGTCATAGAATATAAGGTTTCCAGAGCAAAAAGGGCTGCATACACCACCGGGATGTGTTAGAACCTGTCATAAAAACAAGGGGTTTTTCACAGAGCAAAAAAGGCTGCTACACCTTACCGGATGTGTTATAACCAAATTTCTATAAATATGAGGTTTCACAGAGCACAAAGGCGCAAACACCTTACCGGGGAGTGTTAGTAGACCAATGTCATAAAACAGAGTTTCACAAGCACAAAGGATGCATGCTCCTTCCCGGGGAGTGTTAGTGACCAAGTGTCAAAAACTAAGGTTTCACAAGCACAAAGTATGCATGCCCTTCCCGGGGTGTGTTAGAGACCAAGTGCAAGAATACAGATTTTTCACAGAGCCAAAGGGCTGCATACCCCCTTCCCGGGGATGTTTATAGCCCAAGTGTCATAGAATACTAGAGGTTTCACAGAGCAAAAAGGCTGCAACACCTTCCCGGATGTGTTAGTAACCAAGTGTCTAAAAAATAGGGGTTTCACAGAGCACAAAGGCTGCATACCCCAACCGGATGTTTATAGACCAAGTTTTTAAAAATACTAGAGGTTTCACAGAGCCAAAGGCGAAAACACCTTACCGGGATGTTGTAGACCAAGTGCCCTTTGAATACTAGAGGTTCACAGAGCACAAATCGCATACCCTTCCGGATGGTTAAAACCCAAAGTGTCTATAGAATAAAAGGTTTCACAGAGCAAAAAGGGCGCAACACCTCCCGGGGATGTTTTTAGTAGACCAATGTCATAGAATACAAAGGGGTTTCACAGAGCACAAAGGCGCATACACCTTACCGGGGATTGTTAGAGACCAAGTGTTTTTAAAAATCTAGAGGTTTCACAGAGCACAAGGCGCATACCCCTTACCGGAGTTTATAACCAATTTTCCCTAAAATACTAGGGGTTTTTCCCCGAGCACAAAGGCTGCTACACCTTACCGGATGTTTAGAGACCAATGTCCATAGAAACTAGAGGTTCACAAGCACAAAGTGCATACCCCTCCCGGGGATTGTTAGTAACCAAGTGTCTATAGAATACAAAGGGTTTCACAGAACACAAGGCTGATACACCTTACCGGGGATTGTTTAACCAATGTCATAAATACAAAGGGTTTACAGAGCAAAAAGGGCTGCCCCGCAGCCCAGGCGTAAACGTAACAAGATTCTATAAAATTCAACGTTTCTGGAGAAACAAAATAGCACCACAACAACAAGGAACTGCAGAAACAACGATGTCTACTAAACCGGGTTTTTTCTATAGAAGACAAGGGGATGTTTACCAATAACAGGGTCTGCAGAAGACAAAGATGTCTGTAGCAAATCAGGCTTTCTTCACAAAAAAGGGACCCCACACAACACCAGATGTCTTATCAGACAACGTGCCCCTATAAAACATGGTTTTAACAGAAGAAAAAGGGATCCCCTAAAACAAGGCCAATGTCTTAAACCAGCATGCCTACAGAAGACCATGACACGACTTTTTTGTTTTATATAAATTGGGAAAACTTTTTTAACACTTCATAGCTCTGGAATTAACATGTTTTCTTTCCTGGGGTCGCCCTGCTGCAAAATTTATGACGACCTGCCAAAGCTCCTTGAAGTAGACAAAGATTCTTCCTGCCCTTCACCATAAACATCAACTCAGTGAGGGCGAGGGGTGGGGGCGGGAAGGGAGATTCCCTTTAAACGGGTGGAAGGGGGGGGGGGTCACAAAGGGAAAAAGAGGGTGAGGGTGGAGAGTGTGCGGGGGCAACGAGGAAGGGGCTAACAATGGCCTCACAGATACGTTTTTGCTGCCAGAGTGAAATAAATACGGGTTTTTTGGTCTGGTTTTCCTTGTCAGACAGGTTTTCTCCAACCCCAAGTGTTCCAGATCTGACATCCGACCGTGTGGCGTTTTAAAATTCGGGCCCCGCCAACCCTTCCTCCTTTTTTACCACCAATCTTTGAATAACACACAAGACCTAGGATACTTTTGCCCATTGGGGAAAAACGCTGTTGTAAATCTCTCTCTCCCTCTCTCGTCTCTCTCTTCCTCTTTTTTCCCTCTCTCTCCTCTCTCTCTCTCTCTCCTCCCCTTCTCCTCTCTCTGTTACAAAAAAAGGCAAGGGGGTTTTGACTTTTCCCATATCAAACCATTTTTCAGTTTTACACCCTGTCTTTTTTGATTCAAAAGTTCCCCAAACGCTCACATTTTCTTTTTCTTTAGCTTTCCGGGTTTGGCCTCCCCCCATATTACAACCTTTCACACTGCATGTACACGTGAACCCCATCTCTTTCACTTTTTATTTTTTTTCACGCTGCATGATTGTTTGTTTGGGTTTATTTTTTTCATACTATGTCCTACAAAAATTGGGAACTCCCAAAGAGTCATATGTTCTAGTTTTACGGTTTCGGTGTTAAAATGCAGGAATAAATATTTTCTTAGCATTTACTGATTTTAATAAACTTTGCTGTGTAAAAAAGAAGGTGCGAATTCCACCCATTATTCCTACTTAGTTAAAAAAAAAGAAAGTTAGTTAGACAAAATTTTGGGTTTTCGTACAAGACCCTTTTTTATTGATTATCGGTGTAAAAAACCTAATGGATTTGACAACATGTTTTATGGGGGATTTTGCAATACGGTCAAGCTCTCTGCTTTGATTTTTTGGAAAAACTTTCTCTGCATAGTTTAACAAGTCTTTTACTTCCTCAGATTGGGAACCCCAACGCATTACTATCTACCCGAATTTTGGGATCCTTTGGACTTAAATGAATGTAGAATACAATCATTCTTTTTAATATCATTTGTCCTTTGGCATCCCTACAGCACCAGGGAAATCATTTTTTTTTTGACTGTGACTCAGCTAAGGGGCTTGGGACGACCCCCCAAAAACTTTTCGAAAAACAACGGTTTTCCCCTTGCTTCACCAACACACACGAAAAACCGAAAAAGGGGGTTTTTTGGAAGAATGCACCTGAATGACATAAAATTTTAAACATGAAATAATCGTTTTTCGTGGGATTTTCAAAAGGCTTTTTGGGAAAACAAAAGCGCAACATCACGCAGAACTTGGGGTGTTCAGCACAAACACGTGGGCCTAGTACCGCGATACAAGTCGCCAATATCAACGTAAACGGCGTCGGGCGTATTTAAACGATCCCTGATCAAAATTTTAAGAAAGCACTAGGGTTTTCCTTTTTCCCTTTTCCCCGATAAAGACTCAAAAATCCGTCTTTACACTTTCAAGGGAAATTCACGTTTTTCTTGACAAAAGCCGTAAGCCCTCTCACAAGTCTAAAAAAAGCGCCACTTCTCAGTGACTCTTTATCAAACCAACTCTCAGCAAAATCAAGACATCGTGTACTTTAAACTTAACACTCCTCGCTTTTGGCCCTTTTTATCGTTGAAGTCTGAGCTGCAGCGTTGGTATCTCTCCTCCCTCTGTCTCTGGTTAAAAATAATATATATTATATATATATATAGAAGCGAAAAATAATAGTGGGGGGAAAAAAAGGCAGGTTAACAATTTTTCAGTGTTTTAGAATGACTTGGCAAAGATTTTAAAATTAAAAAAAAAAAAATTGAAGTGAAAAAAAAGGGAATAAAATTTTAACTATAGAAGCCCTTCACTAGCTGCCTGAGGAAACCATCATATTTCTCTCAAGCACATTTATTTGTATTGCCTCTCCTAGGCCTTTCGTCCGCTGGATCGGCTCATCAGGGAACCGGGGTGATTGTGTCGTGCTCTTGTGCAAATAGAGACACACCACAGTTCAAATTTTGGGTGTTCTCACCCCCAAAGGGGTTTAAAAAAAGAATCCAACAGCACCCCCAAACCCAGCGAAGGGGAGAAAATGGAACAAAACAAAGGTGTGGGGAGGAAAAAAGTTTCTGAAAAAAAAGCATTATTCAAACGTATAAAATAAAGGGACAATCTTTGAGCCATCTTGGGATCCATTCAAGGGTCAAGGGAGGTCAAAAGAATGGAACGTCGATGGGCAGCTCTGCTTTCAATAACCCACATTTTGAGTGCTAAAAATTTCAGAACAACCCTTTACTTGGGTTCCCAAGAGATGCAAACTCCCCCATTGACCAAACAAAAGAATGCGAACAATTTAAATAAATGGGGGGAAAAAAAGTGCAGGTTAACAATTCTTCAGTCGTTATAGTAATGACTTGAAAATTTGAACTTTAAAAAAAAAATTTAAGAAAAAAAATGGGGAATATATTATAACTAGAGAACCCTTCACTACGCCTGAGGGGAAACCCCATAATTTCCTCGAAGGCACATTTATTTTATTGCCCGCTCCTAGGCCTTTCTCCGCGGATCGGGGCTCACGGGGGACACGGGTATTGGTCTGTCTCTGGGGTCAAAAGAGACCAACCACAGTTCATAATTCGTGTTTCTCATTAAAAATAATATATTTAATTTTAAAAAATATAAAAATATAAATATTATATATAATTATAAAATATTTTGTGTGTGGTGTGTGTGTTGTGTGTGTGTGGTGGTTGTGTGTTGGCATGTGTTGTGCATGCTCGTGCGTGCATGCATGTTCGACAGAGGAGAAGAGAGAGAGGAAGAGAGAGAAGAGTGTGTTGTGTGTGTGGTGGTGTGTGTGTGTGTGTGTGTGTGGTGTTGGTTTTGCACATAACCTGTGTGTGTAAAATAATTAAACACATGTATAAAGTGTGTGTTGTACGTGTTGTGTGTGTGGGGTGTGTGTATGTTGTGTGTGTGTGTGTGTTTTTGTGTGTTGTGTGTTGGGGTTTTGTTGTGGGTTTGCGCGCGCGCGTACAACTAATTTTTTGTTGTATAAATTTATTAAAATTAACACACACAACAACACCAAACACACACACACACACACACACATTTTTTTTTCGCGCGCGCGCGCGCGCGCACACACACACACACACACACCACACATTTATTTGCGCGCGCACAACACACACAATTTATTTTGCACACCCACAAACCACAACACACACACACACACACACACCACACACCCACACTGTGGTGGTGGGGTGTGTGTGTGTGTTGGGGGGTGTGCGTGCGTGCGTGCTCGTGCGTGCGTGCGGCTGCGTATGTGTGTGTTGTTGTGTGTGGTGTGTGTGTTTGTGGTGTGTGTGTACAAAGACGAACACAAAGAAGAGAAACAAGCAGAGAGACCGACAGAAAAAAGCCCCCGCATTTGTCCACAACATGCAACAGCGCTCTTTTTCCGGGAGACGGAGACGCCACACACACAGACAACCCACGTGGGGGGCCTGACGAGGGCGGGCCACGGGGTCCATCGGCTCACACCCTCCCCCCGAGGGGCCCGGCCCGCCTCCATCTCATCAGGGGGCCCCGGCTGTCCAGGACACGGTGCCCAGGTCCACAGCCCCCAAGCTCACGACCCGCGCCAGTTGAGGGGCGGCTTGTGCGCCTGCCCTTTTCGGGAAAATGGGGAAAGTCGCCCCACAGGACTCTTCTCTGTCGGGGCCCTCGCCTCGGGAGGGCACTGCCTCCCCCCGTTTTCCCTCTTCCATTTTTGGCCGCCCCTGTTTAAATCCGACCCCTACCCCCCTCCCCCCTCCCACGATTTAAAAATCCCCCCCCCCCCCCCTCCCCCCTTCCCAACCCACCCGCCTACCTCCCCTTTTCCTTTCCTAAACCTTTTTACGAATGAAGGCCAAAAGGTTTTCAACACCTTGTAGTTTTTTGAGTTTTTGTTGGTTTTTTTAGGGGGGGGAGGAGGGGGGGGGGAAAGGAGGGGGGGGAGGGCGGTTTTTCTGTCGTAATCTTTTAAGGGCCTTTTGAAGATCTTTCTCTTATCTTTGGGGAAAGATCAACTTGTTTTTTTTTAGAATAGGTAAAACTAGCTTGGGGTTTCTTCTAGAAGAAAAAAAACCCACCCTTCTCTCTCTCTCTCTCTCCCCTCCCTCTCTCTCTCCTCCTCTCTCTCCATCATATTACCGTTTTGTTCTTAAGCGATTTTTTTTTTTTACAACAAAAACAAGCGAGTGTGAGTGCACACGCGCAAGCACACGGGGAAAGGAAGAGAAAAGGAGAGGGGGAAAGAAAAAACAAAGGGAGAGAGAGGGGAAGAGAGAGGAGCGAGAGAAGAGAGGAGGAGAGAGCGAGAGAGAAAAGGGGCTGGGAGTGGGAAGGGGAGGGGGCAACCAAAGGACAAACATACGGCTGAGGATAACGCCAGGAAACAAGAGGTAAACAGAGGGACAGGGAACTGCCGCAAGAAAAAAGAGGGGAAAAAGAGGGCAGGGGTACTGCCGCAGGAAACGAGAGGGAAACAAGGGGGCAGGGATACGGCGCCAAGAAACAGAGAGGGAAAAAGAGGGACAGGGGTACCGCGCAAAAACAAGAGGCAAAAAGAGGGAAGGGATACGCCGCAGAGAAACAGGAGGCAAAAGGGGGCAGGGGTCTGCGCGCAAGAAACAAGAGGTAAACAGAGGGGCAGGGATACGTGCACAGAGAAACAGAGAGGTAAACAACGGGCAGGGATACGCGCGCCAGAGAAACAGACAGCAAACAAGGGACAGGATAAGATAAAAAAGATAAGGCTAAGCCCACCGACCGCAGAGGGCCACACAGGGCTGCACCACGTTAAAAACAACTCACCATCATTTTTAAAAAAAAAAAAAAAAAAAAAAACTTTCACACATCTCGTTAAATGACATCGCCCAACAAACGAACCAGAAACCCCCGTTAAAAATCCTTCTTCCGTAAAAATCTCAAATCAGATGAAAAATGTAATTTCTCTCAAAAACCCAAGGATCACCGTCAGGGGGGACATCCCTGAACGGGATCTTCATGGACTCCGCTGTAAAATTTTTTGTGCCCTCACATCGTGCAATCCCAACACTCCAAAAGAACATGTTTAAATTGTGAGGGGTGCATGACATGGAATGCACCACGGAGTTTCTTCACTTTTTAAAAAAGGTAAGAATGGGTAAAATACAATGGCCGGTGTGCAGCCGGCACAGAACCGTTTCCTCTTTACGACCACCCGACGTAGATGGGAGGAAGTCTTTAAGGTTTGGACGGATCTGAAAGAGGTTTGTTATTCGTCTGTGTGTTCCAATCCTCCTCCAGAGGTCTCTCACATAATCTTTAATTTTTGGGTTTTCACATCTGAGCAGGGGATATAAGTGTTGGGACAGTTTCTCTCTTGTGGCGTTCTTGGCTAAACGATAAACCATTTCGTTCCCGCCGATGCCAACATGGCCAGAACCCAAGCAAGAGTAATGTTTAACCGCCGCCTTCAACTTGCTAAAAAGTTCAAAAAAAAGTAAAAGTTCGGGATGCTGAAGTTGCGGCCAGCTATGGCCTCCAAAGCTGACAGCGAATCCGACAGAACCAAAAGTCCCACCTCAAAAAATGGGAGATTATCTTCAAAGCCAGTACTAAAAGCAGTAAGTTCAGCAATAGACAAAACCCACTGAATGTATATGTTCCAACAATATCTGAGAAGGAGCCCCAGGGCAGTAGGCTGCACAGGCCACCCCAAATCCTCAGACTTGGAACCGTCATGAAAATTTTTTGATGGGATGGGAATTTGGACAGAGCTGGGCATGCAAAGCCTGTACGCCAGAGAGCGGGTAGACTCCTTAGGGAAAGCTGCGAGATCAAAACGATCTCTGGTGTGAAAAAGTCCAGGAGGTTGATCCGGAAATTTGGGAAAAAATCGGAAACTACTCCCAGGTCTATACCTGCATTCCGCACGTGAGGCTGCATACAAAGCCCAAACGGCGGAATACATTTGGGGTTTTTTTCAAACTTTTTTTTGGAACGGAGGGTCAAAAACACAGTCATAGGCAGGATTCTGCGGTTCTGGGGAAACAGTGGGAAATGTAATAATTCAAAGACAGTTTCACCCTGCGGTTGGACAGTGAAGGTTCACCTGCCTCTGCGTACAGGCTGTACACAGGGTGGTGCGGAACGCTCCAAGACAGAGACGAAGCCCTTGATGGTGGATAGGGTCCAAGAGTTTGAGGTAAGATAAATCTTGGGGAGCCGTACACAGCACAACCGTAGTCCAGTTGGAACGGACCGGGGCTCTGTAGAGGGCAACAAAGTTTTCTTATCAGCGCCCCAGTCGGTGGGGTCTACGACCCCAGAATATTCAGTGCCTTTGGCAAGCAGTTTTGAGGTTTTTTTAATAGGGCTGAGAAAGTTAAGTTTTTGGTCAAAATGAACTCCCAAAAATTTTGGGCCCTCTTTAACAGCTGGAAGGGGAGATTTCCCTATTTTGAAGTTCCGGATCTGGAAAAACTGACGGAAATTATGGAAGTGAATACACTGGGTTTTTGTAGCAAAAAAGGGTGAAACCGTTTTTCATCCCCCCCACCGAGGGTTTTTTAATCTACGAAAAAGCTGGAGCCTTGCGCTGGACACCGGTACAGCTTCCAGTTGCGTAGACAGCAAAATCATCCACAAACAATGAGCAGTCTGAACCCTGCTGAACTGATTGAACAATGTTGTTGATCTTAAAACTAAAGAGGGCAGGAGATAGTATGCTCCCCTGTGGAACACCCAACTCCTGCTCGTGGACATCAAGAGAGTGGTGCCAACCCGACCTGAAACTGTCGTTGTGCCAAAAATTTTGAATAAAAAGCGGAAGATGACCTCGAAAACCCAGATCGTGGAATCATGAATTTATCCCCGACTTCCAGGTGGTATCGTAGGCCTTCCCAAGTCAAAGAAAATTGCCACTGCATGCTGTCTGTTTAAAAAAGCGTTCCTAAGTGTAGATTCCAAAACAATCAAATGGTCAACTGTACTACGATGTTTGCGGAAACCACACTGTTCTTTCGCCAAAAGGCCATCGGTTTCGAGTTTCCACATGAGCCTAGCATTGACCATTTTTCCATCAATTTACAGACACAGCGGGTAAAAGCTAGGGGAAACGGTATTAGATGGTTTAAAAAGATCTTTCCGGGTTTGGGGATGGGAATAATGAGGGCTGTCCGCCAAGAGGGGGGAAAGCAACCTGTAGTCCACACGTTGTTGTATACCTGAACAGTTTTGTTCAGACCTTTTTGCGGAAGATGTTTCAATAGTTGAAAATGTATGTCATCTATACCTGGAGAGGAATCCCCTGCAAGAGAGTAAGGCAGTTTTCAGCCGTTTAATGTAAAAGGAAGATTGTAGTCTTCCATGTTGTCGGATGAAAATTTGCAGGGAGATTTTCTTTAGGGCTTGGTTTTGGGAACAAAGTGACTGATTTATTAGAAGAGGAGGAATTCTTTTCAATGGTTTGAACCCAAGCAGATTAGCAACTGCTTTCTTTTCTGTTATTAAAGAATCCAAAAAACTTGAGATGGTTCACAGTGGGACAGGTGTTCTTCCCTTTGATTTTCTTAATGATGTTCCACACTTTTTTCTTAGAAGTTTTTGATGTCAGCCTGGAGCAGAAGCTTCTCCAGACCGACGTTTACTGTTTTTAAAAGTGTGTCTTGTTTTAGCACGGAGTTTCTGATGGGCTCGAGCTTTGGGGGACCCGAAGGTCGTTGGTATACCTGACGCTGAGCCCGTTTTCTAACTTTGGAAATTTGTTGGCATTCTGAATCGACCAGGGTGTTTTTTGGGGATTTTAAGTTTAATCGGGAAAACACTGGAATACAGGCTTTAGCACATTTGATCATAGTGTTAGTCAGAGATTTCTGGGTCTGGACTCTGAAAAAAATCAGTGTCCTGGAATTCTTTTTAAAAAGGGCTGCAAATAGATCCCAGTTTGCTTTTTTAAAAATTTAATGTTGAGAGACAGAGACGTGTTCAGTTAATACCAGTTTTTAGAAGGACAGGGAAATGGTCACTTCCGTGCAGATCGTCATGACAACCACTCATAGTCCAGGACCAGCGAGGGTCACAAACCGACAAATCAAACACGAAAGTGAACCTGTGAAAGTGGAGTAAGTTTTCAGATCCGTCGTTCAGACCCAAAACAAATCCAAATCCGAAAGGACATCCTCAATTAGCAGACCCTGGATGACGTACAGACACTACCCCAAAGAGGATTGTGACCGTTAAAGTCACCCAACAGCAAAAAAGGTCGAGGAAGTTCTTCTATCAGACTGACAAGGGCCTGACGACAAACCGGACAGAAGGAGGTAAATAAAGAGAACAGATTGTCACAGTCTTGTGGGGAGTGACTCTCGCAGCAACAGCTTGAAGGAGGTAGACAGAGCGACAGGGCTATACAGTAGAGTTTTGTGTATGAGAAAGGGGAACACCCGCCCGACCATCCCAACGTGGATGGTTGTGCAGGATTTGAAAGAATATTAAAGCCAGAAAGAGTAAAGGGCTTCTGGCTTTGAATTTGAGTTTCCTGAACAGCCGTCGTGGGGGAAGGTTTATAGATTGGCACAAAAGCTTCAGCTCCTCAAAGTTGGGAATTTAGTCCACGAAATTCCAATGGAATATTGTATTATCCAAGGGGCAGAGGGCGAAAAAGGGGAGAGATCAGGGCATCTCCTCTTCAAACGTCTGGTGCTAAAGGTGTAAATTTATTTTTAGGTTTGTACTGGACTGTGTTGGTCTTTAGACCCCGCTGGGAGACTTGCCAACAGGTAAGAAGGAGGTCTGGATTTTGGGGGACATGGAGGTTTCTTCCTTATCTCCACCATCTCCACACGGTTGAACTCCCTTGCCCGCACGGGCACTGACAGAGGAGTTCGAGGGGAATTGCTGGTTTTTAATCTGCCCACAGCAGATTTGTAGACTGCTGGGCAGTCTGAGGGGGGGCGGATTTTTTGCCTCCACCAGGGCAGTCTTTTGGGGTTTGGGGGGTGTGGACCTGCTTCCACCAAGTTGACAGTTCGTACTTGCAGTGTCTTCGAAAAAGTAAAGTCCCTCAGTCTGACAGCAACTGAACGAGTGGAAACTAAGGGAACTTTCCTTACAGCCGAAGCATAGGAAGAGGCTGTTTGGCGTCTGACTGCCCACAACCTGCTTGCGGGCCTCAAAAAAGGGAAAATTTTCTTTCATTTTGATTCTTTGAATAGCGGATTCCTGAATCCAAAGAGGGCATTTTTGTGAAGAGAGGATGGTTGCCACCGCAAATTACACAATGTGCCGGATCTTTACACGGCCCAACATGGGTTGCCTTGCAGCAAACACCGCATACCTCTTTCCCTGAACAGCGGTCCCTGACATGGCCAAACTTCTGGGACCTGAAGCACCTCAACGGGACGGAACATATAACTGAACACGAACATTCAAGTAACCAACTTTGATGACCGGAGGCAGCACAGGGTTGCAGAAGGTCAGAAAGAGGGTGTTTGGTGGCCACTCTCTCTGAACCTTTCTTTACTGTCACCCTGCGCACCTCCGTCACACCCTGGGATGCCACTCCGTCTTAATTTCTGCCTCTGATACACCAGATAAATCCCTGCAGCGAATCACGTCCTTTTGATGAGTTCAACTGTTGTGGGGGGTTACCCGATCCCCCTGTCCACAAGTTTCTTTGCCTTTAGCCGCTTTCAGATTGTTTTGGGGATTTACACTGAATAAGAAATGAACCATTCCTCAACCTCTTGATGGACCGAGGTCACCTGCTAAAACTTGAAAAGCCCTTCTGTATGGCGAAAAGGGGTCAGAGCTGAAAGGGTCTTTTCCCGCTCCGTCCCTTCCATCACGAGCCAGGAAGCCCAGAATCCTGTCCCTGTCGTACCTCCATATCGGAATCACTATCTGAATCAAAATTCCCTAAATAGGGGAGCAGCCTTCCTCTTTTTGGGGGATGTTTTTGAAAAAGCCATGATGTATTTATTTTATTTCATCTCTCCCTTACCCACCCACCTTGGGGTCCAACTAAGGGCCGGGGCCAAGAAACCAATCTTGACCCCTTTCCCGGCTTCGGAGAGATATAAAGACAAACAGAAACTAAACCACCCTATCCCCCCTGATCATGCTCAACTCCCGGGACAGAGAGTTGACACTGCAGGGGTTTTTTTTAACTTGGCCAGTAGGGGAACTGTCCGACTTGACCCAGCCCCCAAAAAGGGGGGCCGATTAGTACACCCCGGGCCAAAGTTTACTCCCTGTCTAGGAGAGGTCCGAGCCAAAAGTGGTTTGAGAGCGCTGGCCCTCTCAATCACCAGGATCCATCCCCTCCGACACAGGGCGCACCGCACGGCAAACGCGCGGATCTTAAAGGGGACCACAAGAGAAAAGGAGTGTGGAAAGAAGACTTGAAGGGAGACGAAGATAGAAAAGGCCAAATAAGGGAGGCAGAAAACAAGAAAAGGAGAAAGGCGGTTACTCTTAGTCAGGATCCTCACCCTTAGCCTATCTGACATGGAAGCCCTACCAGGGGCATCAACTCCTACCACGTTACGCTTAGGCCAAACAGCATCTGCACCTCTCAGGCCTAGAAGCAGTGTGAAAAAAACAGCCTATCGCCAAGTATTGATGCCCCCGCCAGCAAAGCCTAAGGGATCACTGGACCACGCAAACCCTCCGACCACGACAAGGTCGCAACCCCCCGGAGGGGACAGGGATACTGTGCACCAGAGAAACAGAGAGGCAAACAGAGGACAGGGATACTGTGCACAGAGAAACAGATAGGCAAACAGAGGGACAGGGATACTGCGCGCCAGAGAAACAGATAGGCAAAGAGAGGGACAGGGAACAGAGGGACAGGGATACTGCGCGCCAGAGAAACAGATAGGCAAAGAGAGGGACAGGGATACTGCGCGCAGAGAAGAGAGCAGATATTCAAACTACAGACAGAAAAAACCAGGCGTGCGGAAGAACCAAAACGTTTTCAACATTAATTGAAAATATAAAGGTAAAGAAAAAAGGTACCTTTTGGAGAAGTCTTCAACGTGTCGTGCTGTAAGCACGTGGTCACGAAGTGAAGTGTTGAGGTTGTAGGGAAGCTGGCAGGTTTCTTGTGACCACAGTTCAGCCAAAAAGGTAGGGGAGGGGGTGGGGAAAAGGTGAACTGTATTGATATGGTCAACAAAAGGGTGGGGCAAAGGGGGGGGGAGGTGGGAGGGAGAGGATCATCTGTGGTGGTTTTCAGAGAAGGGGAGGGGTGGTGGTAAGGAAAACATGGTATAGAACATGGGGGGGGGAGGGAAGCAGGAGGGGGGGAAGGGGGGGTTGCAGCTTGAGAGAAACAAGTTTATTCCCTGACATCGAGTCCGTAAGGACTCAAAGTGCCAAGGCGTTGTATTAGCTGGCTTTCCATGAATTTGCGGTACTGGCCCTCTTTTGTCCATTGCGCCAAAGCGCTGCCACTCTGATGTGCGACAGGTTATGGTGTTCAGAAGTAAAGTGGTTTGCCACTGGTGTATCTTTTCCTGTCAGAATGTTTCCCTGTGTTCTTTGAAGCGATCATTGAGTGATCTGTATGTTTCTCCTACATACATCATGGCACACAAGGTACAGGTCAGGACATAGACAACATTTTGAGTTTGGCATGTGAAATGGGATTTCACCTGAAACTTATGATCTGATGGGCCTTGGATAGTTGTTGCAGGGTTAATAAAAGTACAGATTTTACATTTAGGTTTCTTGCAAGGGATATTGCCAGCTTGAGCAGAAGGTACGTAGAATGGAAGGCAGCATGCACAAGATGGTCACCAAGGCTTTTGTCCCTCTTGAAACGCCACAAGTGGAGGTTGGTTGAATGTATCTTTCAGTGTTGGATCGTTCCTAAGGATCGAGAAGTTGTGACACAGAATGTTTTTCACGGTATGTTGTGTGGGTGATAGGTCAAAGTCAGTATGCATCGGTCCGTCTCTGCAGCATCCGCTTCTTTGCTTTTGAGAGCTTGGCATCTCGGAATTGACTTGGCTCGTTCCAGGGCTGATTGTATCAAGGCTAAAGGGTAACCTCTGGCAGTGAAAAAAAATAGCCATGGTTGTTGCCTCTTTCACAAAAGCCCTGTCTGAGCTACAGAGTCTGCGCAGCCTCAGGAACTGGGAAAAAGGGATGCTGTCTTTCGATGCAGGTGGTGGCTGGATGAGAAGAGAAGGTACGAATGAGAATCTGTTGGTTTATAAATGTACTGTAGTAAGGAGGGATCGTGAGCCTTTCTGGATGTTGACAAGTATGTCGAGAAAAGCAAGGGACGAGTCAGAAATTTCATAGGTAAGCTTGAGGGATGGATGGAAGTGTTCGCAAACTGAATGAAGTCAAGAAGTTCTTGCTTAGGGAGCGTGAATAGCCAAAGCAATCATCGATGAATCTTCTAAAGACTTCTGGTAGGTGTCCAGGAAATTGGAGAAGATCTGGGATTCAACGTAGCCCATGAACAGGCAAGCATAGATGGACCCATTCGTGTCCCCATTGCAACTCCCTTTGTCTGTTGATAAAATTCATCACCGAACTCAAAAGTGTTGAGGGTCAAGACAAGCTCTGTCAAGCGTAAAATAGTAGTTGTGTCAACTTTCAAGGAACTCTGGGTCATGAAGTGTTTCACAGCAGACAGCCCATCTTGATGCGGGATGTTAGTGATAGTGAAGTAACATCCATAGTAAACAGAAAACGGTATTCAGTGTCTTGTGGAAGACGTATTTGTTCAGGATCTGTAGAGCGTGATTGGTATCTTTCACATATGTTGGCAAGGATTGGACAAGAGGCTGAAACAACTGGTAAAGGAACTGGGAGACTTGAGCTGTAGGGCAGGAGCAGGCTGAGACAATAGGTCTGCCTGGGTTATCAGGTTTATGAATCTTTGGCAGTAGATAGAATTTAGATGTACGGGGTTCTTTAATGATAGCTCTTGTGGCTTCCGTGGGTAGAATGTCTTTGGAGACTAGTTCTTTGATAGTTTTCCTCACTAGTGCGTTGTCTTGCTTAACTGTAGAGGTTTTTAATGGGAATGTAGTTTGTTGGGTCACAGAGTTGACGTCTGGCTTCCTTTTCATAGAGGTCTTTATGCCAAACCACCACAGCTCCTCCCTTGTCTGCTCGTTTATATAATAATGTCTGTTCTCTGTTTCAGTTCACTTAATGCTTGTTGTTCAGCCTGAGTAAGATTGGATCTTTTCATAGGAGATGGGTTCAGCTGGTTGATTTCTTGTTTGCTTTTTTCTATGTAGTAGTCCAGAGCAGGAAACTGTCCATCTTTAGGAGTCCAGTCACTCTGTTGACGAGAAAAGCTTCCCTAGGTCATCTGGTCAGTTTGGGTGGTGGATAGAGAGCAGTTATCGAAGTAGGCAGCAAGGCGAAGACGGCGAAAAAAGCGCTGACAGTCGTACAGCGTGCCCCCCCCCCCCCCCCCCTCCTGCTTCCCCCCCCCCCCCATGTTCTATACCATGTTTTCCTTACCACCACCCCCCTCCCCTTTCTCTGAAAACCACCACCCAGATGATCCTCTCCCTCCCACCTTTCCCCCCCCCTCCTGCTTCCCCCCCCCCCCCCCCCATGTTCTATA
>CM031614.1:36797492-36802492 GCA_018398815.1 Conus ventricosus
AACTTCATGCGCTTCTTTCGGTTTTTTGTTTGTTTGTTTGTTTGTTTTTGTCACTGTATTTGCTTCAGTCCTATCTTGTCTCTTTTTGCGTACAAACTTGTTGTCATGCGGCCTGAGGAAGAGCAGTGGCTCGAAAGCTTGCGCTTAAAAAAAGACGGTGTTTTGTGTGTTTTATTGAATTTAATAAAAACCTGAGAGTGAGATTATATGGATCTGCTCTCTCTCTCTCTCTCTCTACCTCTCTCTCTCTCTCTCTGTGTGTGTGTGTGTGTGTGTGTGTGTGTGTGTGTGTGTGTGTGTTTTGTGTTGTGTGTGTGTGTGTGTGTGTGTGCGTGCGTGGAAGAAGAAGAAGAAGAAGAAGAAGAAGATGAAGAACAAGAACAAGAACAAAACGCGGAAACGGAGAGGAAAAAAAGAACACCGAGACACCTCCCCTGTCACAACTGGACAAGAGACGATGGAAGCTAGCGGGGACAGACACAGCAGTCCTAGTCACGTGACAATACCAAGCCTCTATCGGACAGACACAGCAGTCCTAGTCACGTGACAATACCAAGCCTCTCTCAGACAGACACAGCAGTCCTAGTCACGTGACAATACCAAGCCTCTCTCAGACAGACACAGCAGTCCTAGTCACGTGACAATACCAAGCCTCTCTCGACAAACACAGCAGTCCTAGTCACGTGACAATACCAAGCCTCTCTCGACAGACACAGCAGTCCTAGTCACGTGACAATACCAAGCCTCTCTCAGACAGACACAGCAGTCCTAGTCACGTGACAATACCAAGCCTCTCTCGGACAGACACAGCAGTCCTAGTCACGTGACAATACCAAGCCTCTCTCAGACAGACACAGCAGTCCTAGTCACGTGACAATACCAAGCCCCTCCACACTGATCAGCCTCCCCCCCCCCCCTCCCCGCCATCGCAGCCCCACACTTTCACAAGGAGCTGCGGACTTGGGCATTTTATAAGACGCTCAACGTTTCGCAGAACTGATTTTGTCAAGACTGGGTTACATTAACAGCAGAGGAAGAGGGGAGGCGGAGAAGAAGAAGGTTGACAGAGGGAAGGGGGAGGAAGCGGGGCGACACAAAAGAGGGAAGCACAACACTGTAATCATGCTGGAATCTCTCTCCTCCACTGTCGGGAGAGCCCTCGTCTTTTCCCTAACTCTCTTCTTCTTGGCCGCCTTAGTCTTGCCCTAAGCGAGGGGGAAAAAAACGGGGCAAAGCCGTTCATATTCAGTGGTGTCTCCACAGAAGCCTCCCCAACCCATACTCACCCGCTCTCAGTTCCTCTCTCTCTCTCTCTCTCTCTCTCTCTCTCTCTCTCTCTCTCTCTGTCTTCACCCCTTTCCCCTCTCCCGACATAAGGCAAATATTCCCCTTCACAAAATGACATCCCTCTTCAAACACGGACGTTCAACATACGCTCACAGACAGGAGCCTCGCTGGGCCTCAAGGAAACCAGAATTCCAGTGTGCAGTTGACGCTGATGTGGGGGGGGGGGGGGGGGGGGGGGGGGGGGGGGCAGTCAAAGAGCCTCCCTGCGGCTATGACGTAACACAAGCGGCCAAGGGACGCAATTCGGGGTGAGTTTGATTAGATCTTGGAGGAAAACTGGAAATGAATCCAGAAAAGGAATCGGCGCAAAGACAGCTGTTAAGAACGGCCCCCACCTGTTCAGAATTGTAACCGATGCCTTCAACTTCGCGTGTTTCTTTTTCTTCCATTTCCTCCTGTAATTCTTTTTAGTTTTTCTTTTCTTTTTTTTTCTTTTCTTTTTTGAGAGCTATATCATATCATTTTTCAGATGGATCTGTTCTCTCGGCGCACGCGCGCGCGCGTATGTGTGTGTGTGTGTTGTGTGTGTGTGTGTGTGTGTGTGTGTGTGTGTGTGTGTGTGTGTGTGTTCGTTCTTTAATTTAATGTCTTTTCACTTTAAGTGATATTAGACAAGTGTGTGTGTATGTGTGTGTGTGTGTGCTGTGTGTGTGTGTGTGTGTTGTGTGTGTGTGTGTGTGTGTGTGTGTGTATGTGTGTGTTGTGTGTGTGTGTGTGTGTGTGTGTGTGTGTGTGTGTGTGTGTTGTGTGGCAAAACCGAATGAGTCTGATTTGTTCAAAAATTGAGGGTACTCTCTACGTACGGAGATTGAAGCGTGATGAAGAAACAGTGAAGGCCGATTTCACCAGGCTGAATAAAAGTGTAATTTCTCTGAATCAGTATGGTGAACATTCAGTGTTATTTGCGAGGAATCCTTTTAAAGGGTTAATGGAACCAAGTGAATTCGTTAACGTCTCTTTTGCTTTCAAACAGCACAGAAATATTAAATTCGCCAATTAGTTACAGCATTTAACAGCACGGAAATACGAAAATTAGCAATCAGTCACAGCATCAGTACAACATTCGTATTACAACCGTCCAGATTTTCGGTCCTTTCTGTCAATCGGTTGGGGTTTTTTTTTAATGCAGTTTGTTCAGAATGGTATTGTGCAAAAGAAAATAGAGATAAATGGGGAATGGACTAAAATAGAAGAAAAAGGGAGACGAAAAAGTAAGACAGAGAAAAACAGAGGTCGCGAAGGTTATCTAGGCAAAGGGGAAGGAAAGGGAAGAACAGATGCAAAGAGGGAGAGGCGAGATAAAGACAAGAGGAAGGACAGGAAGGGGAAAGATGGAACATACATGTAATGTGTGACTGTGAAGCGGATTAAAAAGAAAACAAATAGATCAACTGAGGAAGAAGGTGAAAAAAAGCGAAAGAAATCAAAAGAACTTAGGAATGGAAAGCAATGTTGGGATTGGGGGGGGGGGGGGGGGGGAGAGAAAGCGAAGAAACAGAGGAAGGGGGGTTGATGGACATAAACGGCGCTGTGGGGAAGAAGGGGGAGGGGGGGGGGAGCTAGGACATACAAATTCCAGAAGGAGGACCACATACAGGAAATGGATGGGGGAAAAAAAAAGAAGAACAATGGTCACAGAAGACAACTGACGATCTTGGGTAAAGACGAGGAAAGAACATAATGGTCAGTGGGGAAATAGAGGAGACGGATGCTAGAGCGACAGGGTTGGGGACATAAAAGAAATAAAGGGGAGAGAGGAATATTAAGAAAAGTGTGATGTGGGATTGAGAAAAAACAACAACAAAGGAAACAGGAAAGGGCGAGAAGGGGAAAGGAGAGAGGGGAACCGTGGAAGAAGGGATACGTGGAAAGGGACAAAGGAAGAAGGAAGGATGAAGGAAGGAAAAAACGAAGAAAAACAAGGTGATGAGGATGGAAGGGAATAAAGAAATGGAGGGGGGTTATGAAAGGAAACAAAGGAAAGAGGGGTAACAATGAAAGGAAATAAAGGGTAGAAGGAAAATAACGGATGGAAAGAGAGGGAAGAGAGAAGAGAATATAAGGAAAAAGAGGGAAGGGAAAAGGTAGGAAAGGAAACTGACGAAAGGGGGGGGGGGGGTAGAATGTAACAAAACTGAGTATGAAGGAAATGGAAGAGAAGGAACAAGAGGAAGGAAGGAAATGGAAAATAGATGAGGAGGAAAGAATGGGTAGGGGGGGGGGGGTTGAGGGGTAAAGAAATGGGGTGTAAAAGGGAAAGAGGGAAGATAATCAAATAAAAGGGGGCAAAAGAAAGGAAAAAAAAAGAAACGGAAATGAAGAGCGACGAGACAAAAGAAGAAAATGAGGAGGAAGGGTAAAGTCAGGGAAGTAATGCAGGAAAAAGGCAAGGACAGGAAGACAGGAAGCGGGGTTGTGAGATGGGGAAGGGGGCGTGTGGTGGTGATGGTGAGGAAACAGTGGAGAAGAGGGATGAGACAGGCAAGAAACAAACGGAAACGGTAGAAAACAAACAAGGGGAGATGAATGGCGTGGGTTGGATCCGTTGCGCGTTCTACAGACGCAGTTCAGATGACTGAAACACGGAAAGTAAACATGGCAAATTCTACTGTCTACATGATCACGAGAAAGATTCTTAACAAAGTAAATGACACGATAACCGCCGATCGGGATTTGAATGAAGAGGCTGGTGCTCATGAAAAGATGATTCACTGGTACCCGTCTACAAGTCGTTAGATTTCTTGATAAAGTAAACAATGAAATGAAACATTTTCAAATTTAAGAGGTTGACTCTTCTCTCTCTCTCTCTCTCTCTCTCTCTCTCTCTCTCTCTCTCTCTCTCTCCTCTCTCTCTCCTGATGAGCACTCCCATCGTCAACATAGATTTATACGGGTGCCTTACAACTTCAACAATGCCGCATTTTCACGATTAAAAAACCCCATCAACTATCATAAAGAAAAGAGCAATAACAATCTACTCCCGTGAGTTTATCATTACTTTAACAAATGGTGATTGTAACGTAAAACTGCCATTTTATGAGTAACTAGCTATACATACATATGATCCTAGATAATCATGGAAATAATCATTTTTCACCGGTTCTGATGCTCAAACGTGAATTCATGATTTTAAGAAAGAAAACAATCTAATAACGCTGTTAAGCCGTAAGCCGTGAGAAAAAAAAAAAGCTGATTATGGCAATTAGTGCCGGCTTCCTGAATTCTGAGCCTTCTCAAAGCAGTCTTTCAGAGAGGTACAGCGCGTTCGCTGGTCTGAAGGATTCCAGTGTGCACGCACATGAGGCACAGTCACCTATTTTCATACTCATGATTATCCGGTTTCACGAGTCTTAACTGCCTGTTTTCAAGAGTCCGTTCACAGTTTCGTTAGTCATAAACGGCTGCTTTCGTGTTGACCACCTCTGGTCGTTAGTACTCGACCAAAAAAGCAACAACATCAGTAATAATTTCTTTTCACGTGGCTATGGTGATCACTGGTTTTCTTGAAGTCCAAAAATAGTTTACGACGGAAACTGTCACAGCTGGCTCCTTTTGAAGCCAAAAGACTCTCATAGGTTTGTTATGATATGCGTAGGTTATGTGTTCAAATCTGGGTTGCATCGACCGTATGAACGGGAGATTTTAATCGATTT
>CM031614.1:36807492-36812492 GCA_018398815.1 Conus ventricosus
TCTGCAAATAGATCTTCCATCAGAGTGGTGGAACTGACAACTGGCGATGGAAAGGGATAGGGGGTGGCTGGGTGGAAGAGCGAGAGGAGGGGCGATGAACAGTATTCATATATGTCATGTGACTGTCTAGCTGCAGTAACAACGATCTGGGCAAAGACAACGGAGAGGGTTTCGCGGGCAGATAGGTTTCACGCGCAGCCAGTCGTATGTGAAACATGACTCTTGACATTTCACAGTGTTCCACCTTCTTTAGTTACTGCAACGATCTAAGCACACACACACACACACACACACACACACAAACACACACACACAAATGCAATAAAACAGCTTCACAAATCTGCTTTGCCAATTGTTTAAAGGTCAGTGTATGGGATCCAAATCGGTCATCACATCGATCACCCCACCTAAAGGGCAAGACTTCATCGTTACCAACCACTTAGCATCATTCATTAAAAAAAAAATCTTTTGTAAAATCTATTCGCGTTTCTGTCCATAAATATCATGTACTCTCTAAGTAACTTTCAACTTCACGCGTTAACTTTTTCACTGTATTACACACAGATGCCACAACTCTTAGAAGTACGTACGTGGGGAGATTTTCGTGAAAGATGGCGTCAAATGAGTTGTGCTCACTCGGTATCAATTCAAGTACGTTTAATCTGCAGTATCCAGTACGGGGTTCAAACGTTCCCAGCGGGAACGCTCTCCGTCTCAGAGTAACAAGCTTAGCGTAACCACTGGGCTACGGAGAACGACATTTGTGGTATTCGCTCAGGCCTGGCAAGTTCTTCGCTGCTGTTTTCAATTCAGACGCCTTTTCAACTTGCCATCTTGCACTGTGTTATGTCACGTTTCCCTCTAAGCCTTCGCTTCAAACATCGTTGTCAGCGGGACTGGGGTTCCGATTCGACACCAACACAACACACACACACACACACACACACACACGCACGCACGCACGCACGCACGCACGCACGCACGCACGCACACACACACACACACACACACACACACACACACACACACACACACACACACTGTACGCTGGTGTCTTTCTCTGAAGACGGAATATGTCTACCTTCGTGGGTTCAAAACGGTCACACATTCAGTAATCTGATCATTTTAGAATTCAAGTCGAGGAACGAAGAAGGTACAAGTAGAAGAAGAAGATGAAGAGGTAGTAGTAGTAGTGGTAGTAGTAGTAGTTAGCAGCAGCAGCAGTAGTAACAGTAGCAGTAGCAGTAGTAGTAGTAGTAGACGACCACAAATAAGAAAGAAAGAAAGAAGGATAGAGAGAGAGGGGGGGGGGGAGGGAGGACAGAAAGTAAGAAAGAGGGAAAGAAAAGGAGGAAGGAAGCTAACGCGACACTATTTCGCACGAAAATAAGTGTCGGCGAGACCGGTTTTTTTTCCCAGGGGACAGTATAAACGGTGGCCGCTGACAATCAATGGCCGCTTCTGTCTCTGTCGGCGATCCCGGGCAAGGCATTCACCGACACGTGGAGGTGGCTTCTTCAGGTCCGCTAGATCACAAGCAATTAAATAATTGAAAAGTTGGCCCCGGAGTTAAGGCGATTGCTTTTTCTCCCTCTTTCTCCTTTCTTCCCCGTCTCTTTCAGGTCCGATGGTTTGATCACCGGGGGAAGGGGTATGGGGATGGGGGGGGGGGGGACGAGGGACGGAGGGGGCTAGGGAAGGGGGGAGGGGGAGGGGGGAGGGGGAGAGGACTACTGATGGGTTGAGAGAGTGGAACACGCTCGGGAGACACTTCTTGTTTCTTCTTTGCCCTTTCTGATCCTTCAGCTCCAGGCAAAAGCACGAGCTAGGAAGAGAGAGAGAGAGAGAGAGAGAGAGAGAGAGAGAGAGAGGAGAGAGAGAGAGAGAGAGAGAGAGAGAGAGAGAGAGAGAGGTGGGGAAAGCATTCCGCGATGGAGATCATAGGTGATGAGAATTTCATAATAGATTCTACAGACTGTCATTTACAAAATCATTTCCTTGACGAATGAATTTGTTTTATACAACAAACAAAACGTCTTGGGATGCTTGCAACACACACACACACACACACGCATATTTTTTTTCTTCAAAAAGCAAGAAAACACTCTTTTCACAACCAATTCAATTAGGGAAACTGGTTTACAGCTTGATAAATTCCATCAGAATCCAGCAATAAGCTGTTTTTGTTTGGTCTCTGAAGTTTTTCGACTGGACATTTCATTTCTTACAGAACATATCTGTGGTAATCGTCAACACAACATGGTCAGGTTTTGCTGTTTTTGATCAGACCCCTACTTGGTGACAGGGCTTGTGGGCGCTGTTAGTGTCCAGGGAAGAGGAGTCACAGCGGAGGATCCATCAGGATTCAGTGCGCATCCCAGAACGCCGCTGTACTACATTCAGACTGACCAAGGCAGTGCCTTTATGCACGAGGAACGGGAACTTACATAACGGAACAGAAAGACTACCGGATTCTGAATGATCCTGACCCTAGCCTGACCGTAACTGTGTCCTACACGTAACCCCAATCCTAACCGGACAACTAACTTCACAACACTCACAAAAAAAGAGTCTTCGTGAGAATTGTCGCTGCACGATGAGTCAATGAAACTCTCGTGCCTCATGGTTAAGGACAGAACAGTCCTGCCGGCTGACACGCATCGCCTGGAAGAAAATCCCAGCCCCCTGGCCAAACCGGTAGCATGGGATGGACCTGCACAGCACCATGACAACACCAGACCACACACAGCCAGGAGGGACAACGGCTTCTTGCAGCAGTCGACCTGCACAGCACCATGACAACACCAGACCACACACAGCCAGGAGGGACAACGGCTTCTTGCATCAGTCGACCTGCACAGCACCATGACAACACCAGACCACACACAGCCAGGAGGGACAACAGCAGCAGTCGACCTGCACAGCACCATGACAACACCAGACCACACACAGCCAGGAGGGACAACGGCTTCTTGCAGCAGTCGGGAATCCACGGGATGGACTGGCTTACGTGCAGTCTGGACTGGACAGCTACTGAACATTTGAGGGCTCTGAATCTCATCAGGACAAATTGATGATGTTTTTAAATTTGCAAGGGAGGTAATCTGTGTTAGGGCTCAGGTCAGCAAGAGTGACCCCGCCTTTTTCATGGGACAGACGCCAAGGGTAGGCACGCCCAAAGCAATTTTGTCCCATTACAGAGCTTAACATTACAGAGAGAGAAAATGCCCAGACGTGGGCGTGATGGTGTGCATGTTCTTTCTTCAATGCTGATATGAGTATTTACTGTTCTTGTTGTAATTGATTTCTCTACACGGTGCCTTGACAGCGTTCTATGCGTGTGTACGTAAATGAATATCCTCGTCCTGTGTTAACTTTCAGCATGCACAGGCACAGAAACAGATCAAACAACACAAAGAAAGAGAGAGAGAGAGAGAGAGAAGAGGAGAGAGAGAGGAGAGAGAGAGAGAGACAGAGACAGAGACAGAGAGACAGATCAAAACTGGTCCAGATGCATCAAAAAAGGTCATTATCCCGGACAGCTTATGCGACAGAAAGCCAAAAGCGATGGTTAAAAGACTGGAGAAGGGGGAGACATGGAGGTGCGGAGATGGCGGGGGATGCGCGGAGGGGGAAGGGGGAGCGGGGGCAAGGGTGTTGAGAGCTTCTATGGCCTTTGTGCAAGAGCACGTGCACACCTCACGCCTCCAATCTGATTGCCTGGCCGCCTTCTTCTCGTCCTGTGATCACTGCTTCTTTGGGGAGTTAGTTCTCCTTATTTCTGACGGTCACAGAGAGAGAGAGAGAGAGAGAGAGAGAAGAGATACAGAGAGACAGAGACAGACAATGACAAATGTTTTAATTGAACTAGGCCACATGCCCGTGTCAATGGGAACAGAGGGAGGGGGTAGACACAAAATAAAACTGATCGCAACTGAAATAAGTAGGGAAAGAAATCAATACATCGTCAAATACAGTATATACATAAACACACGAAGCTAAACAATAAATCTCGCGAACATAATCAACAGTCGTGTTCACTTTCTCTCTCTCTTTCTCACCCTCTGTCTCTGTCTCCGTCTCTCTCTCTCTCTCTCTCTCTCTCTCTCTCTCTCTCTCTCTCTCTCTCTCTCTCTCTCTCTCACACACACACACACACACACACACACACACCGCAATCGGTATAATAGTATTAAGGCAACTTTGACGGTGCATGCAGGAACAATGGTTCTAAGTCACATCAGTCTTTCCACATGTGATGTCAAAAGCTTTCGTTATGAATGTAGTCACAGCATTACAGAATTTACCACTGGCGAGCAGTAACGACATCTTAAAAGCGGATGGTCGTCTATGAAACCTGAAAGGTATGTAACGCTCGCGAATAACTTTGTATTTAGGACATACTATCAGAAAATGGCATTCGGATTCCAACTCACACGGGCAGAATCGACAGCACAGTACTTCACGGGGGACACTCGAATATCGCAGTTTGTGTGTGTTCAAACCGGATACACCAAGTCTGAACCGTATCAAGTTTTTACGACCGCTCACGTTGTTTACAGTGAATAGATAATTTGGAATTTCCCAAAACTGCTTAAAAGAAAAGTAAAAGAGAAATCGGTCCTTAGATTCTATGTGGCTATACCATTCTTGTAAATGACAATCGATTAGCCGACTTTTGAATTTTGAAAGGAAAACTTTTACATTGGGAACTCCTTGATTTTCCCATACATATCCAAAACCGTAACGATTTAATGTGAGGCAGACTGATATAACCCAATTGGTTTTACCCTGGCAATGTAAATCGTATAACATCTTATATGCTTTTGGGGGAAGACGACTGTCAGGCATATTAAGGATATGTATCCAATACTTTACGCATTTAGTATAATGTTTATATAAAGTGAAAACCTACCAGTTTCTCCATAAACCAAGGCATTAGGCGTTTTTATAGAAACATTCAAGAATCTCTTGAGTGCAAACAAATGTATTTTTCTATA
>CM031614.1:36819992-36822492 GCA_018398815.1 Conus ventricosus
ATCTATTGTTCGCTGCTTGAAACAAGCCAAGAAACTGCTGACACAGCCAACCCCTTGTTCTAACCATACAAACGAAAAACCATAATTACATAAACATTTACGAATGCCCGATGCCCACGTAGTTTTCCCTCTCATATCCAGGTCAAACAATGTTTTATAAGCTTTGGCTGCCAGTCTATGTTGCCCCATACGTAACAGTTTAAGCCAGTATCTTACAACATTTTACATATGAATTCAAATAAATAGGGAATCTACCAAGTTCTCCATAAGTCAAGTCATTTGGGGTACGCCTATCGACATTCAAAAACCGTTTCATAGCAAATAAGTGCAATTTCTCTACGTCATGCCTTTCTCCAAACCCCAAATCTCAGCGCCATATTGGACTATAGGCTGGACCTGGGTATCAAACATTCTGAAAAATAGTTTTACTGACTCGTTTTCAAACTTATACAAGACGCTTAAAATGGCCATAACAGCACGCTTCCCTTTACCCACAAGATCTTGGCAGGCAAACGAAAAACTTAGTTTTGTAGAAAAATATAAACCCAGATATTTGTAGGCGTTTACAATCACAATTTTAGAATTTCCATAATACCATTTTTCACGCGACGACAAATATCCACCCTTTCGAAAAACTATAATGTTTGTTTTGTCCATGTTTACTTTGAGATGTAATCTCTGCGCCGCTGAGCACAAATTGTTCAACTGGTTTTGAAGCCCTATAACAGTTTCAGACAGTTTAAAACGATATTCATCTGCAAAAAGTAGAAAATTTTAAAATTTTTTCAAAAATTTCAAAAACAAAGGGTTTTTTTCCCTTTTTTTCGTTTTAATTTCCCCCAAACCCAAAAAATTTTTCCTTTTTTAAGAAAAGAGAAGAAAGAAAGAAAAAAGAGAAAAAAAAACAAAAAGAATGGATAACCAAGAAGAAGGAGAGAGAGAGGAGAGAGAAAGGAAAGGGGGGAGGGAGGGGAGAAAACTGGAAAAGGGGTTTGGAAGGTAAAAAGAAGGGGAAGGGAAAAAAGGGCGGGAGGGGGTGGATGGGTAAACTCGCACCCCCCTCTCTTCCCCAAAAAAAGGGGGGGGGAGGAAAAAAAATTATTACATAAGGGGTTTTTTTCAGGCTCCTAAAGGTCTCTTTTTGGGGGAATTTTTTTTCCTTTTTTCCCCTATTTTTTTTCCCAACGGGGAAAATTTTTTCTTCATTTTTTTACCCTTCTCCCCAAGTTGTTTTTTTGGGGGAAGTTTTTTTTATTACCCCTTTTTTTTTACGCTTTTTTTCTCATTTTTTAAACCCCTTTAGTGATTTAAGGCCAGAGTTTTTGGGCATTTCTTCAGTAGAAAAAAGGGCCTGAATAAATTTTTATCTAGAGGGATATTTTCCAAAAAAAAATTGGGATATCGGGGCCCTGTTGGTTTTTTCTAGACTATTATTTACCAAAAAAATTTAAATTTCCTAGCGGGGTTATTTTTTTTTTTCGGAAAATTTGTTTTCCATAAAGGGCAATTTTTTAAAATTTCGGAAAATTACCCTTTTCCGGAACCAGGAAACTTTTCCCCGCCTAACTTCCCTTGGAAAATTTACCCCTTTTAAAAATTTTATTTTTAAAATAATTTAAAAATAATCTTAAATTCGGCTTAAAAATTTAAATATTTTTTAAATTATTTATATTAAATTATATATATATATTTATATATTTTTTTATATTTTTTTGTGGGGGTGTGTGTGGGTGTGTGTGTGTGTGGGGTTTTATTGACGGCAGGCATTGAAATTTTTTTTTAAAAACCAGGACGACAGAAGAAAAGGCAGAAAGGAGAGGAAAAGGGGAGAGAGAGAGAGAGAGAGAGAGGGGGAGAAAAACAGTAAAAGGCGGGGAAAAACGGGGCCCCATAAAATGACCCCCCCCCCCCCCCCCCCCCCCCGTCTTTTTCAATAAAATTAAAAGTGACTTTGTGAATTGCTTTTCAAACTTTCCCCTTCCCCCCCCGGGAGTGGGAGAGATGGGGCGTTTTAAAGGACTAAAGAACGGGGGTTTCTTGGGGGGAGGGGGGGGGGGGGGTGGGAGGGTTCCCGGGCCCAAAGCTGTGGAGAGAAGAGAGGTTTTAAAAAAGGTTTTCGCCGATAAAAAGATGGGGGGGGCCGGGGGGGGGGGGGTTTTAGGGAGGAGGAAGGTGGAGGGAGGAGAGAAACCGGGGTGAGGGGGCGGGGGGACCCCGGAAGCGGAGAAGGGGGAAGTGTTGTGTGTGTGGGGGGGGGGGGGGGGGGGGGGGGGGGGGGGGGTTAAGGAAACTTTGGAGACAAAACGGCCCAAATTTAAATAACTGAAAAAAGAGAGGCTGGTCCCCGGGGAAACCCCGGGAAAAAGTAAAAATACTCGCGTAAAAACGCCCCCTGATAAAGGGGGAATCGCCCCCCCCTTCCCGTGGAAGAGGGGGAGGGGTTGGGGGGGGGGGGGGAAACTCCACACCCTTTTTCGATTCCTTTTGGTGGAGGGACAGA
>CM031614.1:36827492-36839992 GCA_018398815.1 Conus ventricosus
TTTGGGGGGGGGCCCGGGGGGGGGGGGGGTTTTTGGGGGTTTTTTGGGGGCCCCCCGGGGGGGGAAAAGGGGTTTTTTTAAACCCCCCCCTTTCCTTTTTAAAAATTTTCCGTAACCCCCCTTTTTTTTTGGGGAAAAAATTAAAGTTCCCTTTTTTTCCCCCCCCCCCCCCCTTTCCTTTTCCCCCTTTTTTTCCCCCAAAAAAAAAAAAAACCCCCAAAAAAAAAACACAAACCCCCAAAAAAAAAATTTTTTTTTTTTTTTTTTTGGGGGGCCCCCCCGCTTTAAAAGGGGGAATTTCCCCCCCAAAAAAAAAAATTTTAAAAAAGGGGGGGGGTTTTTTTAAAAAAACCCCCCCAAAAAAAATTTTTTTCCCCTTTTTTAAAATTCCCCTTTTTTTTAAAAGGGGGGCCCCTTTTTTTTTTTTTATTTTTCCTTTTTTTCCCTTTTCCCCCCTTTCCTTTTTTTCCCTTTTTCCCCCAAAAAAAAAAAAAAAGGGGGAAAAAAAAAAAATTTTTTTTTTTCCCTTTTTCCCCTTTTTTTTTTTTTTCCTTTTCCCCTTTTTTTTTTTTCCCCTTTTTTCCTTTTTTCTTTTTTTCCCCCCCCCCCCCCCTTTTCTTCCCCCCTTTTTTAAAAACCCCAAAAAAACCCCCCCGGTTTTGGGAAAAAAAACCCCTTTTTTTTTTCCCCCCCCCAAAAATCCCCCCCTTTTTTTTTTTTTTTTTTGGGCCTTTCCCTTTTTTTTTTCCCTTTTTCCCCCCCCCCAAAAAAACCCCCCCAACCCTTTTCCCCCAAAAAAAATTTTTTTTTTGGGGGGAAAAAAAAAAACCCCCCCAAAACCCCCCCCCCCCCCCCAAAAAAAAAAAAAAGGGGGGGTTTTTAAAAATTTTTTAAAAAAAACCAAAATTTTTTTCCCCCGGTTTTTTTTAAAAATTTCCCTTTCCTTTTTCCATTTTTTTTTCCCCCCCTTTTTCCCCAAAATTTTCCCCCCCAAAAAAAAAAAAAACCCCCGGGGGGGGCCCCCTTTAAAACCCCCCCCCTTTTTTTGGGGGGGGAAAAGGGGGTTTCCCCCTTTTTCGTAAAAGTTACTGTAAGTATGCGCTGATTTTAAACTTACCCTCTCTGTCTGTCTCAGTCTGTGTTTGTCTGTCTGCTCTCAGTCTGTCTGCCTGTCTATCTGTCTGTCCAACTCTCTCTCTCTCTCTCTCTTCTCTCTCTCTCTCTCTCTCTCTCTCTCTCTCTCTCTCTCTCTCTTTCTCTCTCTCTTTCCCAGGGCTGGGTGAAAAAAAGCATGCGTAATTTGCTTATCTCATTACCCTGGTAAAATAAAATTTCGTTCGTTCGTTCTCTCTCTGTTTTTCCCAGTCTCTCTGTCTCTGTCTCTCGCTCTCTCTCTGTCTGTCTCTTTCTCTCTCTCTCTCTCTCTCTCTCTCTCTCTCTCTCTCTCTCTCTCTCTCCCCTCTCTCTCTCTCTCACACACACACACACACACACACACACACACACAGCACGGATTAGATGAGATGATTAAAAAAAAAACCAATGATCTTCTAAACCATCTACACCAAAAAAAAAACATCTATCTCTTCGAAATCATTATCGTAGTGGTCGACCATCGACATAATCATCATCATCATCATCATCAAAACGACAAAACGTGGTCACAGTCATCATCTTGTAGCAGCCGTCTTCCATAGCCTCATTCTTGCCATTTTTGTCTCAGTCTGACCTATATTATTGTCAGCAACGTCCACGCTAAGACTCCCTGTCCAAGAAGACCATGCACAGGGTAAGCAGATCCGAGGGCGAACGTTCCAGTGGCAGACCAGTGTGTGGCTGCACTGTTCCAACCCCTCTGCCCTGATGCGCATGACCGGGGATAGCGGGCTGAGGATATCCTTGACGGTCCTAACGTCCCTTACAGCTCCTCTACAACCTGTACTCACTCATAAGGCAGTGATGACGGTCCTAACATCCCTTACAGCTCCTCTACAACCTGTACTCATAAGGCAGTGATGACGGTCCTAACGTCCCTTACAGCTCTACAACCTGTACTCATAAGGCAGTGATGAGGGTCCTAACGTCCCTTACAGCTCCTCTACAACCTGTACTCATAAGGCAGTGATGACGGTCCTAACGTCCCTTACAGCACCTCTACAACCTGTACTCATAAGGCAGTGATGAGGGTCCTAACGTCCCTTACAGCTCCTCTACAACATGTACTATAAGGCAGTGATGACGGTCCTAACGTCCCTTACAGCTCCTCTACAATCTGTACTCATAAGGCAGTGATGACGGTCCTAACGTCCCTTACAGCTCCTCTAACACCTGTACTCATAAGGCAGTGATGACGGTCCTAACGTCCCTTACAGCTCCTCTACAACCTGTACTCATAAGGCAGTGATGACGGTCCTAACGTCCCTTACAGCTCCTCTACAACCTGTACTCATACGGCAGTGATGACGGTCCTAACGTCCCTTACAGCTCCTCTACAACCTGTACTCATAAGGCAGTGATGACGGTCCTAACGTCCCTTACAGCTCTACAACCTGTACTCATAAGGCAGTGATGACGGTCCTAACGTCCCTTACAGCTCCTCTACAACCTGTACTCATAAGGCAGTGATGACGGTCCTAACGTCCCTTACAGCTCTACAACCTGTACTCATAAGGCAGTGATGACGGTCCTAACGTCCCTTACAGCTCCTCTACAACCTGTACGTATAGGCAGTGATGACGGTCCTAACGTCCCTTACAGCACCTCTACAACCTGTACGCATAAGGCAGTGATGACGGTCCTAACGTCCCTTACAGCTCCTCTACAACCTGTACGCATACGGCAGTGATGACGGTCCTAACGTCCCTTACAGCTCCTCTACAACCTGTACTCATAAGGCAGTGATGACGGTCCTAACGTCCTTACAGCTCCTCTACAACCTGTACGCATAAGGCAGTGATGACGGTCCTAACGTCCCTTACAGCTCCTCTACAACCTGTACTCATACAACAGTGATGACGGTCCTAACGTCCCTTACAGCTCCTCTACAACCTGTACTTATAAGGCAGTGATGACGGTCCTAACGTCCCTTACAGCTCCTCCACAACCTGTACTCATAAGGCAGTGATGAGGGTCCTAACGTCCCTTACAGCTCCTCTACAACCTGTACTCATAAGGCAGTGAAGACGGTCCTAACGTCCCTTACAGCTCCTCTACAACCTGTATTCATAAGGCAGTGATGACGGTCCTAACGTCCCTTACAGCTCCTCTACAACCTGTATTCATAAGGCAGTGATGACGGTCCTAACGTCCCTTACAGCTCCTCTACAACCTGTACGCATAAGGCAGTGATGAGGGTCCTAACGTCCCTTACAGCTCTACAACCTGTACGCATAAGGCAGTGATGACGGTCCTAACGTCCCTTAAGCTCCTCTACAACCTGTACTCATAAGGCAGTGATGAGGGTCCTAACGTCCCTTACAGCTCTACAACCTGTACGCATATGGCAGTGATGACGGTCCTAACGTCCCTTACAGCTCTACAACCTGTACTCATAAGGCAGTGATGAGGGTCCTAACGTCCCTTACAGCTCCTCTACAATCTGTACTCATAAAGCAGTGATGAGGGTCCTAACGTCCCTTACAGATCCTCTACAACCTGTACTCATAAGGCAGTGATGACGGTCCTAACGTCCCTTACAGCTCCTCTACAACCTGTACTCATAAGGCAGTGATGACGGTCCTAACGTCCCTTACAGCTCTACAACCTGTACGCATAAGGCAGTGATGACGGTCCTAACGTCCCTTACAGCTCTACAACCTGTACTCATAAGGCAGTGATGAGGTTCCTAACGTCCCTTACAGCTCCTCTACAACCTGTACTCATACGGCAGTGATGACGGTCCTAACGTCCCTTACAGCTCCTCTACAACCTGTACTCATAAGGCAGTGATGACGGTCCTAACGTCCCTTACAGCTCCTCTACAACCTGTACTCATAAGGCAGTGATGTGGGTCCTAACGTCCGTTACAGCTCCTCTACAACCTGTACTCATAAGGCAGTGATGACGGTCCTAACGTCCCTTACAGCTAATCTACAACCTGTACTCATAAGGCAGTGATGACGGTCCTAACGTCCCTTACAGCTCCTCTACAACCTGTACTCATAAGGCAGTGATGACGGTCCTAACGTCCCTTACAGCTCCTCTACAACCTGTACTCATAAGGCAGTGATGACGGTCCTAACGTCCCTTACAGCTCCTCTACAACCTGTACTCATAAGGCAGTGATGACGGTCCTAACGTCCCTTACAGCTCCTTTACAACCTGTACCCATAAGGCATTGATAAGGGTCCTAACGTCCTTACAGCTCCTCTGCAACCTGTACGCATAAGGCAGTGATGACGGTCCTAACGTCCCTTACAGCTCCTCTACAACCTGTACTCATAAGGCAGTGATGACGGTCCTAACGTCCCTTACAGCTCTACAACCTGTACTCATAAAGCAGTGATGAGGGTCCTAACGTCCCTTACAGCTCCTCTACAACCTGTACGCATAAGGCAGTGATGACGGTCCTAACGTCCCTTACAGCTCTACAACCTGTACTCATAAGGCAGTGATGATGGTCCTGACATCCCTTACAGCTCCTCTACAACCTGTACTCATAAGGCAGTGATGACGGTCCTAACGTCCCTTACAGCTCCTCTACAACCTGTACTCATAAGGCAGTGATGACGGTCCTAACGTCCCTTACAGCTCTACAACCTGTACTCATAAGGCAGTGATGACGGTCCTAACGTCCCTTACAGCTCCTTTACAACCTGTGCTCATAAGGCAGTGATGAGGGTCCTAACGTCCCTTACAGCTCCTATACAACCTGTACTCATAAGGCAGTGATGAGGGTCCTAACGTCCCTTACAGCTCCTCTACAAACCCGTACTCATAAGGCAGTGATGACGGTCCTAACGTCCCTTACAGCTCCTCTACAACCTGTACTCATAAGGCAGTGATGACGGTCCTAACGTCCCTTACAGCTCCTCTACAACCTGTACTCATAAGGCAGTGATGACGGTCCTAACGTCCCTTACAGCTCCTCTACAACCTGTACTCATAAGGCAGTGATGACGGTCCTAACGTCCCTTACAGCCCCTCTATAGCCTGTACTCATAAGGCAGTGATGACGGTCCTAACGTCCCTTACAGCTCCTCTACAACCTGTACGCATAAGGCAGTGATGAGGGTCCTAACGTCCCTTACAGCTCCTCTATAACCTGTACTCATAAGGCAGTGATGACGGTCCTAACGTCCCTTACAGCTCCTCTACAACCTGTACTCATAAGGCAGTGATGACGGTCCTAACGTCCCTTACAGCTCCTCTACAACCTGTGCGCATAAGGCAGTGATGAGGGTCCTAACGTCCCTTACAGCTCTTTTATAACCTGTACGCATAAGGCAGTGATGAGGGTAAGGCCGGGGATTCGCTGATTGTTTACTGTGGTGATCATCGTCATAGCCATCATTGTAATGGTCCACTATGTTATCATCAGCTTCTGGTTTCCCCGAAGCTGGAGTATGTCTGCCTTAATGGCGGGAAAAAAAGAAACGGTCATACACACAAAAAATCCACTCCCTTTGTTGGGTAGGTGGGATTAATCCTTGCCTGTCTATAAGAGATTGTCTGCGGGGAGTATCATCCTGCGTACGCAGAAAAAAAGGGGAAAAAGGGGAACAAAATCAACCCCTGTTGTGGACGCAATGGCACAACACCGAGTTCATCAGTTAAAGCTGGAAGCAACGTGCATTTGAAAGTCCTGTTCAGAATTCTTATTCAGTCAAGGCCGAAGGTTCATATGAAAGCATGTGATATTTCAACCTCACAACACTGCTGATCTGCAAGAAAGAAAAGTACGTGACTGCACAGACAGGATTGGCAATATACTGAATATTTAAACATTGACTCTGTGAGGCAAGAGATCAAAATCACTAAGATCGATCTATTTTTCTGCCTTTGATATGCTTTGTAAAAACAAAGAGGGTATTCCTGATGATATATTCACATCCATGAATCCCCAAAGAAGAGCTAAAAACGGACTGAGAATGGTTTTTCTTTTTGTTGTCTGTTTTGTTTGAAATAGCAGCTTGTCTGTTCTCATAATTCTTGCCATCATTTTCCATTCTGTTGTCAGATATTCAGTGAAGTGATTACCGCCCTCTTCGACCCCTTTCTTAAAAAAACAAAAATCCATCCTCCATTTCCCCGTTAAAAAAGAACAACAACAAAAACAAAACTAAACACAATCGACCCTCCCTCAATGTTCCACCTCCGTCTTCTCCAACAGTAACGTCAATCGTGCATTCCCCTACAGAAAAGAAGGAAGAGATAAGGGAAAAGAAATGGATGGGTTTTTAAAAAAAATTACCCCCCCCCCCCCCCCAACCCAACCCTCTCTCCCTCCCTTCCCTCTGTCTTTCCAATTTTCGTTCATTTTTATCCATTGAAACCCGACATGAGGAAAAGAGGACAGAAAATGAGGAGGGGAAAAAAACAGTGAAGAGAAAAAAAAAGAGAATGGATTTTTAAAAAAATAAGGAAAAAACAAAACAAAACAAACTTTGCAGAGAAATGTGTGTGTGTGTGTGTGTGTGTGTGTGTGTGTGTGTGTGTCCGTGTGTGTGTGTGTGTGTGTGTGGGCGTGGGTAGGGAGGACTCGGCAAATGGGGTGAAATTCGGCAGTCTAACCCATACGGACATCCCCAGCTCGGTCCGGGGGACCCTCCCCCGCCGAGGCAATGAACACGAAAGTCGCGTGGGGCCCGGCACGCGCCAAGCACGCGCCACAAGACGTAATAGGATCCGTGCTGTTCTCGCCACGGGGTTCCCCGATGGCGCTCTGTTTCCCTGTCTTGACAGATGGAATCGACGGGCCGAGGGAAAAAGTGACCTCCCACCGGGTCAGCGAGAGAGGATCACGTGCACTGGCTGTTCTCGTCTGTCACAACGTGTCACAGCGCTCTTGTCGCTTTCGGTGGAGCGAGAACGGAACAGTGTTGCGGTGTCGGCGCCTGATGGGAAGGGTAGGACGGAAATGGTGGATGGAGAAGAGATGGGTGGAGAGGGGCGTAAAGTTAATGGCGTGTGTGCATCTGTGTGTGTGTGTGTGTGTTGTGTGTGTGTGTGTGTGTGTGTGTGTGTGTGTGCGTGTGTGTTTGTGTGTGTGCGCGCGCGCACTCTCAAATGCATTGAAAATAGAAACAAAAACACAATGATTTTCCTAACATTTCAACCTTTTACTGTATGTCACCACAGGGGACATGTATAAATATAGCTGTTTACCCGTCTCTACTATCCTACATCCCACCCCTGCATCAGCTCTCTGTCCCCCCCCCCCCCCCCCTCCCTCACCTCGCTTAGCTTCCCCTTCATCTCTCTCTCTCTGTTTCATTCTACCATCTTATCTCCCTTCTTGTACCCCCACCACCCCTCCTCCCATTGTCTCTCTGTCCTCCCCCATCCCTCTCCTCTCTTACCTTCCCCTTCATCTCTCTCTCTCTGTGTTTCATTCTACCATCTTATCCCCATCCTTGTACCCACACCACCCCTCCTCCCATTGTCTCTCTGTCCTCCCCCGTCCCTCTCCTCTCTTACCTTCCCCTTCATCTCTCTCTGTCTGTTTCATTCTACCGTCTTATCTCCATCCTTGTACCCTCACCACCCCTCCTCCCATTGTCTTCTCTGTCTTATCCCATCCCCCTCCTCTCGCGCTTTCCCGTATCGACGTTCGGAAGCCAGGGGACAGACTGAGAGAGAGAGAGAGAGAGACGAGAGAGAGAGAGAGAGAAGAGAGATGAGAGAGAGAGATTCATCCCGTTGTCATGGATCTGTCAAGTTATTTGCTTAGATCCGCTTCAATCTCAGCTCTCTCGCTTCGCACTATTATGTCACTGAAAAAGCCGCTGTCTATTACAACAGTCATTCCCTCTTGTCTTCCCAGTGTTTACTGATTTACATGCCAAACTTGAGAAGATCGGATGAAAAAAAAAAGTGGATTGTTTAAGCAGAAGCACACAGAACGTGCTTTGGATATGAGATATTCATCTTAACTTAGTGTCATTTAGAAGCTTTACGCATTTGTATGTGTCGTGTGTACATGCGCGCATGTGTAGTGGTGTGTGTGTGTGTGTGTGTGGGTGTGTGTGTGTGGTGTGTTGTGCGCGCGCGCATGTCTGTGTGTTCGTGCGCACGCGCGCGCGTTCGTGTATGTGTGTGTGTGTGTGTGTGTGTGTGTGTGTGTGTGTGTGTGTGTGTGTGTGTGTGAGTGTGAGTGTTTGTGGTGTGTGTGTGTGTGTGTGTGTGTGTGTGTGTGTGTGTGTGTGTGTGTGTGTTGTGCGTGTGCTTGTGAAGGCTGTCGCAATCCTGTGCTATTATGTGAATGTTAAGGTAGCGCTTATCTTCCATTTTGTTTTTAAAGAAACCAGTTTGTGGCACTATTTAGAGTCATCTGCATTAGTTTCTCTCCGACGTTTTAGACGTCCTTCCCTACGTTCTTTTGAGATGCTCAGGTCAAAGCGTGGAGAAACGCAGTCAACTGTGAATCCAGACGTAAGACTACGTACCTGTCAAACAAGCTCTACACTCGAGAGCTGGGATTTGAGACAATACCTGTAAAACCAATGCTGACTGCGCGGCGCAAACAATGGATTTATAGACACCAGAACACAACATATACACAAAAACCCGAACAAACAAACAAAAAGAAATGGAAGAGCGTGCAAATAATACAGCTTTAAAAAACAAAACCCAGACGCTCATAAAAGCTTCGCAGCAAACAACCACTTGGATATCAGTGCAAAACAAAGACACACACAGACACACACACGTACACACACAGACACGCGCGCACACACACACACACGCGCGCGCGCGCGCGCACACACACACACACACACACACACACACACACACACACACACACACACCAGAGAAAGGGGGCAGACACACCTCGTCTTTTCGTGAAAGGTCAGAAATGTATTTCAGGCCTGCGAGTGAACCAGGGAGGGAGGGAGGTAGGAAGGGGTTGGGGGAGAATCAATGAAAACAAGAAGAACTGAAGAGTGGAAAGAACAGGAGCATAGAGACTCCACTATTTAAACTGGGGAAAAGGGTTGGGCCTTCTTCTTCCACAAGAAAACATTGCAACAAAAATAGTCCAATTTACATGCCTTCACAAATACTTAAGTGAGGCCAGCGGCTATTTGGATAATCCTGTGTGAAATATCATACGTACAGCTTTCAAAAAAAAAAAGAAAAAAAAAAGAAGGAAGCCCTCCTAAATGGATGTACAACAATTCATACAATCCTCATCTAGCTTTGATACAGCATAGCAGAAATAATATGCAAACTTGTATAAGCATTTGCTTTGAACAACGCTAGACAGAACACAAACAAATATACACAAACTAATGTTACACGACTGGTAACCGCCATGCCACGGAATTCGCCAATCGCAGGAAAATATGCAGTGTTCGGAATTCGAATTCTGTCGCCCACGTTTCTATTTATTACTCAATGTTTATTTACTCCTACTGTTCACTCACTTGTCTCATTTACCTCTCCGATCCTTCCACAGTGGTTCCATTTGCTGACGGTTTGAAATCAGATGCTCTTCCTAAATGCACACTGACTTAAAACCTAAAGTCTGCCTAGAGTGCCTAATGTTTTCTATCGATGCTCCCACTGTGGCATTCTTGTTTATTGTCCAATGCCTCTATGGTCGGCCCCACGAGTTTAATGTACGCCACCTTACACTCCAGCTGTGGGCGTTCCTTTATTGTTTTCCATCCGTTGATCCTACCGTATATGCCCACACATTCATGTTTACTATGCAAGGCTTCTACTGTCGGCATTCGTGTTTATTGTTTACTGTCGAATCCTTCTTAGTCCCACAAATTTACTGTTTAGTATCCACAGCCCCCACATCAGGAACTCTCGCTTACCGTTTACTGTTCATTGGTCCTACTGCAGGCATTCTCGGAAGTATCTGATGATCTTATAAGTTCTTTTCTTTTCTGAACGTCTGCTGTTTCCCACCCAAAGACATAACTCTAACGTTGACTGGTGCTATGCAATGCTTCTGGCTTCGTTTACGTTTCTGATAGATTCCCGGTAGCGCATGGGTAGACTGAAAACCAAAAGCTGCCAGGCTGACAGTGGCCAGTCTGATGTTCTGGGTGCGAGCTGAAGCGACTGACTCAGAAAATCATGCCTGTCCGGCTCAGTTCACGATGATCCCTAGGTAGTAATTCAAACAAAAAAGATGTGAAAGGAAGAAAAAAAAAGCATGCCGAATAGTCATCATTATCACTGTCACCTTCAATAAGCATGCCGAATAGTCATCATTATCACTGTCACCTTCAATAGTCATCATTATCACTGTCACCTTCAATAGTCACATTATCACTGTCACCTTCAATAGTCCATCATTATCACTGTCACCTTCAATAGTCATCATTATGACTGTCACCTTCAATAGTCATCATTATCACTGTCACCTTCAAATATCATCATTATCACTGTCACCTTCAATAGTCATCATTATCACTGTCACCTTCCAATAGTCATCATTATCACTGTCACCTTCAAATAGTCATCATATCACTGTCACCTTCAAATAGTCATCATTATCACTGTCACCTTCAAATAGTCATCATATCACTGTCACCTCAAATAGTCATCATAATCACTGTCACCTTCAAATAGTCATCATTATCACTGTCACCTTCAAATAGTCATCATTATCACTGTCACCTTCAAATAGTCATCATTATCACTGTCACCTTCATAGTCATCATTATCACGCACTCATAGTCTCTATCCTGTCACCTTCAAATAAGTAATGAATAAACTGAAAGCATGAACACCAGCAACAACCAAACGTAGCTACAAAGACCACGTCAAAACTTACGACGACGAGGACGAGGACGACGACGACGACGACGACGACGACGACGACGAAGAAGAAGAAGAAGAAAGAAAGAAAGAAAAGAAGAAGAAGAAGAAGAAGAAGAAGAAGAAGAAAGAGGGGGATGGGAGAGATTGTAGGAGGCAAAAGGTGAATTTATCATCAAAAACGTAGCAAAACTTGCTGCAATTCAAATTCGGTAAACCCGAGTCTTCGGGTTTTCCTGCTCAAAGCCCGCTACACCTCGCGGGCAACTCCTTTGTCATCAAAATGTTATAGTCAACTTTGTGCAGATAATAAACTATAGTAACTTGCTTGTGTGTTTGTTTGTTAGGGCGGGGGGGGGGGTGTAAAGATGAGAAGTAAGAATTTTTTTTTCATATGAAGTACGTAGAACATTTGTCTCAAAATTGGCTTTAATCTTTGACAGAAAGACGACCGACTCCAGTCTGAAGACCAGCTAGGCTTTCACCCAACTCACAGCATCGATGTTGAAGCCAAAGACCTCCTCGAAGTAGGCGGCTGGGAGATGATGAGCAGGTAGAAGGTCCAGCTGCGACAGAAGTTGGCCACCATGATGGCGTACACCGGTAAAGATGTGATGAAGGCCAGCCACGGAGTTTGTCGCAGCCTGTAAGAACAAAGGATATCCATAAGAATACAGGTTTCTGCATTCTGGATTCGACATTAGAAAAGTAGTTACAGACTCAGAATCAAAAACTTATTTAGAGAATATTTCGACAGGGTCGCCCTGTCTTCTTCAGCTTACTGTTGCTGTTGTGGCAGCGAGGCCTGGTGGGACGACTGTTGTGTGGGGTGAGCGGTTGTCAGGATCTGATTGTAGATGGGGGAAGTTAAAAGCCTTGATCTCCGTTCAGGCTGGGGCGTCTGGTCTTAATTTCGATGGGCTTATTTAACTTTTCTTTTTGTGAGGAAGGGCTCTGTAGATAAGATCTTGGTTTCTTGGGGGCTGAAACTGTGGCCTGTGGCTTGTAGATGTTCATGTATGGCAGAAGTAGATCGGTTTTGGTGTTCCTGTAGACGGGTGGTGAGTGGTCTTGCTGTCTCGCCAATGTAGGTATGAGTACAGTCTTGACACCCTACCTGGTACACTACACCACACTGCTTGAGGGGGTCCGTTTTGTCTTTGACATGGGTCAGTTGTTGGTGTAGGGAGTTGGTGGGTTTATGGAACACTTTGCATCCATGTTATTGGAAGGTCCTGGCTAGATGCTCTGAGACTCCTTTAATGTAAGGGATCCCCACTTTCACACAGTCCGTATTTGTAGAACAAGGGTAGCGAACTCGAGGGTTGTCCCACATCCATGAGGGTATCCATTAGCAGAAAGGGCAGTCTTGATGTGTTCTTCTTCTTTCAGCTCTTCTTCCTTAGTGGAACACAGCACAGAGGCTCTGTGCATGAGGGTGTTGACAACAAGATCTCTTGTGTTGGAGGGGGTGGTTAGAATGAAAGTTCAGATATTGGTCAGTGTGGGTGGTCTTCCTATAGACGGTGGTCTCCACCCTGTCGTCATGGGTTCGGGTGATG
>CM031614.1:36844992-36867492 GCA_018398815.1 Conus ventricosus
ATCATCATCATCATCATCATCATATCATCATCATCATCATCATCATCATCATCATCATCTTCTAGAAGAAGAAGAAACCGAACAAAATTAAGAATGTATGACTTCTTCACAAAATACGCTCCATTAAGTCCAGTAATTTAGGTTATCTTCTTATCAGCTCTTTTCCCCCTGGCCTTTCTTTTTTAAAGACTGTTTTTAAACTTCTGTTGTCCTCCAGATGTTTTTCCCCTTTTCAATGTCTTTTGTATTTAAACGAGAAAATAAATGAAGTCTGTTATATCTGTTAAGAAGTCTCGTCAGCTAGACTTGATCTAATCTTTCATGAAACACTGTTGAAGAAGGAGAAGAAGAGGAGAAAGAAGAAGAAGAAGAAGAGGAAGAGGAAGGAGAGAGAGAGAGAGAGAGAGAGAGAGAGAGAGAGAGAGAGAGAGAGAGAGAGAGAGAGAGAGAGGGGGGTGTTATCAGACATGAAGGATCCCCGTCCGTTTCAATGAAACTTAAAGCTGAAGTGTGAATTGCTATCAAACATTCCCTTTTACCCCCGGAGAGGAGATGGAGCGATAAAGGGCATGCTGGACGCGGTGGGCGAGGGGAGGGAGAGGCGTGGTGAGAAAAGTTATGAATGTGAAGTACAACAAAAAAAAGAAGAAAAAAAACTTCTTGGGCAAGTGGAACGTGATGGAAAAGAGAGGGGTGGGTGGATAAAGAGGAGGGTAAGGGGAAAAGAAAGGAGGGGAGAGGGGGATCTTGAAGAGAGGAGGATGGGAAAGAGAAACTTTGGAGACAAACGGCCCAAAAGTTATCACTGAAAACACAGAGAGGCTGGTCCTCCAGGGAACGCCGGAACGTCAACTACATCAGCGCTAACACGCCGCTGATCAAGGGAATCGCTCCCCCCTGCCGTGGAAGACGGGTGGCGGTGGGGGGGGGGGGGGGGGGGGGAGAGAAGGAGCGTGGGGGAGCGAAGGATACCACTCCACACCCTGCTACAATTCCCTTTCAGTGGAAGAGGAAACACAAGGAGAGCGAGTTATGTTTATTCTGGCAGTTACTCCTAATGGAATTTCGTCGTGCAGGGAAGGAAGGCCAAACTAAAATGTGTGTGTGTGTGTGTGTGTGTGTGTGTATGTGGTGTGGATGTGTGTGTGTGTGTGTGTGTGTGTGTGTGTGTGTGTTGTGTGGTGTATGTGTGTGTGTGTGTGTGTGTGTGTGTGTGTGTGTGTGTGTGGTGTGTATGTGTGTGTGGTGTGTGTGTGTATGTGTGTGTGTGTGTGTGTGGTGTGTGCGTGTGTGAGCGCGCTTGCACGTGCAGCATGGACAGGCACACAGAGGCCCTGAGTGGGGTGAATTCCGGGCAAACGTTGACGCCACACAGAGATCGCCAACTGCATGCACAGGAAAAAAGAAATATTCTGCACTCCCGCCCTCCACAGCACGTTCTTTCACTGCGTGTGTTATTCTCAGAGTCAGAATTCCGATCACTGGGTCGACCGATCAGAAAACGTTACTAATTACAGTGCATGAACAAAGCTGTACATAATCACATTTCCTTTCTGACCTCATGTACTCCAGAAGACATTCATCTAAGCTGTGTTGAAAAAGAAGTGGGTTTTGAAACAGGAAGAAGCTGATTCAACGACAAGTTGTTTTAACTTTTGTTTCCTCATGTCTCTCTTCTTTCATTCACACTTGTGTCCAGCTAAATGATGTGCCGAATTCAGAAGACCTCTTCATTAGCGCTGAGGAACTGGGTGGTTCTTCTCTGTCAACCACAGCAGACAGGAGAAACGAGTACTGGGCAACTGTTCCTTGTTAGCCTCCCAGCTGCAGAAGTTAAGGTAAAATTTTGACAGCACTGAAGGCTTCTTTTTAAAACAGAACTGTTTTCGTCCGGATCAGCTCATTACTCCCCCGTATCGTTACTCCTCCGGCTCTTTACTCCCCCGGCTCGGGTTAGGGTTAGGGTTAGGGTTAGGATTAGGGTTAGGGAGTAACGAGCCGGGGGAGGTTAGGGTTCGGGTTAGGGTTAGGGTTAGGATTAGGTAGGGTTAGGGAGTAACGAGCCGGGGAGTAACGAGCCGGGGAGTAATGAGATGGTCCCCTGTTCGTCTATTCACTGAACAGGCGTGTGTAGATATATGTTTGTTTGAAAAAACAAATGGAAGGGGTGGGGGAGGATCATCTGAATACCCAGGACCACCCACCCTCACCCCCATCCATTCTCTGTTTAAAAGAACAGACACGGATGCGATCTGTTTCGAGTTCATACTGTTTCCTCTTGAAACACATGGGGCACTATGGGGTGTTAGTATTCTCCCAGTTCATCGCTGAACGCGGCGAGGTCCCCCCCCCCCCCCCCCCCCCCCCCCGTTTCCGTTGTTTTTCTCCTGTCAGTAAGACCGCCAGTCAGTGACACCTGAGACGAATAGGGGCTGTTAAACTAAACTTTTTTGAGGTTCCTACGAGTGCCGTTTGCTTGTCCGTGGCTCATGTTGAAAAACCGTTATTTGTTGACCGGCTCAATGACTTTCTTGTTTTTCCAGTCTCTGCTCTTCTTTTCTCCCGCCGTGTACGTGCGCGCGCGCGCGCGCGCGCGCGCGCGCGCGCGTGTGTGTGTGTGTGTGTGTGTGCGTGTGTGTGTGTGTGTGTGTGTGTGTTCTTTGTGTTGTGATAACTTGCCGGGAGGAGACAGACAGGCACATTCCAACACAATACTGTATACCCTGCTTCGAAGTAGTTCGTCATCGTGCACGGGCAATAATCAATCAAAAGTATATTTTTTTTAAAAGCATCGAAGGTCCCAAAACACGAGTAATGAGGGCGATACCGGTAACTGAGATGGGTGTGTACATTAGTGCGCTGGAAGACGGGGATTGGCGAGACGCAAAGAATAAGGGAAAAGGTTGGGTGGGGGAAGGAAAAGGAACGGGTGGAGGGGAGAGGCGTGTGACCGGATCGCGGGGAGGCGAGGGGGGGGGGGGAGATTGAGGACTGAGGTGGTGATTCTAACCGCATCGTTCTTCTCGGTCAGTTCTTCCTTGATAACCACTGTAGTCATGAACGTCATAGGGCAGTGCACTTCCGTCTTGTTGCGGTCGAGAACATCAGTTCCCATCTCGCCCCTATCCTGGGAAGCCTTTTGCCTCTGGGTGTGTGTGTGTGTGTGTGTGTGTGTGTCGGCGTGCGTGTGCGTGCGTGCTGGTGTGTGTGTGTGAGAGAGAGAGAGAGAGAGAGAGAGAGAGCAGACAGACAGAAGAGAGAGAGAGAGACAGAGAGAGAGAGAGAGACAGAGAGAGAAAGAAAGAGACAGACAGACAGAAACTGACAGACAGAGAGGGCGAGTCCACGAAAGAACGCCACGAGAACGGCCTTGTTTCAATCTTAAAGAAAAAAAGTTTAAAAGGCGCTCGGAGACAAAACAAAAAGAACAGGGACCCAAAAAAAAGAGCTCGTGTCTATCAATGCCAAGGATACCATCCACATCCACCACCACCCCCCCCCCCCCAACCGCACCCCACCCCACCCCACCCCACGCCACCATCATCCCCATCCCCATAGCCCGCACTCACCGAAGACATAGAAGCCGGACTGCCAGCCCAGGTAACGCGTGCACACGGCACTCAGCGGCATCCCCAGCACCGCTCCCGCGTAGGAACCTGCAACACCCAATCGAAAGGAGCGCGTGAGCCAATCAATGCGCGTCTTGCAGAAAGTCGCGCGCCCGCCTGAACCAACCAATCAATGGGCTTCTTCTTCTGCTCCCCCCCCTTGGTCGCTGATCAGCGTGAGCCAATGAATGCGGGGCGGCCGCTGCCAATTTACTTCCGGAAGTGGAGGCATCTTCTTTCTACACAGGGAAGAGGATGACAAGGGATGAGCGGGGTGTGGGGATGAGAATTGGGGGGGGGGGGGGGGGGGGGGGGGGGGGGGAGGCTGGGTTGGTGGGGAGGGGGATCAGTTGGGAAACAGTGAATAAGCCTGTCGGAATGTTGGCTGTCGGGGAGGGGGTGGTTGGTATTAACGGGAGGGGGATTAAGGTGTGATGGACAATAACGTGTATTACCCACTCTGTTTTGTCCCTGGGGATAACTTTATTATAAGAATGATGATAACAGAAATAATAGAATAATGGAAATGAAATGAGGTAGGGAACAGTAAACGATAAACAGTAAACAAGTGGGGTATGTTTTGCTCCCATAAGGAAACCAACACAGAGTAACTTTTATTCAAGACTGGCACAGCCTTTTAAACTTGAATAAAGTCAGACAACATCAATTCTAATAGTGGGGGAAAAAACAAGTGCAGCCCAACAACAGAACTGTCTGGCAAAGATTTGGACTTGAGGGGAGGGGAGAGGGGAGTTTGAAGATGGAGAAACTGGGAAAATGAAATTTAAAAAAAAAAAAAAATTACAGATATGAAAACTCTTCACTAGCTGCATAAGGGAACCATCGCAATCCTTTTGAAGGCAGATATATTTGTATTGCCTGCTCCGAGGCCTTTCGCCCGCTGGATCGGGACTCATCAGGGAGACACGGCTGGTTGTGTCTGCGCTCCCGGCGTCAAATAGAGACACACCACAGTCCATAATACTGTGGTGTTCTCACCACCATGGGTGCAAAAAAGAATCCAATAGCACCCCCAGAGCAGCCAGTGAAGAGTAGTAAATGCAACCAAACGAAAGTGTGGGGAGGAAAAAAAGTTGCTGTAAAATTAAAGACATTATGCAAATAATATAAAATGTAGGGGACAGTCTTTGAGCCTACTTTATTCAAGTTTAAAAGGCTGTGCCAGTCTTGAATAAAAGTTACTCTGTGTTACGGTTTCCTTATGGGAGCAAAACATACCCCACTTGTTTACTGTTTATCGTTTACTGTTCCTTACCTCATTTCATTTCCGATTTTGCTTTGATTAAATTGAGGTTATTTGCATTTGTTTCTGTCCATCTGTGTGTTTGTCTTTTGATCTCCCTTGCATCTTTGGGTGGATCCTCAGGCGTAGGCTCAAAGACTGTCCCCTACATTTTATATTATTTGCATAATGTCTTTAATTTTACAGCAACTTTTTTTCCTCCCCACACTTTCGTTTGGTTGCATTTACTACTCTTCGCTGGCTGCTCTGGGGGTGCTATTGGATTCTTTTTTGCACCCATGGTGGTGAGAACACCACAGTATTATGGACTGTGGTGTGTCTCTATTTGACGCCGGGAGCGCAGACACAACCAGCCGTGTCTCCCTGATGAGTCCCGATCCAGCGGGCGAAAGGCCTCTGAGCAGGCAATACAAATATATCTGCCTTCGAAAGGGATTGCGATGGTTCCCTTATGCAGCTAGTGAAGAGTTTTCATATCTGTAATTTTTTTTTTTTTTTAATTTCTTTTTCCCAGTTTCTCCATCTTCAAACTCCCCCTCCCCTCCCTCAAGTCCAAATCTTTGCCAGACAGTTCAGTTGTTGGCCTGCACTTGTTTTTCCCCCACTATTAGATTGTTCGTCTATGTATTTGTCTGACTTTATTCAAGTTTAAAAGGCTGTGCCAGTCTTGAATAAAAGTTACTCTGTGTTGGTTTCCTTATGGGAGCAAAACATACCCCACTTGTTTACTGTTAATAGAATAATGATCAAATAACACAATAAAAATAACAACATACATAAACAATAATGATGATAATCATAATCACTGCTCCTCCGGTTCCAGATGCAATCATGTCGGTGACAATACATTTTGTCACATGTCAGCAGTGACAATATATTTTGTCACATGTTAATGCAGCAAAGCATCGCGTTCAAGAATCTCTCTCAGGACTTCTTCCCCCCCCCCCCCCCCCCCCCCCCACCCTCCCGGTTTATACCGGACTTATTCTGTACCTAGGACCCCTATTAATACACTTCCCTTACCGAAATGACTCATTCGCTGTCCCAACCGATTTCAACATACTGCGCTTTCAAACACATTGTTTCAAAGCACACTAGCTGATATACATTAACAGAAAAGTTCAAGCAACTGCTCTAAGTTATCTGTTCAGTGATTTAAAAATAATAAAACCCATTGTACCCAATGAGAAAAAAAGTGTAGACCATATCAAATCCGCCTACAAATTAACTTGTATGCGGTGTCCCCCCCCCCCCCCCCCTCTCCTCTCTCTCTCTCCACATCTATCGATTTATCCAATGTAAACTGGGAACTAGACTACAACTGTATCAATCTCCGTCCGGTAATCTGAATTCAGTGTCCTTCGAAATGAGCACAAAATCACCACGCCTCGATTTGAATTTCTTTCTCAAGTTTTTTTTTTTTTCTCACCATTTTGACAACGAGTGGAGGAATGTTGGGAAAAGGGTCGGGTAGGGGTGTGAGAGGGGGGGGGGGTTTCTCAGACAAACTACAGAAACGTTGATAAAACTCCGGTGGTCAGCTGGACAACAAACGACATGGCCTGATAATAGCACAATGTTGAGAACATGTCAGCCAGAGAGATGGAACTCCCAGATTCAATTCAAGACACTTTATTTTCTTTCAAAGAACTTGTGTTGTTGTGGGAACACATAAACACATGACCTATGAGTACACAACATTGAATAATGTAAAATGTGCAAATGCACTTACACCTGCACATGCCCCTAAATTTAAAAACAATATAAATAAAGTAAGGCTTATTTTCCACATAAAACTAATCAATAACTCTACCCAACAAACACTCCATTTTATATCCAGTCAATTTAATCAAATCAGCTGTACGCTAAAATAAACCGTAAAAAAAGGGGGTACACACACACACACACACACACACACACACACACACACAACACACACACACAACCACAGATGCCTCACCTATCGATGGGGATGTCGCTGATTCGAAAAAAAAAAGTTTCAGTCGTTTTCAAAGCAAACGCTTTTCCATCATCAACACACTCCATTCCACTTTTCACAATTCAAAGCGAACTTGAGCATGTCGTGTGGGTAAAGAAAGGGAACGTTGGGCTGGGAGAGTCTGGTGGGTATATTTGTTGCTTTTATGCGATGGTTTGGGATGCTGATTGTGTTGTTGTGATCGGGATAGGTTTATTGTGGTCCGGATAGGTCTGTTTCGGTCTTTTCTCTTTTTTTTTATTGCGATGTAGATAAGTTTGTGAGAAATAAGTTTTCGAATGGCGTGAATAGTTTCGCAGTGATGTAGCTTAGACAGTTTTGTGTTGACGTAAACTTTTGTTGCAGAGTTTTGTTCCGATGTAATTTTGTTGTAATATAGATAATTTTGTGCTGACCTTGATATTTTGTTGAAACACATGGTTTTGTTACGGTGTGAATAGTTTCAAAGTGATGTAGATAGCTTTGTTTTGATGTACAAATTTGTGTAATGCAACTGGTTTTGTTTTGGTGTCGATTTTGTCGTTGTAACGTGGAAGAAATTTTGTAGTTATTTAGAAAGTTTATTTTGCTGTGATGTTTTTTTATGATGTATAAACCTTTGTTGTGATGTACATGGTATTGTGGTGTAGATAGTTATCTGGTAATGCAGTTAGTTTGGTTTTGATGTAGGTACTATCGCGATAATCACGACCACAAGTGAGGCAAAGCGACAAATCGCTCACGCGCGTATTTGAGTTGTGTGTGTGTTTTGTGTGTGTGGTGTGTGTGTGTGTGTGTGTGTGTGTGTGTGTGTGTGTGTGTGTGTGTGTGTGTGTAAATGTGTCTGGGTGGTTGCATGCGTGCGTACCTGCTTGTGTGTGTGTGTGTGTGTGTGTGTGTGTGTGTGTGTGTGTGTGTGTGTGTGTGTGTGTGTGTAGAGAGAGAGAGAGAGAGAGAGAGAGAGAAGAGAGAGAGGGGGGGGGAGAGAAAGAGAGAGAGAGGCAAACAGTTACTGTTAAAATAATTTAAAATAAAAGGCCTGTAACTTAAAAGGCGTCGTCAGAAAGAAAGGAGGAAACCTTGAGTGAAACAATGAACGAACCAATCAAAGAAACAAGAACAAAAATCAGACACAAAATGAATTAGATGAGATGAACTCAATGACAGGCAGAAGAAGAAGAAGAAAAAGAAGACGAAGAAGAAAAGCAGATGAGCAAACAGATGTAAAGGGAGAAAGGTGGTGGATATGGAGGGGGGAAGAAGAAGAGGAGGAGGAGGCGAGAAGAAGAAGAAGAAAGAAGAAGAAGAAGAAGAAGAAAAGAAGAGAGAAGAAGAAGAAGAAGAAGAAGAAGAAGAAGAAGAAGAAGAAAGAAGAAGAAGAAGAAGAAGAAGAAGAAGAAGAAGAAGAAGAAGAAGAAGAAGAAGAAGAAGAAGAAGAAGAAGAAGAAGAGAGAAGAAGAAGAAGAAAGAAGAAGAGAAGACAGAAAGAAGAAGAGCAAAAGAAGAAGAAGAAGAGAAGAGGAGAGAAGAAGAAGAAGAAGAAGAAGAAGAAAAAAAAGGAAGAGAAAGTAAGAAGAAGAAGGAAAAGGAGGAAGGAGAAGAAGAAAAGAAGAAGAAGAAGAAGAAGAAGAAGAAAACAAAACAGGAAGAACCAAGAACAACAACAACAAGAACAAGAACAAGAACTAGAACAAGCGAGGAAAAACAAAAAGAAAAGGATTTTTTTTTCAAAAAGCCAGTGTCTGAGATGTATTGACATTTTCCTCTACGCGGCGTGTTCCCATTCTCCGCTCTCCCGGATTGTTCTCCTAGCAGTAAGCTACACTCTGCTTCCCTTCAACCTCATGGGCTTCTGCGCCGCACTCCACCGATCCCCCAAAGGTCAGGCAAGGTAGAAAGAAAGAACAGAACAGAACTGCGCTAGGTTCCTCGGAGTTTCCAAAGATATATCGGTGAAATTCACACAATACCCCGTACATCTATGTGTGTGTGTGTGTGTGTGTGTGTGGTGTGTGTGTGTGTGTGTGTGTGTGTGTGTGTGTGTGTGTGTGTATGTGTGTCTGTCTGTCTTTCTGTCCGTCTGTCTTTCTGTCCGTCTGTCTGTCTTTATCATTCTCTTCTCTCTCTCTCTCATCTCTCTCTCTCTCTCTCTCTCTCTCTCTCTCTCTCTCTCTCTCTGTGTGTGTGTGTGTGTGTGTGTGTGTGTGTGTGTGTGTGTGTGTGTGTGTGTGTCTTTCTGTCCGTCTGTCTGTCTTTAACTCTGTGTGTGTGTGTGTTTGTGTGTGTGTGTGTGTGTGTGTGTGTGGTGTGTGTGTGTGTGTGTGTGTGTTGTCGTTCTCTCTCTCTCTCTCTCTCTCTCTCTCTCTCTCTCTCTCTTTCGCCTGAAAGTCTATGCATTCGTGCGAGTGCTGTGTGCATGTGCATGCGCGCGCGCGTGTGTGAGGGAGGGAGGAGAGAGAGAGAGAGAGAGAGAGAGAGAGAGAGAGAGAGAGAGAGAGAGAGACAGACAGACAGAGAATGAGGTGGGGAGGGGGGGGGATAAGGCTGGGCGGCATGTGTGTACATCAGCTCATTTGCACGAGAAATCAAATTAAATCGCACACTTCTCTCTCTCTCTCTCTCTCTCTCTCTCTCTCTCTCTCTCTCTCGCTCTCTCTCTCTCTCTCTCTCTCTCTCTCTCTCTCAGTCTACCTGCAAATGCATGTGTAAATGCGTACGAATATTAATAAATGTATGGCTGTGTGTTTGGAGATATCTCTTGTTAGGGCATGTCGCATGCGTGTGTGCGCTCACGCGTGTGTATATGCGTGTGGACGCACGTACGTGTATGTGTGTATGTGTGTGTGTGTGTGCGCGCGCGCGCGCACATGTGTGTATGCACATGTGTGCATGCACGTGTGTGTGTGCGCATACGTGTGTGCGTGTGCATTTGTGAGAGTTTAGTGTGTGTGTGTGTGTGTGTGTGTGTGTGTGTGTGTGTGTGTGTGTGTGTGTGTGTGTGTGTGTGTGTGTGTGTGCGTGCGCGTGCGTGTGTGTGTGTGTGCGTGTGTGTGTGCGTGTGTGTGTGTGCGTGCAAATTTCGTTTGCCATTTTCCTCCTTTTCCCAGTACTTCACTTCCTGTTCTATTCTTCGTCTAGAACGAAACCGTTCAATACCACATCTGCACTGACTGTAACCCAGAGCCCTATAACTTATTCAATTGCCAAGCGGATACAGACCCAAGGGAAAGGCAGGGGGTGGAGGGGGGGGGGGCTGTGTGCGCGCGCGCATGTGTGTGTGTGTGTGTGTGTGTGTGTGTGTGTGTGTGTGTGTGTGTGTGTGTGTGCGAGAGAGAGAGAGAGAGAGAGAGAGAGGAGAGAGAGAGAGAGAGGAGAGAGAGAGAGGAAGAACAGGGAGTGGGAGTGAGTTCTCAGGGGACTCATGGGCAGGCAGTGGTGGTGGTGGTGGTGATAGTGAGGTGTTCATATGAGGACTGACTGGGAAAAAGAAAGTTGTTCACGGAATTGGGGCAGAGGGATAAGAATGAAACCCAAAAAAAATCTATACCACAGAAGGAGATGGTGGCCAGTTTGGATCTCTCGAGGGGTGGAGCCCAGTGACGCCATATACCGTGACAGGCCGGGTAGGTCACACCCTGGGTGAAAACAAACAAAAGAGTGGCTTGTTAGTCGCCGCCTACACAGCCGTGTGCTTGATCTTTCAGTGACACACTGTCTTCTTGCCGCACACGAACGCACGCACGCACAAGCACGCACGCGCGCGCGCAACGCACGCACGCACGCACGCACGCACCACGCACACACACACACACACACACACACACACACACACTGCCTGCGACATCGTTGGCATCATCAAAGAGATAGATGGTCAAATCATTAGCGTCATCTCTATCATTGCTATCATCATCATCATCATCATCATCGTCTCGTCGTCATCGTCATCGTCATCACCATCATCAACTGACCCCACATAGTGCCTGCAGGACGCGCACTGTGACGTCTTTCGCCCCGATTAACACCAGGTTCATCGACATCACATTCACAATCAACATTACTTCATAATTATGACCACTATCATCATTATTACCCCCACTATCATTATCATCGTAATCCCTATCATCATCATCATCATCATCATCATTACATTATGGCCCTGAATATCGTCATCGTCATCAGCATAATCACCACCATCATCATCGTCGTTAATACCATCTTCGTCATTACCACCACTATCCTCATTAATGTCACCTTCGTCATCATTACCATCATCATTATTACAATAATCTTCATAGTTATCAACATCATCACAATTAACATCACCATCATCACCACCATCGTCAGCATTATCACCATTTTCGTCATTATCACCATCATCATTATTAATTATAATCTTTATGCATTATCACCATCATCGACATGAACATAATCTTCATCGTTATAATCATCATCAGATTAACGTCACCACCACCACCACCATCACCATGGCCATCACCACCACGACCATCATCATCATCATCATCATCATCATCATCATCATCATGACCATACATACATCATCATCATCATCACATCACCACCACCACCACCATCACCATCTTCACCACGACCATCATCATCATCATCACTATCACCATCATCACTATCATCATCATCATCATCATCATGACCACATCATCATCATCATCATCACATCATCATCGACCATCATCATCATCATCATCATCATCACTATCATCATCATCATCATCACATCATTATCATCATCATGACCATCATCATCATCACCTTGACTATCACCATCATCATCGTCACCATAATCATCATCATAATCACCACCACCACCGCTACCGCCACCACCACCATAATCATCATCGTCATCATCCTCATCATCAACCATCATCATCATACACACTATCCCCATCACCAACTGACCTCGACCAGCCCCTGCAGGACGCGGACGGTGATGACCATGATGTAGTGGACGTCGGCCGCTCCGGGCAGCAGGAGGTTGAGGAAGGAGGAGATTCCGATGGCCAGCCCGAACAGCCTGCAACACACACACACACCATTCCACCCGTTAACCTACCCATCCTACCCATTACTCAAACAATCCATCGGTTCCGCCAGATGTGATATATAGACTACTCCATCACTTGTCAGTCTTTTGATCTCTCTATCAATCGGTCAGTCCATAGCGCCATATACCTCTAACAGCTGGTATTCAAAGCAGTCAAAATGGATTGATCGACCAATCACGGTTTATTAATCAAGACACTTTTAAATGAGCGATATACTACATTATGAAAGTTCAGTACAGTTTAGGGCATCACAGATTAGAAATGTATAATCTAAAGAAATACAGTGTGGCAAAGTTCCCTGAAAAAAAAACCGACGAAAGAATACACAGGGCTGGTGTCAAAACGGCAAATGACGCACTAAATCGCGTGGGCTTGTAGGCGTTTTCTTGTTATGCGTTTGGGGGGGGGGGGGGGGGTGCAGATCTTTCATGTATGCATAAGCCATCGCATTTCACGAAGGCATGTAGCTAAACGACGATTCCACGTTGCAACATTTACCGAAATGACCCTACTGACACTGAAACATGAAGAAACAAAACCCGTTTGCGCACGCACGCGCGTACGCGTGTGTGTTCATGTGTGTGTGCGCGCGCAAGCGTGTGTGTGTGCGCGCGCAAGCGTGTGTGTGGCGCGCAAGCGTGTGTGCGTGGTGTGTGTGTGTGTGTTGTGTGTGTGTGTGTGTGTGTTGTGTGTGTGTGTGTGTGTACCCGTGATTATGTGTACGTTTGTCTGCCTGTCTGTCTGTCTCCGTGCGTGAGAGAGAGAGAGAGAGAGAGAGAGAGAGAGAGACAGAGAGAGAGAGAGAGAGAGAGAGAGAGAGAGGGGGGGGTAGCGCACATCAACGAAAGCTTTACGTCAATAAGCTCAGTGGTCGCAACATTACCTTGGATATCTGAAAGAGCTCTTTTGCGGAGTCAAAAAAAAAAAAAAAAAAAAAAAAAAAAGACAAAGAAAAAAAAAAGACAAAGAAAAAAAAAAGGAGAGAGAGAGAGAGAGAGAGAGAGAGAGACAGAGAGAGACAGAGACAGAGAGAGAGAGAAAACTATTTTCACATCTCCATGGTAACACTTGGGCTCTGAGCTGAGAGTGTTTTCTCTGGCAAATACCAACCCTTGACTTTTATTGTGCTGAAGTCGTCGTCACAGAATGCAGCTTCACCGATCAATGGCCGTCATGTGGGTTGTCTCTTACTTGATTCCTCCAGCACGATCACCATCACCACCATTTAAAAAAAAAAAAATTCTCGGTCGCTTGTTTTCGATCTTTTCGTTTATTAATGAAACAATCTGTCCCAACACAGCAAGAAGCCCGCGGTCTTTCAGCGTATTAATGGACGAAAAGAAGGAAGGCCCGTTATTCTGGTTTCTCATCTCTCTGCGGGCAAAGTTGTGTTTGCTTTCTATTTTTTCCGGTGCCCTGAATATTGTGTGTATGGAAAAAACACAGAAGCGAGTCATAACATTTGTATTATACACTGCTTTTAGTCATTTGCTTAGATTAACAAAACAAAGAGTGTTTATCCAATTTGGAACAGAAGAACGATGTTTTTTTTTTTGCTTTTCAAACAAGCAAATTGCTTGTAAACGCTCATTTCTAATGGTACGACGCATGGATGGAATATGCGCACAACAAAGTTACAGTAGCAATTCTTAACATTTTTACAGTTTGAATTTTATTGTAATTAACTGCAGCTAACATTCAGAGTGCTTATTCAGAATGTTAAGAGAATGTTAGTTATAAAACAGGCAAACTGTTCGTAAATGTTCTTTTCTAAGCTGTGTTGCATACAAACAGAACAAGATATGAAACACAAATACAGAAATGATTTGCATCTAAACGACACACCCTTTATCATTTACAAGCAATAGTTACGTCTGCCACACAGAATAAGAAGGAGAAAGAGAAGAACAAGACGAAGAGCGTAGTTGTAATCAAGTGTTGAGTTGTTTGTTTGTTTTTGATCGCACGATGTCATTTTATGTCTATTTTCACACTGATTTTAATAATACAAACCCTTCATTTGAATACTTAATCTCGGCTGTCAGCTAGATTGCATCCACCCCTGATTCAAAACAAAGTTTGGAATGAAGACGTAAGAAAAAAAAAAACCCTGTACCTGAATGTGCTCGGTGAAAAGCAAGCAAGCAAACGAACAGGCAAAAAAACAAAACCCCGTGCCCTATCGGTTCCTTCAAACCCCGTGCCCTATCGGTTCCTTCAAACCCCGTGCCCTATCGGTTCCTTCAAACCCCGTGCCCTATCGGTTCCTTCAAACCCCGTGCCCTATCGGTTCCTTCAAACCCCGTGCCCTATCGGTTCCTTCAAACCCCGTGCCCTATCGGTTCCTTCAAACCCCGTGCCCTATCGGTTCCTTCAAACCCCGTGCCCTATCGGTTCCTTCAAACTGACTGGCAGCTGCGAGTCTGTCCTGGATAGTTCTGACGTTAACATCATCACCATCTGTGTTGCAGCGATTTGGGAGTTAAAAATCAAGTTAATGCAGTTTTGCCTCACAAGGAGAGAGAGGCTGAAAACACTATAAACAAAAAAAAAAAACAAAACCGGAGGAGGTGGATTTGATCAGGGACAAGCTGATGGAAATGCGATAAAGACACCACCACTTCATTGAAGTTTTGTTTTACTTGTTTCAGACATGTTTCAGATTTCAGATAGTTCATCAGCTCCGTGTTGATTGGATTTTTCTTCTTCTATTTATTTGGGCTTTTCTTTGTTTCTCTTTCAATAACACGACCAACATTATTCACTCTCCGTTCCTTTCAACATTCTTCACTTCCCGTGCATTTGAAGGTTGTTGTTTGTTTTTTTTTAGATAAAACTTGCCATTCCTTTCACGTCAATTAATGGAAGACGTGGTGATGTATAGAAAATTGACGTGCGTGAGAACGTTCCCCTGTGCTATGGCTTTTTTGTTTTGTTTTGTTTTTTAACAGGAATATAACGGCCTGCAAATACCACAACTTGTGGGGGGGGGGGGGGGGGAGACGAGAGGAAGATGGAAGTGGAGGGGGGGGGGGGCTGAGATCTGAAGCACTGGCGGACATTTTCTGTCTGTCGTCGCTATCTTCCGGACGTTCTATTCACAGTTTGTCCCTATCCTTTCCCGCTCTAGCCCTCCCCACTGGCTCCCCCCCCCCCCCCCCCTCGTAAATCTCCCTGCCTTACGTTTCAGGTATTTGAAGAAAAAAAATATGTATCTTTGAAGAAACTTTCGTGCTGTCTCCGTAAACCCGATGCTCGTCTGTTTGGTAAGAGACGGATGTCAAGATGACCCAGAGATTTCCTTTGTGGATACTTTACATTCTCTCTCTCTCTCTCTCTCTCTCTCTCTCTCTCTCTCTCTCTCTCTCTCTCTCTCTCTCTCTCTGTGAGTGAGTGAGTGAGTGAGTGAGTGAGTGTGTGTGTGTGTGTGTGTGTGTGTGTGTGTGTGTGTGTGTGTGTGTGTGTGTTGTGTGTGGGGTGTGTGTGTGTGTGAGTGTGTGTGTGGTGTGTGTGTGTGTGTGTGTGTGTGTGTGTGTGTGTGTGTGTGTGTTCTCACTCTCTCTCTCTCTGTCTCAAACCAGCTCCTTTACGCTCCAGGTCACTCTCTGTATTGACACGCACAGCGTCCCTTTCCATCCCATTCACTCTGTATTGACATCCATACCACCCCTTTCCATTCCCTTCACTCTGTGTTATCATCCATACCACCCATTTTCAGCCCACTTCACTACAAGTATTTAAAAATACTTTAGGCTTTTCATTCATCCCATTCTCTCCCGACTACAAAACAGCGCCTTTGTATTGATTTTCCCTATTACGTACCCCGCCTCGTCAGCCTTCGTCTCTCTGTTAAAAACCCCCCCCAGCTCCCTTCGCGATCGCGGGAGTCTGCTTTATTTCCATCCCTTTTCTTCATTTCGCTTCTTTACTCCATTCGCCCGTTCATTTTGTATGCATACTGTCCCGCTTTTTTGGGTTTCGTTACTTTCTGGTCCTACCCCCCCCCCCCCCCCCCCCCCCAATACTTTTGTTTTTTATGGTTAAAACCGTCCCGGACTTTCCCCCCTTTCTTGTCTTATACCACACACAGCATTATATAAATTTATTTATATTATATAATTTATATTTATATATATATGCGTAAAAAAGCGTCCCCTGAAGACCCAAGTGCCAAAAACGTTGGGAGAGAAAACTTGCTTTTTGTTTTGTCATTTGAAAGGTGTTTTATTATCATGAATGAAGATAGATCGTTTCATCGACCCAAAGCAAGAAAAAGTCTCGCCCCCTCCTTGTGATTTTTTTGTGTTGTTCAATTATGTTTAAAGTCAAGTCTGCTTTCTGGACCCGCCAATGGAATCACCCCTCGCGCACTTGCTCAGAGGATAGGCCCCGTTAGCCAGGTTGATTCACAAGGCTTCCTCCTTTTTCCCTCAGGAAAAGTTTTCCCAAGGGTTGCAAGCCCCGCTTTGGAACCATCCCTCCCCAAGTAGATTTCCTTCAAAGAATAGTTGAAAAGGAATTTCGAGAATGCAAGTCAAGATATTGTGTAAAAGTGCAGAGCAAATAGTGCACCCCCAAAAGGGAGGGGAAAACTTTCAAGGGGGGACGGGCTTTATGAAATCTTCCGCGGGGATTTTTTTCATTTTGAGGCCCACCCTCCCCCTGTAGAGGTATCTCAAGACGGGTAGTACAAGGTATTTATGAGAAGGGGGGAATGGCTGCTTTGCAAAAGTGCACGAAAATTACCCCAGTCTGACCCAGTCAAACGAAAAAAACCGCGGTTTTCAAAAGAAACCCTCACCCCAACCACCCCTTCCCCAAACCGGTAAAACCCGGGGGCGTGAGAAAAAACGCATACTTGTGTTGTAGTAAATCTCTGAGTTCTACGAATAAACCAAAGCCCTTTTTTGGGGGCCCCAAAATTCTGCCCCCCCCCTCGATCTTGATGTCAGCAATGAATAAAGATATAAAAGAGGATGCAAAGGAAAAGCTACGCCCTCAAAAAATTTTTTTTATGACCCGATAACCTGAGGAGTATGTCCCAAAAAATTTTTTAAAAGCAAAAGGGATTCCAGCCCCTTCTGGACGTGACAAGCTTTTGTGCATTGAAATTCTTGGATCCGCAAAGCCACCTCCCAAAAAACCCCACGTGACAATCTAAAGTAAAAAAAAGAAGCCCTGGTAAACTTCAAAAATGGTTAGGGACGAACATCCTTTGTCGTCGGTGAAAAAGGCGGGGGGCTACAGTGTACAAAACATTAGTCACATTGGGAAGCTAACAGCAGGAAACAAAAGTACTTATAAGCCGTCAAGGGCCCCTCTTTCGTAGCTAAACCCTCCAACAAGATTGTTGAAAAACTCACTCGGGGGGAAATCTAGACGGAAAACTACAATGGGCTTCACTGACCCAAAAGGAAAAGTCAGAATCCCTATTTTACCACCTTCCCAAAATTCACAAAACCTTGTAGATCCCCCGGCCGACCCATGTATTGGTGTTAAGGACTACAGAAAAACTCCCAAAGGGGTGGTAAATGGCTTGTGGATTTTGTGCCAAATTGCCTAGAATTTCAAGCTCTCCCCCATATGTTAAGAATCATTGAAGAATGGAACAAGTACACGGACCTTCCAAATGCTTTGCTAGTGACCATGATGTGTAGGGTTATATAAAACTTTCCCCCCCGGACATGAGGGCGGCCTTGCACACTATTGAAAAAAAAACCCCTCCCCCTCCGCTCCACCTATAGGCTTCCCCAAGCAGTCAAACATTCCTTAACAAACCTTTTTTTTTTAAAGATCAATGTCCACCAGAATGGGGGGCATGCTATGGGACCCCCATGGCCCCAGTTGAAGAATCTTTTCTGGGATGGCCGAGAGGCTGTGAACAAAAGCCCGTCCCGTGTGCAGTGAGTTATGGAAGGTTTATTGACGTTATCATTTTCTCGGGTTTGGGAGATTTGCATGGTCTTGACACATTCCACAGTACTTTAACCCGCCCATCCCCCCATCAAATTCCCCTCAGCTTTTGCGTCTCTTCCCCTTTTTTTTCCTTTTTGAAAATAGAAGTGGAACACCCAAAAGGTTTTGTATTGAAACCCCCATATGTTTTTTCCCTTTCCATTACACCTCAACCCCACCCCCCCTCAAACAAAAATTTCCCCCCTACAGTCTCTTTCTGCGTTGAAGTTTGTGTTCCGGGCCCGCTGACTTTGAGTCCGTGCACCCGTGTTTGAAAGCTTGTGTGTGGCTAAAGGCACGTGCTGTTTCGCTTGGATAAAGTAAATGCCCCCAAGATGTTAACATTTCAGTACAGCCCCAACAGACACTGGGGGCCATCCCAAAATTTATACTTACAACCTGCAATCCCCCCATCGCAAAGGGTTTCCCAAAGGTCATCAATCCTACACCCAGTCCCCAACTCCAAAAGGTTTTCCCTGACCCCAATCCTGGGGGAAAGGAATAGCCCCCCCCTTGAAATTTTCTTATGCCCTCGTTTGCCTTTCTGCCAGTCAGAACGAAACCGCGGCTGCTTTCCAGTAAAAAAAAAGGGTTTTGTCGTAAGCAACATCTTGCCCAAACAGGTTCTTTTACAGTGCAAAAAATGACAAACCCTTTTTCGATTCGGCATCACGGGATTGTAAAACCCAAATTTTTTCTACTTGCTCTTTTCGAAAAATGTAAAAGCCAGTATTTTGGAGACCCAAAAAACCCTTTTAAAACTCGATTTTACCAACCAGACCCAAAAATAAAAAAACAACTCTGGAACTCTTGTAATAGCATTTAAAATCAAAGGCCCTCTCCTAAATCTCCGCGTCGCAATCGAAAAAGTACTGTCGAGAGTGGAGTATAGATAAAAAGGGAAGCTTTTGGCCCACAAATTGCGAAACCCCTTCAGTGTGGCTTTTTAAAAATGTTTGCTGCGTTTTTTTTTTTTCCGTCGCTATTCGATTTCCCCCCCTACCCCCTTTTTTCCCTGGTGATGTTTTGCGTGTTATTGGTACAAGAAATTTATTATCTTTTTTTCTTTTTCTCATTTTAGGGAAAAGGATGCATTTTAAAATTCCCAATTTTTATCCCAAACTTTTCACTCACAAAATGCAGTTAAATTTAAAGATTTTCTGATGTCCTTTTACAATTGTTTGTAACCCTAACAGTAAGTTGCAAGCTTTTCTAAATTTTTTCTTTTAATAAACTCTGTGTGTGTGGTGTGTGTGTGTGTGTGTGTGTGTGTTTGGTGTGTGTGTGGGCGTGCTGGTGCGTGCGTGGGTGCGTGCGTGCGGGGCGTGCTGTTGGGTGTGGGTGTGTGTGTATAATAACTGGGTTGATTGGGGGGTGGGGGGGTGTGTATAAATAATGTGTTGATCTATGTTTGTGTTGTGTTTCATTGGTTGGGGGGGGGGGGGGGGGGGGGGGGGGCAGGGAGTATGTGGGGGGGGGTTTGTGTAAAGTGGATAGGAGGAAAAGGGTTTTTTAAAAAAATGCCTTTTTGTAGCTTTTTTCATCTATTTTCATGTGAAACTTTTTTTATAAAGTGTGTTGTGTTTTGTGTGTGTGTGTGTGTGGTGTTTTGTTGTGTGTGTGTGTGTGTGTGTGTGTGTGTGGGTGTGCGTGCGTGGGGTGTATTATATATTGTTGTACTTTATTTAAGTAATTTGCCTTGTGTAGGAAAGAGGAGGGAGTGGGGGGGGGGGGAGAGGAGAGAGGAGAAGAGAGGGAGGAGAGAGATGGGGATGGGTAACGTGGGGGGTGTTGGTGAGTTGGTTAAAAAATGTTAGAGAAAATTGGGATTTAATTAGAAAAATTTTTGTACATTGTTCTAAAGTTTAAAACTTGACGTCAGTGGTTTGTTTTGGGGGGTGGTGGGGGAAAAGCATTGTTTGGGGTCGTGCAGTAATAAAGGGGCCCCGAAGAAGGCAAGTGCCGAAACGTTGGGGATGAAAATTGCTGTTTCGTCTTGTCATTTGAAAAAAGTGTCTATACATATCTATCTATTTCTATTTCTATCTATTAAATATTTTATTTATATATATAATTTTATATATATAATTTAAAAATTTTTTTTTTTTTATTTATTTACAATTTAATTTAAACAATAGCATTCCGCCCTTTGTCCTTTTTTATTCTTTGCATTACACGGGATGTTCAAAATTGTATTGTGTATTTTTAATTGTTCGCCCCCCCTCTTTTCCCGGTCCCCTTTTTTCCGTCCCGCAAAAATCATCGGGGTTTTTTCCATCCACCCCCATTGCCCGGGTCACTTTTTTCCTCCAGCCCTTTCGCCCCAATTCGCCCCTGTTTTCATCCCACCCCCCACCCTTCTCACCCCCAATTCGCCTGTTTTACTCCACACCCCCAAACCCCCTTTCCCCCATTCGGTTTCTCACACCCCCAACCCCCTTCTCCCCCATTCGCCCGTTTTTTAACCCTACCTAACCCCCTTTTCGCCCCAATTCGCCTGTTTACACCCCCCCCAACCCCCTTTCTCGCCATTCGTGTTTAAACCACCCCCCCCCCTTCTCCCCCCAAATTCGCCTGTTTACTCCACACCCCCAACCCCTTTTTCCCCTTTCGCCCCGTTTCATCCCCCCCCAACCTTTTTCGCCCCCAATTCGCCCCGTTTAATCCATACCGCCCAACCCCCTTTTCGCCCTTCGCCCCGTTTTCCACACCCCAAACCCTTTCTCCCCCAATTGCCTGTTTACACCTACCGCAACCCCTTCGCCCCCAAAGCCTGTTTACATCCACCCCCCAACCCTTTTCGCCAAATTGCCCTTTTCTCATACCCCAACCCCTTCTCGCCCCTTCGCCCCGTTTCTCCACACACCCAACCCCTTTCCCCAAATTTGCCCGTTACATTCCCCCCCCCTTCCCCTTTTCCCCCCAATTCGCCCTGTTTACATCCCACCCCCAACCTTTCGCCCCAATTTGCCCCGTTTAATCCACCCCCCAACCCCTTTTCCCCCCAATTCGCCCCGTTTACACCCCCAAACCCCCAACCCCTTATCCCCCATTCGCCCCGTTTACCCCACCCCCCAAAAACCCCTTCTCACCCTATTGCCTGTTACACCACACCCCCCAAAACCCCTTTCACCCCCATTGCCCCTGTTTACCCAAACCCCCAACCCTTTCACCCATTCGCCCTGTTTTTATCCCCTCCCCCAACCCCCCTTTTCGCCCAATTCGCCCCGTTTACCCACACCTCTTATTTACACCCACCCCTCGTTTTTGCCCCCGTTCACGTTACTTACCCCCGACCCCGGTCGCCAGTCTTTGTCCAATCCCTCTGCACCCATTGCACTCCAAATCGTTGTCCCGTGCCCCCCCTGCGTGTTTCGTCCCGTCCCCCTTTTTGTTCCCGTTCCCCTGTGTGTTTACGTCCGATTCCCCCTTTTTGTTCGTTCCCCCTGTGGTTTCTCCAGATCCCTTTTTTGTTCCGTTCCCCTGGTGTTTGTCCAGTCCCTTTTTGTTCCAGTTCCCCCTGTGTGTTACGTCCGACCCCTTTTCTTGTTCCAGTTCTTCTGGTGTTTACGTCCAGTCCCCTTTCTTGTTCCAGTTCCCTCTGTGTGTTTACGTCCAGATCCCCTTTCTTGTTCCAGTTCCCTCTGTGTGTTTACGTCCAGATCCCTTCTGTTCCAGTTCCCTCTGTGTGTTTACGTCCAGATCCCCTTTCTTGTTCCAGTCCCTCTGTGTTAGTCCAGATCCTTCTGTTCCAGTTCCCTCTGTATTTGTACTCATCTATCTCTTTTAGGCCCGGATTACGCTGTGGATAAAATGCCCGCCTCTTCACGCACCAATGTTTTATGCGGTTTGTTTTTTTACTCAACCTAAACTCTTCTTGCCCATTCCCTCCCAGTACTTACATCCTTGTTCTCATGCACATCCATCCTGTCCCCTTTCGCCAAAAATTAATTCACGCGGTAATTTCATCCACATGCCCCTTCTCGCCTCACTTGTCTTCACACCCATTTCAATTCGCCCCCCCTCCTCGCCCTCAGTCACTTTGTATTTATGTTTATCTTAATCCTTCTCGAACAATTCACCCTACATGCATAAAGCCAAATAGCAATGAAATGCGTTTCTTTGAACAGAGTGGGGAAAGTACACTACACTATACTACACTAAACACACGCACACACGCGCGCGCACACACACACAACACACACACACACACACACACACACACACACACACACACACACACACACACAACATGTGTCAAGGAAACCGGTTTAAAATCAGAAATACATTTTCCAAAGCGAGCACGAGTTTTGACTCTGTAAAAACTATAGGCTCCTATAAGTCCCAATTATTTACAGATGCTGGTGTTGAACCCCAAACAGTAGCTCCTCAAACGAGTAACAGTAATATTCCTCAATGGTAAACTTAGAAAGGCTAATTTCGATATTAATTATACAGATTTAAGGAAAAGTGATGGGACCATGCTGCCAACATATGTCAAGGCACATATAAACGAAAATTATATAAATCATCTTAAAATATATACAGACGGTTCTCTACTTGAAAACCAATTATCAGGTGCTGCATTCATTATTCCATCATTAAAAATAGAGA
>CM031614.1:36874992-36882492 GCA_018398815.1 Conus ventricosus
GAAGTAAAAAACGACGCCACAATTTCGGGAAAAAATCTCGTCAGACTACTATTTTAAAAAAAGTAAGTTTTTATCTCCTCTTTGAAATTAGCGCCTCTTCTTTTTCTTTCTTCTCTCTCTCCACACACGCACCACACAGTGTGGGCCACTTTCCCCACCGACTTTTTTCTGTTAAAAAGTATTGACCCATCTTTTTAATTAAAAGGAAGTCACCCATTCGAAAAAAATTATACCTCACGCGACGCTTTGCGGCATTCGATTTAAAAGAATCATGAAATGAACCGACTTACTTGCATTGACTTTCGTGAGCAAATGTGATATTTTGGCCTCCCCAAATTTATTTTTTTCGCCAAGGGTTTTTTTAATTTTTTTGTAAGTTGGGCCCCTTCCCTCTCTTCTCTCTCTCTCTCTCTTTCTCATCTTCCTCCCCCCCCTTCTCTCCTCCCCTTTTTTTTTTTATGTATCCCACCCCCACCCGCTTAAACTGACAAAAGAGTAACATGTCCTCATCTATGCTCCCTTTCCCCAGGTATGAGGTCATGCAATTGGAGATTGGAGAAGTCATCGGAAACGAGGTGAACAACAACCCCCTTGTATCGCGCTGTAGGGGGAATTTTTTTTCATTCATCGAGCCCATTTGGGTACTGGACTGGCGGCCGAGATCGGAGCAAAGGACTGGGCAGAAATTCCCAACCCCCAAAAGCAAGCTGGGGGCTTAAAAAAAAACACTGAAAGGTGTCAAAAAAAGCACAAACCCAAAAGTGAAAGGGGGGTTGTGAACCCCATTTGACAGCGTTTATTTCCGGGCCAGGTAGATCCATTGACATGCAGTCTCTTCCTAGTGGGGTTTTAAATGGATTTGTTTTTTAAGATCCTTTTTAAAATATGTAGCTTTGCCCCCTCATTTAAAAAGACAGCTGAATTGCACCCACTTGTCAATTTTTCTACTTTGGGCTCCCCCACCTTCAGTCCGACAATGGGTCAGAATTTTGGTAAAGTTATCTCGACGTTGCAAAACTTTGGGCCCAAATTTAAATTAGTTCACGGAAAACCAAGTACCACAATCACAAGGGGCGTTGGCGAGTAAACGGGGAATCAAAAACATGCTTTGGGGTGAGAATGACAACAGGACAACGAATGGATTGGGTCGAATTTGTTCATTTTAGAAGAACTGAGCACCCGCAGGGATCGGGGACACTCCCTTCATAGCAAGTTCGGGGTCGACGTCAAAGTTGGTCTTCATCTACCCCCCCTTCCTGAAAATCGTGCAAATATAACCAGGGAAGAGTTGGAGCAGGGTTTCCAACTACAGCAAAGTCGTCGATCGAGCCCAAAGCAGAACCAGCAGGCGACCCTTTATGATCATCATCGTGACGCCTTTTTTCTGGAACTGGATATGTTTCCCCGCCATGACATGCAAAATCAAATGTGACATTTTTCATACATTTAATGCCGCTTCCTTTAATCAAGTCTATGACGTTCACACACTGGATTTTCTGCAGTGAGAGGGCACCCGGTGGTCAATTTCACCCGGGCTGTCGTTGAGGGGGTCCAGGTGTGTCGTTTGGGACCCGGGGTTTTCATTGGGGGGTACCGGGGATCAGGTGAGGGGGTACCAGGTGTGTCAGTTGCACCAGTTGTGTCAGTTGAGGGAGACAGGTGTGCAGTTGCCAGTTGTGTCAGTTTAGGGGAGTACCAGGTTGTATTGCACCAGTTGTGTCAGTTTGAGGGAGTAAAACCCGGTGTGCAGTTGCACCATTTGTCGTTGAGGGGAGTACCAGGGTGTCATTTAGGGGCCACAGGTGTGTCATTGAGGAAGTACCAGGTGTGTCGGTAGACAGTCATTTAGATAAAATACGGGGGACGCGAAGAGAACTCACAAGCAACGAGAACCAAGCGGCGAATGCTCAAAAAAAAGCAGGACAAATCTGTTTTAGAAAAAAAGGGGCGCGCATGATTTCCCTTCCATTGGGTATCGAGGTAGAGGGGAAACCCGTAACATCATTGCCCCTTGCTTGGGCAAAATGAAAAAAGCAGTACAAATTGGAGTTAGAAGGGTGTACTGAAGGGGAAAAACTCCAGAAACAGTTTTTACTCTGCAAAAACCTTTTTAATGAAGATTCTGTTGATTCACTAAAGCTCTCCCCCTCCGCAAGCATTATAAGCGAATCCTTTGGGGGGGGGTCAGGGCTTCATAAAGTCCAACTGCGTTGTGAGAAAGGAAGGAAAAGTGCAACAACAAAGCAAAAGTTTCAAAAAAACTAAAAAGCAACAAGGGGGCCATGGAAGTCTCACGTGTAAAAACAAATGCTGCCTTTAAGCAGATTTCTTGTACTGAAACAAGGTGGTGCAAATTTACTGCGCTTTTACTTTTGTAAAAATTTTGTAATAAATGCATCTTTTAAACTTTTCTAGTTTTTTTAAAAACAATAAGGAATAAATTTTCTCTCTCTCTCTCTCTCTCTCTCTCTCTTCTCTTCTCTCTCTCCCTCTCTCTCTCTCCTCTCTCTCTCTGTCGTGCATGTCTGTCCCTATTGGGTGTATTTTTAGATTAGGAAAACCATGTAAAATTTTTGGCGTTTTATTTGGAAATACGTGAATTTCCTAAATATTTTAGGAAATTCAGTATTTTTCCCAAGCTGTTAAAAGGGAATTACATGAATTTCCCAAATAATCAGGAAATACGCGAATTCCTAAATTCAGGATTGCCGAACATATATTTCATCATAACATATATATATATATTATATAAATATATATATATATATATAAGATATTAAATGATACTAGGTTTTGGGGTCAACCCTGATAGGTAACTTGCATTTTTATAGTCGTTAATTTTCAAAATGATGTGAAATTTTTCTAAAGCAATTTTTTAAAAAACCCTACAACAAAAACAACAACAACAACAACAACATATGCTGAATTAGTTGTTATAGTATTAATTTTCAAATGTGTCAAAATTGTTCCCAAAACTAACTATAAAAAAAAAGCTCCTAACAATAAAACATGTGCAGAATTTGTTTTTAAAGTCGTTTAATTTTCAAAGTGATTCAATTTTTCAAGCTAAATAAATTTAAAAAAAAAAATCCCAACAAAAAAAATAGCTGAATTATGTTGTTAAAGTCGTTTAATTTTCAAAGTGATGTAATTTATTCCCAAAACTAACTTATAAAAAAAGCTCCCAACAAAAACAACATATGTAAATTATGTTTTTTAAAATCGTTTTAATTTTTAAAGTGTGTAATTTCCAAAGCTAATTTTCCTCTCTCTTGTGTTTCCATTCCCCTAAAAAGCTTTTGTCATCAAAGGTTTTGGCACTTTGATGTGCAGTGATCAATAGTGCGCTTTTGACAAATCAGTAAAAGAAATCTTAATGCAATTCCCCTTTAGATCCCCTTTAGAAATGCTGAGTTATAGTGTATGGGTCTCCCAAAGTAGATCGGAATTTAAAAAAAAAATATGAATAATGGGGCAGCAGCCCCCCCCCCCCCTCCCCCCCCCAAAAAAAAAGAAGAAAAAAAAAAGCACAAACAAACAAAAACCCAAGAAAAAAAAAGAGAAAGAAAACATCAGAAGGGGAAAGAACACAGCTCTACTGTATGGGGAAGGGGGAAGCAGGGACAGAGGAAAATCACACACAGAGGAAATTAACCCCAACCCCCGGCACCCGCGTTTCTTCTCATCCCTCAAATCACAACTCATTACGCCCACAGATTTTTTCCTTCTACCGGTAATGTCTAATAAATGGCGGGTGTGGAGACGTGTGTGTAATTCGCGTGCAAGGCAAGTCACCCCGGTGAGCTCGTGTCGTCCAGCGTGAAGTCAAGCGAGGAGGGAAAATCGGGCTTCACAGAAGCTGGCGGGAAAATATTTCACACAGATCCATCCCTTCCCAATGAGCTCAGGCTTTCCTCTCCAATCCACTTTTCTGATTAAGTTTCTTTTAAGTCATGCAGGACATCTAACGGACACAAGGCATGTCATGAGACATTTCTTTATTGAATACCACATCTCTGCTTTGCTCACAGTAGCATCTACATTCCCACTCCTCAAAACGGTAAAATCGTGCATTCATTTAGTGGTCATCTCCTCAAACGTTTGTGTCATATGACGTATTGAGTATAATTATCAAAATATATGACTTCTATGTATTCATGTGATTTTCACTGCGCTGCTTGTTAACCTTTCTTATGAAACGACACAGCTTCTTTAATCCCAGTCTTTTCTCTCTTTTCAAACAGTTCACTTACAAAAAGGAAAACACACATGTCACGCATGTGTTTATGGCCACAATTTCACAATGATGTCAGCGTTTTCAACCCTGTTTGTTGTTTTTTCTATTTTACACACTGTGCTCCCAATTACTTTCTTTCTGTCAAAGACAAATGAGCTTTACGAAGTAACAGGTGTGCTCTTTGCCCAGTCAAGAATATGTACCTCTTAACAAGCTTTCACCAGGATGGAAAAGAAAAAGCTGTAAAGTTCACTCTGTAACCTTCGATAAAGATAATTTCGACTTGACTTCTCTGCAGATACTCTCTGCAATGTCAGTATGACAGGGCTAGGATGCCTCAAATGTACCTCATGGGATTGACATAGAAAACGTAACTAAAAGAGAGAAAAAGACAAAGAAAAACTGCATGAAACCAGTGCAGGTCCTGTCTCATGAAACAGACGGAAAAGGTGAGAGGGGCAAAGGAGAAGACGGTGGGTGCAGTCAAATTAACGACATAAGCAGCATGTAATACACACGGGAAATTAACCCTATTTTAGACTCGAGCAGGGTTTTTTTGACCCATCCCCACCGCTCCTTCCTCACCAAACTACGCAATTTGCCTCTCCCTTAGAGATTTCTCCCTTCTGCCGGTGATGTCTAATCAATGACAGGCGTGGAGACGTGTGTGAAATTTGCGTGCACGGAAAGTCACCCTGGTGAGTTTGTTTCGTCAATAAGGAAGTCATGTGAAGACAGGGATCCACAGAAGTGGGCGGACTATGCTTTTTTCACAAGGCTCTGCTCCCTTCCCAATGTGTTCTCACTTCCTCTTCCATGCCCTTTCGTTATCATATTTCTTTCTTTTTCTGCAAAGCCTTTGATGCAGACAGATTTTACAATGTGATGGTTGTATTTGACTGTATTTTTGCATTGTTGAGATGTAATTGGCATGACAATGCTAGGAAAATTAAAGACTAATAATTATTAGTGTGACAAGTAAATAAACATGGCCCTAATTGTCGCAAACCAGGCGCACGTGTTAATGTTCACCTCATATTTCTTCACCCGAATGATATTGCAGATCTCCAAATGCCGATCCAAACCCTGAAGATGAGATGTCTATGCACGATTTCAGACGTTTTACTAAAAAAAAAAAAAAAAAAAAAAATTAAATAAGAAGTTCAAAACATAATATATATCCTCACCATTGCCCAGAAAACAATGGCGACACGGAAAGACTAAGACCACAGAGTCAAACGTCCTTCACTTGGCTGAAACATCCTGTGAATGACACTCAACTTTCCATCCAGCTCTTCAGGCCTTTGAATCTCTCAATGTTAGTTGATGACATAGTAGTTTGTGAAGGGAGGCATGGAGTACAAGCCTGTGAGGGTTAATCAACCAAACGAGATCTCTGTACTGCTATTGCTACCTTCGTTATTCCCAGAGATCGCCAACTGAAAACCCCAAACCCCCAAGCATTGCAAGGATTTCTATTCTTTCTACGTATGGACTGTTCTGAGAGACACGTGTCGTAAGATGGTCACTCGCTCGAAGGCTTGCATATATTTCATCAATATATATTTGTCAAATTTCTCATTTGTAGGCATCGTTTGTATTAAATCAATAAAAGTCGGGGACTTTTTCTGGCAGTAAATCGAATATAAGTACAAAAGTAAGAAGCAAAACGAATAAAAAAAATGTGACATAGCATTTTGCAGCGGACAGATTGCGCTGATAATCTTGAAAAGTCAGTTTTGAATAAACCAAATGAAACAACTGGACGGGTTTCTTCGTACATTTCCGCTGAACAAATTGTAAACTGCACAATGTTAATAAGATACAGGTGCGTTATATATCTGTGACGATTGTGACCATTGCTTTCCTTATCTTGCTCCGATCCTGACAGCTCCATGTGCAAACAAGTCAACATTCTTGTGAATAATTACGATAAATATTGAAGTTGAAAACACATGACAACACAAGGAACGATTTATTCATGTGTACTGCTGGTTTCTGTTGTTGTTTGTAAATTCTCAGCTTACTAACCCACATTATTTCCCAGTAGTGACTGATGAATATATACTGGTGTAAACTCTTTGAGCAGAATCATTCGACTCAATTGTAGGTTCAGACGGTTTATCCTTGACCATGGAAATCTCGGGTTCAGAAGCACTTCCATGCTACACTCTCTATAAGGTACATTCCGGATTTTTGCTGTTTGCAATCCACTCGCTTCATCTGACGTCTGCCTGGGACAAATTTGCCATGAAGATCTACTGGCCTGTTCCGGAATTGTTTCGTTTTGTATATCTCCTGTAAAGAGAGTATTGCTAAATCACACCATGTGTACCCCGTAGTGATTACACAAGCGTCCCTCCCCCACCCCCATCCGTGCTTCCTGACGAATATTACAACGCTTTAAAGGCAAGGCTAAGTTCAGTTTACACATATTACCTACCTTCCCGTAGAAAAATACTCGTTATCTAAATGTGTTGGTTGAAAAAAAAAAAGAGAACAAAGCTTTCACTCGCGCATTCCCCCGGTTCATTGGGACTGACTGGCAGCAGCGTGTCTGTCCAGGCTGGTTCTAATCATTTCACCGTTGCTATCCGTGTTGCATGCGTTTTAGAGTTAACATCAAAGTTAATGCAGTTTTGCCAGACAAAGGAGAGAGAGAGAGAGAGAGAGAGAGAGAGAGAGAGAGAGAGAGAGAGAGAGAGAGAGAGAGAGAGAGAGAGAGAGAGAGAGAGAGAGATTGAAAACAGAAAATGAAAAGAAATGGAGGAGGTGGATTTGATTAGGGACAAGTTGATGGAAATGCGATAAAGACACCACATTCATTGAAGTTTTCTTTCATTTGTTTCAGACATGTTTCAGATTACATCAGCTCCGTGTTGATTTGATTTTCTTCTTCTATTTACTCGGGCTTTTTCATTGTTTTTGTTTCAATCACGAGACCAACATTATTCATTCTCCATCTTTCCAACGTTCTTCCCTTCCCGTGCATTTCAGGTGTGTGTTTTGTTTTGTTTTGCTTCCCCCCCCCCCCCCCCCCCCCCCTGAACTACCTTCCACGTCTAATAAATCGAAGACGTGGCGGTGTAAAGGAAACTGGCGTGCAAATGAATGTGTCTCTGTGCTGTGGCTTTTGCTTTATTTCTAACCGAAACAGAACGCCCCGTGCATACTGCAACGGGGGGGAAAAGACCAGCGCTGAGGGACATTTTCTGTCTGTTCTCACTAGCTTCCAGCGTCCTCTTCACATTTTATACCTCATC
>CM031614.1:36887492-36892537 GCA_018398815.1 Conus ventricosus
GCAGGCGGAAATCTAAAGAAATGTTACATGTCATTAATAGCGCACCGCCAAAAAAAAAAAAGACGTAGACAAACGAACCACAAGACAAAACACGACGCGTTTCGACCTCTTAGGTCTTCTTCAGGCAAGGTACAAAACACTCAGGACAACGAAAATGACCGAGAAATCGCTTATCTCCATCCACTACTGCGCAAGATGGGCGTTCCGCGCTTGAGGAAGACCTACGAGGTCGAAACGCGTCGTGTTTTGTCTTGTGATTCGTTTGTCTCCGTTTTCTTGGCGGTGCGCTATTAATTACATTTAAGATTTACTTTGTCCAGCCGGATTCATGTCCAAAGTGTGGATTCACACTCGACAGGGAAAAACGCAGACAGACGGGTGTGTGTATCACAGAGCGGGAGGTGAGATGGGACCCAACTGCTATGTTTTATATCCTGACCTCCGGCTCTCCTCACGCTCGTCAACTTTTCGCTGAAAAGTTTCCCTGCACTCCGCCCCTTCTACCCACTCTTCCCCCCTCAGAGTTCCCTTCCCTTGTGCAGTGAGTGATCTTCCTCTGCGAAGACAGACAGGACACAGACAGACAGAGTCCACACATCGTTAAAAAGAAAAAGAAAAACAAAACAGAACAAAAAGCGTCTGTGAAATTTGGAAGCCCATTCTTCCCAACCCAGACTGTCCTGTATTTCCGTAACAATGTACATTTGTATTTGCACTGTTGCAGGGTTTTGAATCCATTTCGTTCAAAGGACGAAGGAACATCAAAGGCAAAAAAGAAAAAAGGAAAACTGATGCAATTCGATCATCAAAGGACGGAAGACGCCCCTCACTCAGCATCCCACTCCTCAAGAAATCAAAGAAATCTGAAGCAAGATATAATGTGAACAGGAAATTAATTCCAACCTCCATTTCGACTGGTATCATGTTTCAATCATTTTCCACAAGTGCACAAGTTCTATTCCTCCTTCATCCATTTTTCCTTAAACCCTCTGATGTCTGAGAAATACAGACACACTGAATTAAAAGTGTAACAGAATGTTACCAGAGTTAGGATAATTTCGTCAGACATGTGAAATTCTATGACACTGGAATTAACAAAGGCTTGTGTCAGAACGTGTGCCGAGGTGCATGTGAAACTATTTCTGACCTGTCCGTTATATGTCTGTTCCTAATTCTGTTTTGTTTCATCGTTCCTTGTCAGCGTTTTTTCCTCTTGCTTTCTTTCGTCTCATTTCAAATTATTACCTCGGCAGAATTCACAGCTTTCACCGATCCGTACTGATGTGATCGTTAACTTGTGCTCACTCCACTCCATCTCCCCGCCCCCTTCCCCCTCCTACCTATCTTTCAGTCCTACTCTTTCTGTGTACGTCCATGTACGTTTGTGTGCTTGTTTGCCTCGGTCCGTCTGTAAAACACGATATTTCATGTTCCTAAGCATCTCGTAAACAGGCAGTAACGGGGTTCTTCGTCTGTTTCCCAATTGTTGACATGGTACAGTTAAATAATGGGTGGAATGTGTTTTGTGTGTGTGTGTGTGGTGTGTGTGTGTGCGCGCGCGCACGCACGCGCAGTCATGTGTGTGTGTGTGTGGTGTGTGTGTGTGTGTGTGTGTGTAAATTCATTTCATTTCACAGCCCTCTTAAATTAAAAAAATCCCAATAATTCCAAGCAAGAGATCACAAAAGTTGAGAATGTTTGGATCTATTAGACAGAATAAGGAAGACAAGCACTTTGAGAACAATAGTAATTATTCCGGACAGAAAAACATCTTTTAGTTCATCACATACAACATCACATTACACTTCTCTTAGCGAGCGTTTTATCAAATCTTTTGTTAAAATGTGCAAGCATAGAAGGGAATATGTCTCTTTCAGAGATTTTTCTCTGTCAGCGTGCCACTTTTTCTGACAATGTTAATTGACATTTTATTCTGATTCACGAATCGGCGAGTGTACATTGCGTATAAATTTAACTTTGAATCCATTTTGAAAAGTCAGTTATACCGACTCATAAGTGTCTCGTGTGAAACAGGAGAGGAAGAATGAAAAACACAGGGGAAAAAAAACAATGCATCTCCAGTCCAACACAAAATGAGGAAAATGAAAAGATAGGGGTAAGGTGTGTGTGTGTGGGGGGGGGGGGGATAGACAGCAAGGAGGGAAGGTGGGGGTTGTAGCTGTGAGAAATGTAAAGGTGGGTATGACAAAAAGTGGAGAAAGGGTCAATAATTTTCAGGACTAGGGCAAAACATGCAACATACAGGAAACTACCCGCAAGTCTAGGCAAAGGAGATTTTAACTCTCCCCCCCCCCTCCCCCCAGCTCCACCCACCCTCGCATCCCTTTTCAAAAAAAAAAAAAGAAAAAAAAAAGAAAAAAACAGCAGCTGTTCTCTCCTTTAGACATTCTTCTTTCCTTTCCATCCCTCCTCGGAAGAAAGGCAGCTGTTCTCTCCCTCGGATATTTTTCCTTCTACCGGTGATATCTGATTAATCTCCAGGCAAGGAGACGTGTGTGAAATTTGCGTGCAAGGGAACTTACCCCTGGTGAGCTCATTCCGTCCAGGGGAAAGTCAAGCAGTGAGGGAAAATTACGATCCACAAAAGCCAGCGAAAAGAAAAAAACTTCCACCACCACCCTCCCCTGCTCGCCTCGCTGCCTTCCACTATCAATGTACGTACATGCCTTTCTTCTACCCACCTATGATTCTGTTTCTGTGCTGATATTTTGCAGGGTTTAGATAGACAATCGTTATGCTTTTTGTAGACTTTTTGTCTTGTCTTTTTAATCTGACCCTCTGTGTCCTATCAGTTAGCATTATTCCCATGCCACTTGTACCGCCGGCCCCACACACAGACACACCTGGGCATGCCTTTGTCACTGGCCCGCACCACACACAGACACACCTGGGTATGCCTTTGTCACTGGCCCGGCCCCACACACAGAACACACCTGGGCATGCCTTGTCACTGGCCCGGCACCAGGAGTACAGTACCGCCGGTGTCGTATATAATACTGTCGCTCATAAAATCGTGTCGCAGCGACAGTATTTCCCGGAAATACTGCATTTTATGGACAGCTACAATATTCTATAGGACATTTTTCGTGAAAAGTTGTCGCGCGACAATTTTTTCCAGCAAATATTGTCGCTGCAACAGTATTTCACGTGAAATGCTGTCGCTTGCGATACAATTCCCACGGCGACAGTATTATATACGACACCGGCCCCACACACAGACACACCTGGGCATGCCTTTGTCACTGGCCCGGCACCACACACAGACACACCTGGGACCTGTACTGCCGACACACAGCACACTGGCATGCTTTCACGCCCCCCCCATCCAGACACACCTGGGCATGCCTTTGTCCTGCCCGCCCCACACCAGACACACTGGCAGTTTGTCACTGCCCGTGCCCCAACACAACACCCTGGCATGCATTTCATCCACTTGCCGCCGCACACACAGACACACCGGCAGCTTTGATCTGGCCCAGCTACAAGTTCGTATCACAGAGACTGATTAAAGTGCATCCTGAGGCTCACCAACGAAAATGCAGGTCCCAAGAAGTAATCCATTCAGAGTACACATGGACCCCATGCGAGATCCACTGCACCATGCGGTATTCGGGTGTTTGTTCTGATCAAACCTACACACAGCGCCATCTATAAAGTCTCCTACCGGTAACGGCAGTTGTGAAATGTGAAGGAATAATTTTCTCCAGAGGGCGCCATCACATCCATCGAACGACACTCCCCATGCCTTTGAAAAGCCGACATGATATCACATCTTGTTACTTTTCTAAGCGTAAAATAATTGTCATTGCATCCTCTGCGTGGTGTTTTATTTCATTGTGTTGCCTGTTTACTTTCATGATGTGACTTCCGTCATCCTCCCTGTCCTTTTCCGGTTAAAAAGAAATCGCTATGTATGTCAAGTAGCAGACATATAGTTAATCCCAGTAATGTCAAAATACTCAACAGATAATTTTTCGATCCTACATGTTGTGTTCCGAAAATGCTTTTCGTCGTCGAAGGTTAAATTTTTATATGTGTGTGTAATTAGGCCCTAATATGTGCGTCTAATGATAAATTAGTAATGTCTACCCTTTATTGTAACTTTCTCCTGAGATACATTTGGAATTGCTAGTGTTACAGTGCTTCATGTCTCCAATGTACGTCAGGGAATGTAAAAAAAAAAATCATGTATTGTTAAACAAAACAACAACAACAAAACGAAAAAAGGAAACAAAAAGAAAGATGGGAAAAGGGAAAGAAAAAAAGAAGCAGTGAAGCAATGCAACTCTAGATGGAAGTGGGAGAGCAGGGATGCCGAAATATATGTGGCAACAGGGGAACAATCATACACAGAGGAAATTCATCCCAGCGTGACGGACATTTTTGTCCGGTCCCAAATTGTGGTGGCGAAAAGTCTGCCTGTTCACCTGTTGACCCGTTTATCTGACAGCTACTCACCCGCGTTTTGTGTCAGTCAGATGAGCGAGGATTTCCCTTCAGTCTCTGCAGATCTGCCGGCCTAGAAGCATCACACAGTGCCGAAGAGAGACTGAGTCATTAGTTTTTGTGCAATCAGGTATGGTTCACGTAAATGGCGTTGGGTTTGTTTTGTTTCCCACATGTGGTTGTGAATTTTCCAGTTCTTAGTGAAGGTCTAAAACATTTAATCGTTCCCTTGAATGATCTTGTGATTGACAAGACTGGACGAGACATAGGGTGGCTGGCTCAGGAAGTTGTGGTTAGTGAATGTGTGAGTCGGGAGGTGGATGAAAAGAATGAGTAACGGGATGGAAGAGAGAATATGCATATTTATATGTGATCGGGGGAAAGTGATCAAGTCAAGTCAATGTAGGTTTTTTTTTTCAAAAAACGTTATCTATCTTTTCCATAAAGTATTATAATGATGTGAGTGTTCGTGAGCTCCGGAAGTGAGCAATAAAAATTATTGTGTATAAATTATTGGAAAATGTATTCTGATCCCTGTTGCGGACACGTCTAGTGATGATAACGTGGAAAGATATTAA
>CM031614.1:36900220-36907720 GCA_018398815.1 Conus ventricosus
TTAAAACGTTTGTGCACGTTTACCATTAGCTAAAACCGCAATGTCGCCGCAACACAAACGAAAGGACTGGCACACCATCATCTGGACATGAACCGAGGGAAAAATCAAGGAAACTGGGATCAGGATTTGCCCGCTTGTTTTTCCTCACGAGCCATTTCTCCCCTCCTTGTTCCTTGGGAGACAGGATTTTCATGCTCATATTGAATCTGCGTTCCACTCCGATGTCTGATTAAAAGAGCAGATACTGGGATATACGAGACGCTGACGTGCAGGGGAAATAACCCTGCGTGTTATTACTCTCACAGTTTGAAAACCGACGACGACAAACAGGAAACATTCAAACTCGGGTTTCGGGTAAAGGAATGAGAGAAAAGAAATGAGGGAAAGAAAGCAACAACGAAGGCAGGAGCGAACGACAGAACTACTTTCTGAAAGACTAAAACAGAGTGACTGGCTAACTGAATGCGTGCTTTCATTGTTTTGACTTCATTTCCTTCACGTTTACGTTTTCTCTCATTTGTTTGTTTGTTTTCTTTTCAAGCTTCTGACTGATAACATTCCCTGTTGTCGCTTACAATTACTGTCTGCATGATTCCACTACTGTCGGAATCTAATCCTTCGCTGCGAGAGAGAGAGAGAGAGAGAGAGAGAGAGAGAGAGAGAGAGAGGAGAGAGAGAGAGAGAGAGAGAGAGAGAGAGAGGAGAGAGAGAGAGAGAGAGAGAGAGAGGGGAGGCCCCAGGCAGAGGGGATTTCAAAGATAAACGAAGCGTGCAATAATTCTCTAAAAAAGAGAGCAGAGAGGCAAAGAGAGTCGAAGGGGGTGAGGAAAGAAATAGGAGGATGAAGGGCTGGAGGAGGAAAATAACGGAAAACAAGTTCCAGAAAGACCGACATAAATATGGGAACAGCAGGGATAGGAAATACAGAGACAGTGTATGGGTTGTGCGTGTGTGTGTGTGTGTGGTGTGTGTTGTGTGTGTGTGTGTGTGTGTTTTAATGTGTGTTGTGTGTGTGTGTGTGTGTGTGGTGTGTGTGTGTGTGTGTGTGTGTGTGTGTGTGTGAAGAAATGGGGCGGAAAAGCAGAACAAGTCGAAAAAGTTGGAGAATGAGAAGGAAAGGAATGTAAAAAAGTCAACGAAACAGAAAAAACATCGTAGAAGAGCGCAGATGAAAAGGGCAAAGGAAAGATATTAGGAGAGAACAGGGGACAACAAGGAAGTGACGATCTGGACAAGGTAAAAGCGAAGGCGAAGGAAACGGAGGCGAAGAAAGTGCATTAAACAGCAAAAGCACAGACAGGCAAGCAATAAACATCGAATAAGACGAAATCATGAATATGCAACTGAAAATAAATAACACTCCGAGCAGCTGAATGTCTCTGCCCAAATAACAAACATTTGTATTTAAGCAACCACTGGACCCTTTGGACGTTTTGACAATACACCAAACGAGCCGCCGGCTTCCCGAAGGAAAGGAGTGAAGTGAAGCTGAAAACACAGAAAAGGATTCAAACAGAGACAACACAGTGGCAGTAACAGTGTGGGTGAGGGGAGTGTGGGGATGGGTCGTGGGGAGGAAGGGAGGCCCACAAAAGATGAAAAAGGCGAGGGAGTAGATAAAGGAAAGTAAAGGACTGTCTCCATATTTCTGTTTAAACCAGTTCTCACCCTCTGGCAACAGAACGCAAATTATTTCAAAACAACACTTTATATCCTGAACATATGCCCTCTCAAGCAGCATATTTTCAACAGAAAAAAAATCATTTCGAAGAGGAAAGGCAACAAGGGAAAACACGTCAACACACACACACACGCACGCACGCACGCACGCACGCACGTACGCGCGCGCGCGCACACACACACACACACACACACCACCACACAAAACACACACACACACACACACACACACAAAAGAGCGCAAAACATTGCTTACTTAACGCTCAATATAAAACAAACTAGCGAAATTTGGACAAATGTTTTCAGATGTCACATATAATATACAACAAGCAACAAAAACAAACAAACAAAACCAGCAAACAAAGAAACCAAAACAGAGTTATACTTTCTTGGATGCTGTCATTAGAAGAGGGGCAATGTAGAAATAACCAGCCAAAGAAAAATCGATAAACAAAACAAGAACTACAGAACAAATTGAATTCAATGCTGTCTCTGCATGTTAAAAGAGCAGATGAACGAGAAAAAAAAAAAAAAACTGCGTAAGGATGACGGGGTGGAAGGAGGGGGTGGGGGGTGGGGGTGGGTAGATGCTGACAGCAAGCGATTTCTAGCTTTTTTCGGCAACATATTTTTTTCTAAAATTCGTACAATTTTTTTTCCTTATTCCCTTTTCTCGTTTTATTTCAAATACAGTCTAATGCTTATCCTATCTTGTTTATTTCTCTGTTTGTGACTTTCTTATGACGGTCATCTCGAAAGGGAGAAATTAAAGGACCGTTATAAACCTCACGAAGACGCTGTAAACCTCACGAAGCCGCTGTAAACCTCACGAAGACGCTGTAACCCTCAAAAGGATGTTGCAAACCTACAAGAACGCTATAGATCTCAAACAAGACGTCATAAACCTCAAAATGACGTTGTAAACCTGAACAGGATGTTGTAAACCTCAAACGGACCCTGTACGTCTCAAAAGGACGTTGCACACCTCAAAGGGATGTTATGCTAAAGGACGTTGCAAACCTCAAATGGGTGCTGCAAATCTTGAAAGGACACTGAAAGCCTCCAAAGGACGTTGCAAAGCTCAAAGGAACATTGTACACTTCATAAAGGCGTTGACACCTCAAAAGGAATTTGTAACCTCAAAAGGACGTCGTATTTTCAAAAGTATGTTGAAAGCTGTAAAACTCAAAAGGATGCGTGAACCCTAAGAGAACCATGCAAATATCAAATAGCCACAGCAAACTTCAATAGCACGTTATGAACTACAAATAGACGTTGTAAACCTTAAAAGGGCGTTATAAATCTGAAAAGAACTTCGTAAACCTCAACAGGACGTTGTGGAACTCAAATGGACGTTGTAAACCTTCAAAAGGACGTTCAAACCTCCAAAGGGCGTTATAGATCTCGAAAGGACATTGCAAATCCTTGTCTTAAAAGGATATTGCACATACCAGAAAGATTTGCAAACCTTTAAAAAAAACTGTAACCTGAAAAGGTCGTAAATTTTAAAGGACGTGTAAGCCTCAAAAAGTCGTTGTTAATCTTAAAAGGTAAGTTATAAACTTCGTCCGTGACAAGCTAAGCTCTAAGACTTATCAGACCAGCTGCTGTTACCACACTGGAGTAAAGATGTTGTGACGTTCATACCATACATACGCTGAAACACTGAGAGGAATAAAAAAAAAAAGGGGGGGGGGTGGAGCCGAGTGTCTGATAATCTTTGATAGTGTCTGCGCGTCAAAATACTCTTCGCACAATGGGTCTGCTTTCACGCTGCGTATGTTCAAGATTCATTTTGGCTTTTGAATTCCTTGTCTTCTTTTTTTTTTCTTTTTCTTTGCTCTTTTTCCGCTTTTCCATTTTACATTTACATCTTAAGGTGGAGGTGGGCAAAAAAAAAAAAAAAGCATTCACAACGAAAAGTGCATATAGTCTCATAACGGAAGTCTTCTAGGTGTCTCTGAATCACTCGCCTAAGCTGGTACTGTTTTGTCTGGTTTCTTGTTAGAATGAAAAGATTCGTTCTTTTCATTGTTCTGTAATCGAAGACAAGGAAGAATAAAAAAGTCGTCGATTATGAACAGAGGCAAAAAGTAGGAATGAATTTCAGGCTTTGCCACCTTTTTTTCCTTGTTTCTTTGCTAGCCATCTTCCTCTTTGTTCTTTGAAGACAGTTTTTTTTTGTGTTGAAAGCTGCGCTCCCCACGATGTTTGATTAAAAGCAACACTGATATACGAGACGTACGTGCAAGGGAAATAAGTGCGTGTTATTACTGCCTTGCAGACGGCCGACAACACCGAAACGCTGAAACCCGGTCGCGGTAAAAGAGGAATTTTGAATAACTGAACGAATAAAAAAAAATGAAATGAACGAACAGACGGCGATTGCTTTGCTGAAGGACTGACAGGAATATGATGGCATGCGTTATACTTCTTTGTTAGGACTTTATTTACGTCACTGTCTTACTTTGTTCTATGACTAGCTTCATTACCAGATCTGTGTGTACAGCTCTGCTTCAGGTATCAGCCTTGTTGGAATGGGGAAATGAGACCAGTTTCACGTTTCCAAGGCACACATAGTAAGGCTGTCTTAAGCTAATGCGACGCGGGCGCTACTCAGGGAGGGCACACTGGGCACAAACAATCAGTTTTAAACCAATCACAATACAGTAACTACCGCCAGATGGAAAGCCATCCATAAGAAGCTCAAACAACGTTGAACACGGCAGGGGGCAGCAAATCTGGTTGAACAGTTGTGGCATCGTGCCCGGGAAATAGGATTTGTGAATCGATGTGGATGACTCAGTATGCCAGCGGACCTTTCGGGGTGGGGGGGGAAGAAGGGGGGGGGGGGGCGCAAAAAAAAAAACGGAAAAGGAAAGGAGAAAGGAAACACCAGGAGATCATCAGAGAAATCTGCATGAACCGGATGTAGATCTGAACCCGAGGTCATCAAAAAGATCAAATTATGAACTAAACTGATTGGGGTGAAAGCAGGATGGAGGAAAGTAACAGAAACAAGACTGAGAAGAATGCAAGTCTAGCCATCACCTGAGGGAACCTGGCTTTTAAGCGAAAGTCCTCGTCCGATGTTGGAGCGAGGTGTTTCATCGGCTGGACAAGGGTTTTGTTAGCTCACTTGCTTATGATATATGAAATATTTGGATTTAGTAAGAGAAGACCAAAGCCTGAAGATCATTGCAGAAGCAGTGAGAAGTGTTCCAGCTGGATCTGGTCGAGAGGGCTGTACAAAAGTGAACTTCAAAAAGAAACTTCAAAGAAACAAAATGCTGTACCGCTCAACGGAAAGGACAAAAAGACACAGACATAACACGACGCGTTTCGACGTCTTTGTTCTTCTTCAGCATAACGAACAACACCGAAGAACGATGCGATCACCCACGAGGCCGCGGCTGTCAGTCTCTTTGGAAAGTCTTGGACGGGGTTTGAGTCGGCACAGTTGTTGAGACCAAGGAAAAAAATCCCCTCCATCCTGGCTGCCTTGTGCAGGAATTGAATCCAGCAACCTTGGATCAAGACACCAAGGCTTTACCCACTCGGCCAACGAGCCCCCTGCCACGCTAAAAATAGCATGCCTGAGAAGTACCAGAGGTCGTATTCGGGAGGGAAGGGAGGGAGGGGGGGAGGGGGAAGGGAGCGACCTAAAAACACGGGGGTCATTCTTTACCCTGAAACCACCAGTGTGATCTACAACGCTGATGACGACTCCCTCATCGATTGTGACTGACTGGCAAACGAATCAAAGACCATGATGCGGGCCTCTATGGCGCACAACCGGCTTCGAAGAGTTATCTCGAGAAAAAAGGTTATTGTTCACCCTGAAAACGGCTAAATATCACCGATAGTTTTTGTTCTCCCGAATTAACAACTGAAAACAGTTTTATCGCAAGGTTGGCCGTTTTTACAGAAAATGATTGCCCCTTTCACCCCCCCCCCCCCCCCCCCCCCCCCATGATATTTTGGTTGATGTTGAAAGGAAATACTTGTATTCCGTAAACATTTCTTCCGATGCGAAAATAACATTTACCGCATGTTTAGCATTATTCACGGGAAAATAATTGCATTCCCAACATGATTACCTGCTTTCATGGAATTGTTTTTTCTATTTTTGCGTGGTAGTTGGTTGTTTTTCGGGAATATAGCTGTTTCCCGGTGTATAGCTGTTTTCACGGACAAATAAGTGTTTTCGTGAATAGCTCTCTCCTACGCGAACATAGTTGTTTTGCCCGATGTTAACCCGTTAGTTAACCTTTTTTTTTCACGGAAAAATGATTTTTAAAGAAAGAAAAAAAATGTTTTCACTGATGAATTGCTATTTTCTCGAAATACTCATCTTTTCCCATGGAAGGATAACTGTTGTTCAGGATCGATACGTGATGGAGCAAGATGTACCATAGGCCTCCCTGTGAAGAACGGCAAGGTGGCCGAACTGTATACGCCAAAATACCGCCCGTCCTCTCCTCTGGGGACAAGGGTGAGGAGTACTGAACATAAAACGGATTACACAGCCTCTCTGGGCACCAGGCACTGAGACAAGGGGAAAAAATAAAAGAAATCAAAGAATGCGGGGGTAGGGGGTGGGGGTGGGGGACGTGGTCGGAGGAAGGAAAGTGGGCAGGAAACGGCTTATCTCTGTTCGTTGTTTATATGTGGAATAGAAGGAAGTGTGTTCTGTCTTCGGCGTGGGCCGGCTAGGAAATTTTGCCTTGACGTGGGCGTAGATTTTGCTACCGGGAAAAACCAGACAAAAGTCCTCAGGAAGCGGGAGGCATTAGCATAGTGTACTTCTGGACCGTCACTTGGTTTTCTCCGTCTGCGTGTCTCCGTGTCTAGTCCGTGCAGAATATGAAGATATTCTTTTTGTTATGTTCCCACACACAGCAAGTAAATCAGGACAAACAGTACGATGAAGCACATAACAAGGCAGACGAAAGTCTGCCCTTTGATTCGTATCAGATGCTGCTTCTTCTTCAAACTGCAAATGTGATTTTGGTTGATCATAATAACGGTAACGACTGAAGATCGTTTTTCGGATTGATAAGGCTTTTCGAACAACGTCAAAAGAGAAAAAGCAAACGAATGAAGCAATGCACACCTTAAAGATCCCTCCTGAGTCAGCCTTTTACTGAGCAAGAATGTTTACGACAAACGACAAGTAAACCCTCTTTCTTTCCGCCCTCCTGATCCCCCTTCATGACTCGCGCAATCGTACTGAAGTATACGGAGACCGCAGATCAAATGTCTCTCACATGCACGAACACTCATACACAAAACCAAACACACAACTGACCTCGCTCGCTCTATATAACAGCTCATATCATATGCATGCCCATAACATAACAGTGACACAAAACACAACACACACCAACACGCACCACGCACGCACTCTCTCTCTCTCTCTCTCTCTCTCTCTCTCTCTCTCTCTACCCTCTTCTCTCTGTCTCTCTCTCTCTCTCTCTCTCTCTTCTCTCTCTCTCTTCTCTCTCTCTCTCTCTCTCTCTCTCTCTCTCACCCAAATCGCCCTTCACGTTTGATTCATGGAAATTAAGTTCAGCGGCCAGAAAATTTTAATTTCCATTAAAAAAATGAGGTCTGCCTTGAAGAGTGAGTGTTGAAAATAGAGGTGTGATTGTAGGAAGGAAAATTGCCATGTCACGACCGTCTTGGGGGACTTTGAAACAAAAACAACAAAACAAATGAAAAAAATATATACACCAGCGAACAAGAAGGGCGGGAAAGATAAAAACAGCAAACAAGAAAATCTTAACCCCTCTCTCTCTCTCTCTCTCTTGGTTGTGC
>CM031614.1:36915220-36925220 GCA_018398815.1 Conus ventricosus
TCAAACTTACTCACATACGCGCTGTTGCGTCCACACGCTTCGCGAGGATGGGTCAACCAGATTCAAAACGGATCATTTATCATCTAAAAGTGCATCTTAAAACGACCCTGCGCGCCGGTTCAACGTTTCTGTTGGAACATGTTTCCTGTTCTGTTCGAAACAGACGGCTAGCTTTCTCCAGTCAATCAACGTTCGGCGTACAACTGATTTCCCATTTTGCAACTGGCGACTTCCGTTTTGATGTAAAACTTTCGATTCGGAGCCAAATACTTAATGAAAGCATCACACCCACGGTGTCTTTGGAAGAGCAAGCATAAGTATTAACAAAAAAGCAACAACATCATAATAGGGAGATGTCATTGTAGTCCATCCAGCTCTCTCTTTTGCGGGAATCGCTTGGAGCAAAACTCGAAGATAAGTTAGCCGTCTTACACACCCGTTTGAAAAGTATCGTGTGATAGTCACTGAGCTCGACGGTAGCTGTCCGACGTTTTCACACGGACAGGCCTGACCGCCAGGTTCAAAGGGTTCTCCCCAACCCAACGGTTGAAGGGCGCGTGTGTCGGCGCCTCAAGCATCAGTAAACTATAGCACCGAGGGAGAGGAGACCGGCACAGCAATGTCAGCACCGAAAGACGTTCAGGTCTCCAACTCGTCACTTACTAACGCCTCTAACATTATGGAAAACCTTTCGTTTGTCAATGAATGGAAGGTAAGATGTTGCTTTCTTTCGACTGCTTTACTTGATGTATTCTATCACTTGCCTGTATGTCCTATTCAGTATTCTTTCACATGAATTATTGTTCAGTATTAGCAGCCTGTATGTGTTATTCAGTAATCTTTCACATGAAATGTTGTTCAGTATGGCAGCCTGTATGTGCTATACAGTAATCTTGAAGAAACTGCATAGATAAGTTTATTAGCACCTATTCTGAAATTCTTTTATTTTAAGGCATACGCGTTTATCCACGTGCTACGCAGTGGTAATAGACGATACGGTCACAGAGACTCACAATCAAAATGATTATCAGATACTTCGGCCTGTGTGTGTGTGTGTGTGTGTGTGTGTGTGTGTGTGTGTGTGTGTGTGTGTGTGTGTGTGTGTACGTGTGTGTGTGTGTGTGTGTGTGTGTGTGTGTGTGTGTGTGTGTAAATATGTATCTGTCTGTCTGTCTGTCTGTCTGTCTGTCTGTCTCTCTCTCTCTCTCTCTCTCTCTCTCTCTCTTTCTCTTCTCTCTCTCTCCTCTCTCTCTCTCTCTCTCTCTCTCTCTCTTCTCTCTCTCTCTCCTCTTCTCTCTCTCTCTGCGTGCACATAAACTTGGTCTACAAAAACGAGTAAGAAACGATTTAGAAAACGAGGTGATAGTGCTATTAGTACCAGTATGGCTATTTCTCTGTCTCTGTCTAATCCAGCTTCTGTCTTGGCCCGTGTCTCTCTTCATTTCCCCTCCCGCAAACTCCGCACGTGCAACGAAGAGCGTGAGGTGTGCGCAGACCAAACAAGTCTACAAGTGAAAAAGACGGCAGCAAGGCACCCAGTCGTCACGAGCCTTGTTAGTGGAAGGGCTGAATCTCATGCAGTTAATTCAGGTATACGGTTGAATACTGATGCGCGTGAGTACATACCATTCTCTCAGCCTCGCTTTCCTCTTGCCCTCATTAAGCACGTGCGGATCAGAGAGTTGAGTTTCTGCAGACAGTGAAAGACTAAGTCCGTGCAAACAGGGGCCACAGGTTCTCTAATGACCAGACGTTGTGACAGTAAATCTTCTCATGACTCGCTAAGGTCGCGACTTGATGGCCTTACGTTGTAATTAACAATACATGAGGAATGCTGTTTATGAACAGACCACAGAGTGTGTGGCGTGGTGGTGGTGGCGGCGGCGGTGGATAGAAAGTCATGTGTTCGAATTCTTATTTGTCAACTGTAATCAGAAACACAGAGTGCATGTTTACTGTTTCGCCCAGTACAAGAAATGGCATACGGCGAATTGTCCCATATGTCAGCTTGAAAACACTGTTGCCACTCGAAGTTATCTGATCATTACCATCATCTAATGGAAACTCTTATCAAAAGTCCGTAAATGTGACTTCATGAATTTTTCAGACGGCGAGGTAATTGTGCAAGTTAATCAAGACCAACATTAATGTGGCAGCTGTGACCATCTGCTGTGTATGGCCATTCTGAAGGGTTTTATGGCCTTTCTGAATTGACCATTCTGAATCTGATTCTCTCTCTCTCTCTCTTCTCTCTCTCTCTCCTCTCTTATTATATACACCTACATACAGTAATTGTTTCAAGCGCGCACACACTCATCCCAGACCAAATTGACCTTGTCAGGAAAGCGAAGTCAAACCAAATGATATCCATATTCTTTGAACAGACAATCTGGGGTTGTTTTGATCTTGGATAGGCTGTTTTACGAGTATGATATTAATACAAGATTATGGGTGTGCGTTTATGATGTACCGTAAGTGCCTGGATACTCTCTCTCTCCCCCCCCCCCAAAAAAAAAAAAAAACACCCACTGTGTCAAAGATAGCCACCTGTCGTTTCTTTTTATCGTGTCATGAAATGCACTCCCTCTCTCTCCCTCTCTCTCTCCTCCCTTTCTCTTTATTATGTGTGGTGTGTGTGTGGTGTGTGTGTGTGTGTGCGTGTGCGTGTGTGCGTGCCTGTGTGTGTGCGCGCGCGCACGCGTGCACATGCACTTGTAAATCTGTCAGCCTGGTCTGTGGTGCATTTTTTTTCAGTGTATATATGGCTGTACCGCCTTTCTCTCACTCACGTCCACGCCAGTCTCACGGTTCTGCCCCAAACTATGATGACCAGGTACGCAACAGTCAGCTTCCCACCAGAGTGAAAACACACTAACCCCACCCCCCAGCCCTTCCCTTTTGGCTGTCAGTAAAGGACGAAGTCAGACCTAATCATGTCCTCACTCTCCTTAATGAGAAGAGACCATGGCAGGGAATCTTGTCATGACCCGTGACTTGCCGTGCTACTGCTCTATAAAAGGCTCAGCCGTGTACCATCATGAAGTACTCTGCGTGCTGAGAATAACCGCCACCCCCATCTTCCACGCTTGCGATCGTCGTTCTTCTTTCTTTCCCACTGCCCCAACGTATACAGCAGAGAGTCGCTTGTCAGTGGAGTACAATGTCAGCAGAAACAAGATCCACATGAAACGAACGTTCCAGCAAGGCACCCTTACTCATGGGTACCTTCGAGTAATACTGCACGTGTATTGACCGCAAAATCTCTCACCTTCTGCTTTCGTTTCCCTTGCCACAGCTTAATTAACATGTGCACAGCAGATAGTGTAGTTTTGTGAGAAAAGGGAATGAAAGTGTCGGTGCGAACCAAGTCCCCGTTTGCCCAAACAGAACCATTTGCCCACAGAGAAAAACGTTTCAGCGATGTGTTTTCTATTTTTTTAACCTTTTTCTGCGTACTCAGGTTGATACTCCTGCGGACGCTCCCTGTATAGCCAGGCAAGGATTAATCCATGTACCCAACAAAGAGGTGGAGTTTTGTGTGTATGACCTTTTTTATCCCGCCATTAAGGCAGCCACACTCCAACTTCGGGGAAGAATATTTTTTACAAGTCTACATTTCCTCTTGATGTCAGCCTTCTTTGCTACTCCCACACCTGCAGCAGGTTCTTTTTCTCTATAGTATGAAGAGAAACACGTTTCTCCCCCTAAAACCTCTACCACCCTTCCCCCTCAACAACCACCCTACCCACTCCCTCCCCTCCCTCTTCGAACAGACTGACGGGCATTGGGGAAGGAGGTGAGACGAGCAAAGCCCCCACTTTCCCTAACGAGAAGAGATTGCAGCAGGAAATCCCGCTATACCTTGCCGCCTTATTGGGACTTACGGACCCAGTCTTGTACTGTTATGAAGTATTGTACGTGCGTGGAATACTCTCTTTCTCTCATTTCCCCACCATGGCCCAGCCCCCCCCCCCCCCCCCCCCCTCCCCCCACTTACAGAGCAGAGTGAGGTGTGTGCAGTCAGCGGGAGACAAAAGTCAGACTCAACTTGGTCCACAAGAAAGGAGAGCGTAGGACGAGCGCTGTGCCATGGCTTGCCTTGTTAGAAGGATAAATGGGAGCTTCTACTATTTTCAGTAGGGTTGTACTCTTCATATCGCGAATTTCCATATCAATTCTCTCTCTCTTTCCCTCTCACACACACACACACACACACACCACACACACACACACACACACACACACACACACACACACACACACACAGCCAAAACCTGTAGAGCAATGAGGTGAATGCACTCCATGAAAGTAAATGCCAGGTAGGACAAGGTCTTCTAAATTAATTTACACCAAGGCACCTTGTCGTGGCTTTCATTAGTAGTACAAGAAGGGTCTAGGTCCTGGGCTGTTACAAGAGCCGTTCTCATGTCTCAAGTGCTCTCTCTTACTCTTTCTCTGTCTGTCTGACTGTCTGTCTGCTGTCTGTCTCTCTTTCTCTCTCTCTCTCTCTCTCTCTCTCTCTCTCTCTCTCTCTCTCTCTCTCTCTCTCTCTCTTACTTACAGTCTTTTTAACTCATCTTCTGGGCAATCTCACACTCTGTCCACAACCATAGTGGACAGAGACACCAAGGCCATTCTTTTCACATATGTGCACATGTATGCATATTTCTCAATCTTTCCCATTTCTCACCAGAACTACGCTGGTCAAAGAGACAACAGTCAGTCTTTCCTGTGGTAGCCCGTCCACACCCCACATCCTTCACACACATACACACACGCACGCACACACACACACACACACACACACACACGCGCACGCACGCACGCACGCGCGCGCGCGTGCGCGCACACACACACTTTAAATGTCTTTGTTAGTGAGCTTTTGTTTGCATATTCTTCACAATGTATCAATAGATGTTGATTTTTAACATCTTTGTTTCTTTGTTTTTCTATCATAATCATTTTTGTGAGGGCAGTATAAACAAAACTGCGAAATGTATTCGTTAACCCTAAATAAAGATAATTTTGACTTTACACACACACACACATACACACACACACACACACACACACACACACACACACACACACACACACTGACACTTCAGAACGTGGTCAGACCTAATCATGTCCTCACTCTCCTTAATGAGAAAAGACCATGGCAGGGAATCTTGTCATGACCCGTGACTTGCCGTGCTACTGCTCTATAAAAGGCTCCGCCGTGTACCATCAGGAAGTACTGAGCGTGCGTGGAATACTCTTCCGGTCTCTCTTGCAAGGTCGGACTTTCTATTTCCCTCTGCCCAAACACTGCATGTGCAGAGAAGAGAGTGGTTTCAGCAGTCAGTGAAGTGCAATGTCAGAAGCGACAGAGTCCACACAAAAGAAGGTTGCATCCTTATTCTGTGGTACCACAGAGTACTACTGCAGGTGTGTTGAATACGTTCTCTCACCATCTGTTGCTTTCCTCTTGCTGCAAAATTAGCACATGCGGAGTAGCGATAGTGGATTTTGTAAAGAATGGGGACAGTGTGAGTGTGACCGAGGTCCACGCTTGCTTAATCAAAGACCAACACGTTTCAGCGGTGTCTTTGTCTGTGTTTTGATCTGCCTACCTATCTATATTTTCTCTTTATTTTACGCTCCTTCACTGCTCCCGCATCTGCCCTATGGAAGTCTACCATGCCTTTCTATCACGGTACAAAGAAAGTACCTTTCCTTCTCCATTCCTACCACCCTCTACACCTACTACCCCTTCGCTCCACCCCCCACCTCTCCCACAACAACAATCTCTCTTCACTCCCTCCCCTGATTGTCTTTGAAGAAGGAAGTAGGACCAAGCAGAGTTCCCATTTTCCATGACGAGAAGGGCTGCAGAAGGACGTTCCGTTGTACACTGCAGTGTTACTGGAACCTAGGCGCTCAGTCTTGTTGTGTTACGAAGTACTGTGCGTGCACGGAATACTTTCCCCTCTTATTTCTCTACCGCCCCGGTGCAGCACACTTGCGCAGCGAAAAGTGAAGCTGTGTTGTCAGCGAAGAGCGAAGTCAGACTGAACTGGTCCACATGAAAGGAAATTGCAGCAGAGCACCCAACTGCGATTGCCTTCGTAGCTGGATGAATGGAGGCTTGTACTATTTCCAGCAGGACAACACTTGTACTAATAGCGAATTACTATATTCTCTCCTGTCTCTCTCTGTTAGTCCGTCTGTCTGTCTGTCCATCTGCCTGCGTCTCTCTCTCTCTCTCTCTCTCTCTCTCTCTCTCTCTCTCACCATGGCAATGGCCTATTTGTGAATAAAATATCCGTATCCGTATCCGTATCTCTCTCTCTCTCTCTCTCTCTCTCTCTCTCTCTCACCCTTCCTTTTCTAACTGATCCTGTTGTTTTTTTAAACACTGTTGTAAGTTCGTTGTCTTGGCCTAGCTCATTTCGCTCTACTCTTTCAATACAGATGCTCCTATATGAACAACACGAGCAACAATTTTCATAATGGTCAGGGTCCGACCAATGAGACAGTTTGATTGATGGATTGGTCTGGCCGAGTCTTAACCGTGAATTCTGTACACCAAAATTGTTTCTTTTTTGTGTGTGTATTTAACTTTTGTTTGTGTATTTAACTTTTGTGTGTGTATTTAACTTTTGTTTGTGTATTTAACTTTTGTTTGTGTATTTAACTTTTGTGTGTGTATTTAACTTTTGTGTGTGTATTTAACTTTTGTGTGTGTATTTAACTTTTGTTTGTGTATTTAACTTTTGTTTGTGTATTTAACTTTTGTGTGTGTATTCTTTCATTTCTTTTCATACTGAAATCCGTCATCACTCACGCCTCATCGATAGGCAGGTGCGTTGTGGCCTCATCGATAGGCAGGTGTGTTGTGGCCTCATCGATAGGCAGGTGCGTTGTGGCCTCATCGATAGGCAGGTGTGTTGTGGTCTCATCGATAGGCAGGTGTGTTGTGGTCTCATCGATAGGCGGGTGTGTTGTGGTCTCATCGATAGGCAGGTGTGTTGTGGCCTCATCGATAGGCAGGTGTGTTGTGGTCTCATCGATAGGCAGGTGTGTTGTGGTCTCATCGATAGGCAGGTGCGTTGTGGTCTCATCGATAGGCAGGTGCGTTGTGGCCTCATCGATAGGCAGGTGTGTTGTGGTCTCATCGATAGGCAGGTGTGTTGTGGTCTCATCGATAGGCAGGTGTGTTGTGGTCTCATCGATAGGCAGGTGTGTGTGGTCTCATCGATAGGCAGGTGTGTTGTGGTCTCATCGATAGGCAGGTGTGTTGTGGCCTCATCGATAGGCAGGTGTGTTGTGGTCTCATCGATAGGCAGGTGTGTTGTGGTCTCATCGATAGGCAGGTGTGTTGTGGCCTCATCGATAGGCAGGTGTGTTGTGGTCTCATCGATAGGCAGGTGTGTTGTGGCCTCATCGATAGGCAGGTGTGTTGTGGTCTCATCGATAGGCAGGTGTGTTGTGGTCTCATCGATAGGCAGGTGTGTTGTGGTCTCATCGATAGGCAGGTGTGTTGTGGCCTCATCGATAGGCAGGTGTGTTGTGGTCTCATCGATAGGCAGGTGTGTTGTGGCCTCATCGATAGGCAGGTGTGTTGTGGTCTCATCGATAGGCAGGTGTGTTGTGGTCTCATCGATAGGCAGGTGTGTTGTGGCCTCATCGATAGGCAGGTGTGTTGTGGTCTCATCGATAGGCAGGTGTGTTGTGGTCTCATCGATAGGCAGGTGTGTTGTGGCCTCATCGATAGGCAGGTGTGTTGTGGTCTCATCGATAGGCAGGTGTGTTGTGGCCTCATCGATAGGCAGGTGTGTTGTGGTCTCATCGATAGGCAGGTGTGTTGTGGCCTCATCGATAGGCAGGTGTGTTGTGGTCTCATCGATAGGCAGTGTGTTGTGGTCTCATCGATAGGCAGGTGTGTTGTGGCCTCATCGATAGGCAGGTGTGTTGTGGCCTCATCGATAGGCAGGTGTGTTGTGGTCTCATCGATAGGCAGGTGTGTTGTGGTCTCATCGATAGGCAGGTGTGTTGTGGTCTCATCGATAGGCAGGTGTGTTGTGGTCTCATCGATAGGCAGTGTGTTGTGGTCTCATCGATAGGCAGGTGTGTTGTGGTCTTATGGACTGGTTCCCCGCAATAATGCCTCCTTAAAAAAGTTCAGATAGGTGTCAATCTATCCCTCTGGACAACTCTCTGTGTTTTTTAATGTGTATCAGCAGTTTTGGGTTGTTTATATATATATATATATATATATATATATATATATATATATATATATATATATATTTCTCCACAAAAGTATCTGAACAAATACGTGTGTGTGTGTGTGTGTGTGTGTGTGTGTGTGGTGTGTGTGTGTGTGTGTGTGTGTGTGTTTACCTGTGTGTATTGTGTTTGCGAGCATGGGTTCTTTGCACCTGCATCTGTCTGTGTATGCGCACATGAGCATACTTGTGCATGCATACATGCATAGTTGCATGCATATACTAGTGCATACGTGTGCTGTGTGTGGTTTGTCAGTGTGTTTTTTGTATGTATTTGTGTGTTTATGGGTGAGCGGAGGGCACGCGCGCGTGCTTGTATGTATGTATCTATGGTGTGTGTGTGTGTGTGTGTGTGTGTGTGTGTGTGTGTGTGTGTGGTGTGTGTGCGTGCGTGCGTGCGTGCGTGCGTGCGTGCGTGCGTGCGTGCGTGCGTGCGTGCGTGCGTGCGTGCGTGTGTGTGTGTGTGAAAATTCTTGGTGTCACATATGTCTTCTTTTACATCTCTTTGCACTTCTCCATTTTGCAACTGTCGTGCAATTATAATTATTTGACAGAGATCCTGTCGAATACTCAAATATTTCAGTACTGCTGTCTGTTTGTATACCGCTCTCTCTCTCTCTCTCTCTCTCACTCTCTCTCTCTCTCTCTCTCTCTCTCTCTCTCTCTCAAATCAAACACGTGCAGGGCAGACAGTGAGGTGCGTGCACTCGAATAAGAGAAAATGGCAGGCAGTACAAAGTGTACCAAGCTGAATTACACCAAGGCATCTTGTTCCTGCCAGTTGCATTGTTACGGGAATAGCCCACCCACAACCCTGCAGCCTCCACACACACACACACACACACACACACACACACACACACACACACACACACACACACACACATGTACATGCAAACGTGCACGCGTGGACACACACACACACACACACATGCACACGTTGGCACATGCGTACACACGCACGCACGCAAGCACGCACACGCACGCACGCACACACACACACACACACACACACACACACACACACACACACACACACACCACACACACACACTGACACTAGAGAACGTGGTCAGACCTAATAATGTCCTCACTCTCCTTAATGAGAAGAGACCATGGCAGGGAATCTTGTCATGACCCATGACTTGCCGTGCTACTGCTCTATAAAAGGCTCCGCCGTGTACCATCAGGAAGTACTGTGCGTGCGTGGAATGCACATTCACTTTGTCCTCTCCTCTCTCTCTCTCTCTCTCTCCTCTCTCTCTCTCTCTCTCTCTCTTCTCTCGCTCGAACTTTCTTATTTCCCACTGCCCCAACTCGGCGGTACATAAAAGAGTGAGTTTCAGCAGTCTGTGAAGCGCAATGTCAGCATCGACAAGGTTCACACGTAAGGGATTGCAGCGAGACATCTTTATTCAGGGGTACCTTCCAGTAATGCCCGCAGCTGTGTTGACTCAGTTCTCTGCCTCTGTCTCCCCCCCCCCCCCCCCCCCCCCCAACTGAAAATGTGCAGAGAGTGAGGTGTTTTGTACACACACACACAAAAAAAGGGACAGTATTAGCTCAAACACAATCCACACATTCCTAAAGAGAAAAAGACTTCAACAAACATATTCGTCAGTCTTTTTTTTTTTTATAAGCATAGCTGTTTACTTTTATCTTTCATATCTATTTCAGCCTTCTTCCCAACTCCACTCCTGTGGCCAGCGCAAAAGCAACTTTTCCTT
>CM031614.1:36930220-36942475 GCA_018398815.1 Conus ventricosus
TTGGTTTTGGTTTTGTAACCTACGTCCATCATGTCGTCATGTTGATCCTCAGATGATCCCGACGAGGTCCACGCCATGTAATGACAGACCAAAAGACCAAATTGCCTGTTGGACTCACATGTTATGAATACATCAGCACAGTGAGGAGCACAGGGTGGGCGAGGATGTCAAGGGCGCGAGATGCAAATTCAACAACACTTCGTTAGATGGACAATCGTAATCAAGCTGCTGATGAAACATGTCACATTTTAGGGGTACTTCGTCACCGCGGCTGGTGATTGCATAGCCTGACTTTCGTTGCACATGTGAGTTAAAACTGTGAGCCGTGCGGATCTAAGCGAAAAATGAGGCATCCGGGAAAAAAAAGTTTCAAAGTTTATCTGGCGGATTTCATCTATCTCATTCAAGGGATAGACAGACAAATGACTGCGTCAGACAGCACGTCAACACATACTCGCAGTCATTTCTTTTAACATAGCACCCAAAGTCGAGACAAATTCCAAAACTTCAAAGACAAGTTGCCTACATGTAAGGTTTCACTACAATTCCCTCCTTAGTTCTCCGTCGCTTGACCGAGAAAAGTAGCGTCTTACTTCTGCAAGGAGGCATATTCTGGGCCAGAGGGTATGAAATAGCATAGACCACTGCAATATGCTCGGTTATGAGATGGCCTGGGCCATTCTATACTAAGGCTTTGGGTGTATTCCGGTCGGTCTCTGATGCCGGCGTACTGGACAAACACGGTGCAGACAGCTAATGGTACTTTTACAGATTCTCTCCCATAGCCTCCAAGTTAACTGACCCATTCTTTTCATCCAGATCTGCACCAGAGTTTAATGAATTCGTCCTGCCCCACACCCCCCACACCCCATCCCCACCTTTCCAGCATGTTTCATTAAAGTCACTTGAGTAGCTTTGCATAATTTTGCTGACAGACAAAGAGCGAATAAACGAAGAGCCTCAATTGAAAATATCATCTCCTCGGAGGCGTAAAGAATTATTGTACTTGTTATCAGGTTTCAATTTATTAGGTGACACAATTTCATTTGACATTTAGACAATCTCTCTCTCTCTCTCTCTCTTCTCTCTCTCTCTCTCTCTCTCTCCTCTCTCTCTCTCTCTCTCTCGCTCACACACACACACACAACACACACACACACCACACACACACACACACACACACACACAGAGTCATACAACAATATCCCCCATCTCACTCTCTTTTCTATGTGTGTGTGTGTGTGTGCGCGCGCGCGTGTGTGTTGTGTGTGTGTGTGTGTGTGGTGTGTGTGTGTGTGTGTGTGTGTGTGTGTGTGTGTGTGTGCGTGCGTGCGTGCGTGCGTGCGTGCGTGCGTGCGTGCGTGCGTGCGTGCGTGCGTGCGCGCATTCAATCTCTAACTCACCGATTAGCAGGGAGCGAGAGGCCAGGTAACCTCCAGGTATCTGTGTGATGATGTATCCCCAGAAGAAAGAACTGTCCACAACTCCTATAGTCTCCGGTGTCCAGCTGAACTCCGGCTCCTGCCAACATCACCATCATTTCAGCATCATCATCATCACCATCATCATCAACACCATCATCATTATCATCATAACCATCATCATCATCATCATCATCATCATCACCATCATTATCACCATCATCATCATCATAATCACCATCACATCATCATCATCATCATTATTCATCAGCATCACCATCTTCATAAACATCTGCTGCAGCACAAGACCATCATCGTCGCCATCATCAGTATTATCCCCATCAGCATTACTGTCATGAACATCATCATCAGGAGCAGCAGCAACAGCAGCGATGACAACGCATTCATGAGAATTATCTGCACTGTTGCTACTTGTCTCCAGCAGAAGTCTGAAGTCTGAGAGCATTCATGAGTACGACTGTCATCACAGCGGAGAAACAGTGCTGTGCTATGCATGTCACCCACACTCATTAGCAGCGATGACAGCAACGACAAAGTATCAAGAACATGAACAACACTAACAATGATACGACACTGATGACGATCGATGTTAATGATAACGATGATGACGAAAGACACGTTGCTATGATAATGGTGATGTGTGTGTTTCTGTAACGTACGGCGTTTGTATGTCCCTAGACAGGCACGTCCACACACACGCACCCAACCTGTGAGTGACTCACTCCTATGCACACACACACATACTTACAAACAGATACGCTTCGGAAACATCACAGACTGAGTGAGAGATGAAGGAAGGGGATGGAGAGAGAGAGAGAGAGAGAGAGAGAGAGAGAGAGAGAGAGAGAGAGAGAGAGAGAGAGAGAGAGAGGAGAAAGACAGACAGGCAGACAGAAAAGCAGCCAGATAGAATTATATAGAAAGGAGGGGAGCACGCGCGCGAGAGAGACAGACAGACAGACAGACAGACCAACAGACAGTAACAGAGAGAGAGAGAGAGAGAGAGAGAGAGAGAGAAGAGAGAGAGAGAGAGAGAGAGAGAGAGAGAGAGAGTTTTACCTTGACAATATTATCATAACTGGAAAGGTCTTTTGACAAGGGGATAGGATCAATTTACTGAAAGGTCTTTTGACAAGGGAGTAGGATCAATTTACTGGAAAGGTCTTTTGACAAGGGAGTAGGATCAATTTACTGGAAAGGTCTTTTGACAAGGGGAGTAGGATCAATTTACTGAAAGGTCTTTTGACAAGGGAGTAGATCAATTTACTGGAAAGGTCTTTGACAAGGGGAGTAGGATCAATTTACTGAAAGGTCTTTTGACAAGGGAGTAGGATCAATTTACTGAAAGGTCTTTTGACAAGGGGAGTAGGATCAATTTACTGGAAAGGTCTTTTGACAAGGGAGTAGGATCAATTTACTGGAAAGGTCTTTTGACAAGGGGAGTAGGATCAATTTACTGGAAAGGTCTTTTGACAAGGGGAGTAGGATCAATTTACTGGAAAGGTCTTTTGACAAGGGAGTAGGATCAATTTACTGGAAAGGTCTTTGACAAGGGGAGTAGGATCAATTTACTGAAAGGTCTTTTGACAAGGGAGTAGGATCAATTTACTGGAAAGGTCTTTTGACAAGGGAGTAGGATCAATTTACTGAAAGGTCTTTTGACAAGGGGAGTAGGATCAATTTACTGGAAAGGTCTTTTGACAAGGGAGTAGATCAATTTACTGGAAAGGTCTTTTGACAAGGGAGTAGGATCAATTTACTGGAAAGTCTTTTGACAAGGGAGTAGGATCAATTTACTGGAAAGGTCTTTTGACAAGGGGATAGGATCAATTTACTGGAAAGGTCTTTTGACGAGGGGAGTAGGATCAATTTACTGGAAAGGTCTTTTGACAAGGGAGTAGGATCAATTTACTGGAAAGGTCTTTTGACAAGGGGAGTAGGATCAATTTACTGGAAAGGTCTTTTGACAAGGGAGTAGATCAATTTACTGGAAAGGTCTTTTGACAAGGGAGTAGGATCAATTTACTGGAAAGGTCTTTTGACAAGGGAGTAGGATCAATTTACTGGAAAGGTCTTTTGACAAGGGGAGTAGGATCAATTTACTGAAAGGTCTTTTGACAAGGGAGTAGGATCAATTTACTGAAAGGTCTTTTGACAAGGGAGTAGGATCAATTTACTGGAAAGGTCTTTTGACAAGGGAGTAGGATCAATTTACTGGAAAGGTCTTTTGACAAGGGGAGTAGGATCAATTTACTGGAAAGGTCTTTTGACAAGGGGATAGGATCAATTTACTGGAAAGGTCTTTTGACAAGGGGATAGGATCAATTTACTGGAAAGGTCTTTTGACAAGGGGAGTAGGATCAATTACTGGAAAGGTCTTTTGACAAGGGGAGTAGGATCAATTTACTGGAAAGGTCTTTTGACAAGGGAGTAGGATCAATTACTGGAAAGGTCTTTTGACAAGGGGAGTAGGATCAATTACTGGAAAGGTCTTTTGACAAGGAGTAGGATCAATTTACTGGAAAGGTCTTTTGACAAGGGAGTAGGATCAATTTACTGGAAAGGTCTTTTGACAAGGGGAGTAGGATCAATTTACTGGAAAGGTCTTTTGACAAGGGGAGTAGGATCAATTTACTGAAAGGTCTTTTGACAAGGGGAGTAGGATCAATTTACTGGAAAGGTCTTTTGACAAGGGGAGTAGGATCAATTTACTGGAAAGGTCTTTTGACAAGGGGAGTAGGATCAATTTACTGGAAAGGTCTTTTGACAAGGGAGTAGGATCAATTTACTGGAAAGGTCTTTGACAAGGGGAGTAGGATCAATTTACTGGAAAGGTCTTTTGACAAGGGGAGTAGGATCAATTTACTGGAAAGGTCTTTTGACAAGGGGAGTAGGATCAATTTGTTTTGGGTGTGTGTTTATTTCTTCATTTCTTTTGACGTAAAAAGTACAGAATATTTCGTGTTTCGAAAATCGATTAGATATTGATAATAAACAAAGCAATAAAGGAATCAACTCTCACAAAATTCACATTGTCATAAACAAAAGAAAAATGAAACAAGAGAGGACACGATGCACATCTTGTTAAATATTACGAACGCTCTCCACCATCCACACAATTATTCGTTACTTTGTTTAAAAACATATTTGACATGAACTTTAATCATTTGCTCATCAGCATGTTCCTGTTCGTCTCACTTTCTGTGCTTCGGAAATGAACCGTGAAACTGACTTGATACGAGAGTCGTCATGAGACACTAAAACAGGCAGAAACGTCAAGTCCATTTACACCAAACAAATTTTTGGCAGTTGATCGAATGCATGGCATGAAAACAGAATACATTTTCATCAAAACAAACAAACAATGCTGGTACTGCATAATGGACATAGAAATTCTGTGGACATTCTACGATGGCAGCATCACTTATTTGCGCTGAACATCATTGATAATTTCCTCTCGGTGACAATTATTGATTATAACATTCGGAAAATGTCTACATTCAACCACACTTTTGAACTGGATAAAAACGTTTTGTTTTTTGTTTTGTTTTTCACTTTCCAAAACGACACCCTAATTCTGTGTAAAGGAACAAATTAGCCTGTCTTCAAATTCTCCAATAAACTGTCGCTCGATTTCTGAGCATCTGAACAATTTCAACACTCTTTCTGAGAGATTTGTTTCTACTCTACAAGCCCAGTCTGCACACGCGAGAGAGACAGTTTGAAAGAGAGAGAGAAGAGAGAGAAGAGAGAGAGAGAGAAGAGAGGAGAGAGACAGACAGACATGACAGACAGACCAGACAGAGACAGACAGACAGACACACAGACAGACAGAGGAGAGACACAGGGACAGAATCAGAATCGAGAACAACGAAGACATGTTCATGCAGCATTTCTCGTACTCATGGATACATGAAAAAAATTATTGTAGTTCATTGGATCCAGAGAGACAGACAGACAGACACTGCCACAGAAAAGGACGAAAGAACAGAGAGACCCACACAGACAAAGAAGATCGATTATTGGGCAACGCCCCACCCAGCCCTTCTCGCCCCCATACGACCCCTCACAAACAGCGGCCTATCACGCCAGCCGAGCATTTTCACGCTGATTGCACAGTCCATTTCACAAGGAAGCAGCCGCCTCTTTGATGGCCCATCTTTGATGGCTCAGAGGGGGAAGCAGAGTCGGGACAGAGCACTTCCCACTCGCCGTCCCACGCCCATGCACCTCCTCCCCCCCCCCCCCCCTCCGCCCCTCTTCTCTGTGTCTCCTTGACAATTCATCTAATTCTTTACCATTTTATTCTTTTTCTTTCTTTTTTACTTTAATGGCGGATGTCTGACGCTTTCAGTACCCCCAGTTTTCACCTGACTTGAATACTAAAAAAAAAAAAAAAGAAAAAAAAAAATTATCATCTCCCATGTTATGAATTTTATGTATATAATTCAGAAATAGTTTTATTGCGGAATTTTGTACGTTTTTTGTTTGGTTGGGTGGTTGTTTGTTTTTTTCCTTTTTTTTTTTCTTTTTCTTTTTTTTTAACAAAGCCTTTCTTCCATGTCTGATGACAGCCCTAGAAAGACTATTGATCCATCACCGTTAGAGGAAAACTAAATCTGGAGCCGGATTCTGATAAGAAATTGCTGTTCATGTTCTAAGGCGATGGGCTGAGACCGGAATGACGGGAGAGAACCAAAGAAAGAGAAGAAAGCTTGTGCGCGGAGGATGGGCGAACAGGACTGGGGTGGCGTTGGGGGTCCTCTGTTCAACTAGCGGAGGTAGGGGAAGTCAGAAAGGGGAAATTAGCAGTGGCTAAGAAGGAAGACAAGGAGGATGCGGGTTTCGTGTCGTAAACGGCCGACTTTCTTTTAAAATACAATTTCGTTTTTTTTTTTTTTTTTCAAATTTATGGAATTTTTTTTTAAAGAAAAATGACATTATCGTATGCCAAGATGTCGTGACCAGTGGGCAGTGGCCCCTCAGTTTGAAATAAAAATAAAAAAATAATAAAGGGGGGGGGGGGAACAGAAAAAACGGTTCTGATTCTACTTTTCTTTTGGGGACTCGCCTCACAGCGTGGAGTACGAGTGAAAGAGCAATTCGTAACGGGCTAAGGACAGACACATGTCATGTGCATGTGCGTGCGCGCGTGCGAGTGTTTATACCTGAACATGAGAATGCGCAGGCAAGTGTGTGTGTGTGTGTGTGTGTGTGTGTGTGTGTGTGTGTACGTGTTCACGCATACATGCATGCTGTGTGTGTGTGTGTGTGTGTGTGTGTTTTGTGTGTGTGTGTGTGTGTGTGTGTTGTGTGCGTGTATGTGTGTGGTGGGGGGGGGGGTGCGTGTGTGGGTGTGCGTCTGTCATGTCTGTCTGTCTGTCTGTTGTCTGTCTGTCTCCTCTCTCTCTCTCTCTCTTCTTTCTTCTCTCTCTTCTCTCTCTTTTCTCCTCTCTCTCTCTCTCTCTCTCTATCTCTTCTCTCTTTACACGTGTGAATGTGTGTACACGTGTGAACATGTGTGTACCTGTGCTCACTTGCACATATAAGACAACATACAAATAAAGACAAAATCAAACAAAAAGGATGTGGGGAAAAACCATTGCTGAACAATCACTCTTTAAACAATAATCAATCACGCCACCGGACTTTCGTTTTATACACAGACTGACCAATACTCCACGGGACAACAGTCTTTCTTTGGCGCAGGCCTCATTTAATAGAGACCTGGTCGGAAAGCTGCCACACTGGGCTCCGTGATGGAGCTTTGACAAACATGTTTCATCTTCTGGCCTGAGAACTGTTATGCTGGAATCACGGGACACGACCCAGCTGTCACATCAGGGGACATGATAACACCAGACACCTCCCGTGATAAATAGTGTCCTGAACACTTTTTTTTCGCCCTGGGATTCTGTGAGGAAGCAATACCAAAGATTTCCTTTGACTTGAACTGCTCTGAAAACTTCAACACTCGGATTCGAAGACAAGACAATACCAAACATCTCCTTCGATGGGAACTGGCTTAAAAACTCATACAGGGACCATGAGACGACAAAAAAAACATCCCATGTGATAGGGAACGGCCTGAAAACTCTCACACAAGGATCTTGAGAAAACACCAAACATTTGGTCTCGTGGGCACTGGCCAGAAAATGGTCACACCAGAATTCTGTAACTAACAATCATCTCCTTCAACTGGACTGAACTGAACGCTCATCTCGGGGTCCCGAACAATACCAAACACCTCCTTTAATGGGAAACGACTCGACAGCTCGCACTATAGGATCTCATCAAACGCTTAGTATTTTCTTTAAGGGGAAATGACCAAAAAATTACACTAGGGCTCTGTAACTGAGCAATACCAAACATCTCTTTTGAGTAGACCTGTTATGAAAACTGTAACAGTGGACAGGATAATATCATACATCAGCCATTAAAGGTTAAAGGATGAGTCCAATAGCCTAATACCCAACAGGGCAGTGAACTGTCAGAGATTTAGCCTATCCTGGGCATGGCATGATGGAAGGCGGTACCTTTCCTCTCCTTCCACCGCTTTCAGTCTTCCCTGAACTGAATCATTTATCCTTTCACTGCTGGCTGGACAGATGAGGTTTCAAGCGGAAAATCCGACCACCCGAATGGTTCGAACTGAAGACCATCAGCTCTGCAATCACTCTAACGATTTACCTTTAGGCGGCCCTCCTTTGAATGGTGCTGCCATAACAACTGTCACGTGAGGATTCTGTGACAGGATAATGCTAAACACTTTCTTTGAAAAAAAAACACTACCCTAAAAACAGACCCACGTGTGTTCTTTAACAGGACAACACCAAATAAGTGATCAGTTATAGCCAGAAAACCACCTCTCTGGGTTTCTACGCAGTATTATACCAAGCATTTCGTTTGACTGTAACTGCCATGATAACTGTCACGATGGGATTCTGGGGAAGTAGCTAACATTTTGGTTGGTGGGAACTCTCAGAAAACTGCCACTCTGCAAAATGAGCAAATATCCCTTTGGGTGGGAACAGGGCAGAAAATGCCTCATCAGCATTCTGTAACACAAAACACATCTTTGGTTGGAACCTGCCTATAAACGACCACATGGAAGGCATGCTGAGTAAAAGGAGTTTGGTTAATGGGGTGGATTGATTAATCTTTATGGACAGGAGCATGCATGCATCCATCAGCGTGCACACACACACACGCACACACCACACACACACACACACACACACACACACACACACACACACACACACACACACACACCTGAGAGAGAGAGAGAGAGAGAGAGAGAGAGAGAGAGAGAGAGGGAGGGAGGGAGGAGAAGGAGAGAGGAGAGAGAGAGAGACATACAGACAGATAGACAGACAAGCAGGGGGACAAAGAGAGATAGAAAGAGAGCGAGCGAGTGAGCGATAGAGAGTGAAAGGGGGAAGGAATGGAAGCAGGCAGACACACAGACAGATAGACGTATACCTCACTCACTCACTAACACACACACACACACACACACACACACACACACACACACACACACACACATGCACGCACTCACATATACAGAGGAGAGAGAGAGAGAGAGAGAGAGAGAGAGAGAGAGAGAGAGAAGAGAGAGAGAGAGAGAGAGAGAGAGAAAGCAGACAAGACAGATTGAAAAGATCGATGAAACAACCCCTTGATATGACCCATCAGTAAACAGTGGCCTATCACGCCAACCAAGCATTTCTCACACTGATTGGCACAGTCCATTTCACAGGCAAGAAGTTGGTCTTTGATGGTCCTCCTATCTAATCCATCTTTCTCTCTCTCTCTCTCTCTCCTCTCTCTCTCTCTCTCTCTCTCTCTCTCTCTCTCTCTCTCTCTCTCTCGCTCTCTGTCTGTCTGTCTGTCTGTCTGTCTCTCTCTCTCTCTCTCTCTCTCTCTCTCTCCTCTCTCTCTCTCTCTCTCTCTCTCCTCTCTCTCTCTCTCTCTCCTAAGACTGAGCAAGTCTGACTCTTTTGCCTGTACTTATTCTCTTAATTTCTAGGGGCTCAGTAAGCCTCCTATAAGTTTTTAAATGAGAAAGGTATATGTGCGCGCACGTGTGTGTGTGGTGCGTGGTGTGTGTGTGTGTGTGTGTGTGTGTGTGTGTGTGTGTGTGTGTGGTGTGTGTGTGTGTGTGTGAGCATATGTGAGTGTGTGTGTGTGTGTGTGTGTGTGTGTGTGTGTGTGTGTGTGTGTTGTGTGTGTGTGTGTGTGTGTGTGTGTGTGGAGTGAATGAGTCTGTGTGTGTGTTTCACTGACCAACCTTATCGTTTATGTTTTAATCGAATTTCATAAACATACTTTGAAAGTTAAAACGATATAAAACTGCATGTTTTCACGGAACGGATGTTCCTTGGGTCTGAAAAAAGCATAAATTGCCAGATTATTATGGTCTGTGTTCACTTACTGTCATCAAGAAAAGACTCCATGAGAGTCGCACGATGATTTGTACACAACTATATGTTGAGTTACACTCCTACTGAAGAGGATGTCCTGTTCTTGCCCACGTCTGTTCGTTTGTGTTGTCTGTCTTTAAGCTGTATTGCATGAAAACTATCAAATTAAATTCCAACCAAATTTAGTGAAAAGGTTGAGTGTGGCCGAAGGGTGAACCCAGTAAATGTAGGTTCGGATCCAGATCAGTGGATTCAGGATCGTTCTGCAAGATACTAACAGACCTTGTGCAGGAGCTACAGAACCATTTTAACAACACTTCGGGGAAAGACGGCATATGACCCACGGACCAACGCAATCAGTTGTGCTTTGCATCTGGATTAGACGGCGGCGCCAGGCTCTGCTCACGTTGGTTGCCCAGTGGGTGGAAATTGAAACGAAAGCAAAAAGAGAATTACTGGAAGACCAAACGAAAGAACAAACAAATTACAAACCAAACGCAACGCGCTTCGATCTGTTGGGTCATGTGGAGGTGTGACAATTAACATTTAGGACAAGGAAAACAAGGACGAAAAGACAATCACTGATCTCTGTGTGCAAAGTGTGGTCCAAATAGGTTGAAACGCGTTGTGTTTATTTCCTAGTTTGCTTTTTTCTTTCGATTGCGGCCCATTTGCTCTGTTCACATTATTGAGAGATTATCAGGAATTTCCCATCGCACAACGACACTCTTGAAGTCATTGCTACGTGCTGAATATTATCAACGAAACAATAGATTTTACTCAAGTATTACACGTTTTTAGTGGTAGAAACCTTGACATTTTCTATTTAGAATGTCATATTCTTAAATGCAAACACACACACACACAGAGAGAGAGAGAGAGAGAGAGAGAGAGAGAGAGAGAGAGAGAGAGAGAGAGAGAGAGAGAGAGAGAGAGAGAGAGAGAGAGAGAGAGAGGACATTGCGCTCAAGCTTTCAAATATTAACCCCAACTTTCTCCAAGTAACGGAACTCGTATCGAAGACTTCAACCAGTCGTTGTATACAACTACTTCGACTCACACGCCAACAACTACTACACCACCAACCCCAGTTATCCACTCTCCGTCAACCTCTGGAAAGCCCCATTGGTGGCAGTCCTGTCTATAGAGATGGAACGGGGGGGGGGGGGGGGGGGGTGCCACCCCCAGGGTCAAGGCCGTGGTCAATGGGACGTGTCCCTTGACCGTGGACTTTTCGTGTTAGAGACACCTCACAATGCTCACGCCCAGAATTCTGCATTCAGGACAGAATCAATGCACGAGGCGGGGAATGAATCCGCACTGTGGTTTTTTTCCCTCCGTCATTTTGTTTTCCGTCAATATTTTCTTTCATGAGTGTCTTTACATCTTCTTACCTGTTTTCTTCTCTATTCATTTTTTTTAACTTTCGTCCCATTTCTTTCCTTCTGTTTTGTTTTCCGTTTCAGCTTTTTGGAATGCATTTTCTTCAACATAAAAATATGTTGAAGCAATCAGCCACTTTACACCGGGTATTCTTTAAAAGGATTGGCTGGCAGCTGACACCCCCCCCCCCCCCCCCCGCCTCTTGTTCTCTCTCAGTCTGTCTGTCTCTCTATCTCTTTTTTTTTTATTCTCTCATCGCGCCCGCGCCCGCGGCCTGCGTGCGTACGTGCGCGCGCGCGCGTTGTGTGTGCACGTGTGCTTGCGGTGCGTGTGTGCTTGCGTAGTGGTCGTGTGGTGTGTGCGTGCTGTGCGTGTGTGTGTGTGTGTTGTGTGTGTGGGTGTGTGTATGTGTTGTGTGTGGTGTGTGTGTGTGTGTGTGTGTTGTGTGTGTGTGTGTGTGTGTGTGTGTGTGTGTGTGAGTCTGTGTCTGTGTGTGAACTGTTATTTTGACATTCTGACAACAAGATTGCCATTATTACCATTAGTTTCAGAGCATCAAAGGCAATGGCAGAAATAGTTGGAAACAGTTCCTGCTGGATCTGGTCAAGGAGGAACAAAACTAAGCTTCACAGGGCTCAAATGCTCCAGTTTACGACGGATGTCCGATCGATAGCTATGTGGGTTAGACATCCGTCTCAAGGCGACTTCAAACTTGAGGCACCCGAGTATCCAGGAGGCGTAGGTTCAAAACATGGCAGCGTCATGGGGAAAGGAAGGTGATGGCAGAAAGAGTCATGATCTAAATGCGGTACAGCCTACTCACAATGTCAGGAGTTCAGAGCCGAAACACTTGCAGGATTGGGGCTTGTCTGATGACGTTCTGTTGTCCACCACTTCTCTGAGGTTCTTGCGACTGATCTGGATTAGATTACTCTCAACGTTGTTTCCGTGGCAACTACTTCTGCTGCTACTACAACTATTATCACTACAGCTGCTGCTAA
>CM031614.1:36942575-36958677 GCA_018398815.1 Conus ventricosus
TAATATAGATGCTGCTACTACTACTATTATCACTGCTGCCGCTGCTATTACTATCAATGTTGCTGTAGCTGCTGCTGCTGCTTCTACTGCTGCTACTGCGGAGTCCGCTACATCCATTGCTGCTGCCGCAACCCTTACAATGCTGCGACAAATAAGAAGTGTTGAGACTGACGCTATTCCGGCTGCTAAACTAGAGAGCTCATTGGGGATTCTTCATGTGCCAGTCTTTCACGGTTCTTCCTGTTCACACTAACAGTGGTAACCTCCTACCACCACAACTGCTGCTGTTACTACAACTATACTGCCGCTACACTTGTTACTGCAGCTGCTGCTACTACCGGTAATACTGTTGCTGCCGCTACTGCCGTTGTTGCTGCTACTACTACCGTTACTACAACTATTATAACTATTACTACTTCTTCTTCTACTACTTCTACTTCTACTACTACTATTTAAACTACTACTGCTACTACTACTATACGCTGGCTGGTCCCTGCTGTGCTGCTGCTGCTGCTGCTGTAAATAATAATGATAATAAATTTATTATCATTTTAAAAAAAAGATAATACTAATAATCATAATCATAACAACAATAATGAAAATTTTAATATTAAAAAACGTCTTGTTAAAAAACCCGGATGAAATACAAAACAAAAAAAAAAAGTCTGGACAAAATTTAAACGACCCCCCCTACCCCCCACCCCTCCCACATTCATTTCATTCCTTCTGATTTATGCACCAACCCCTCATCCCTCCCTCCCTGACCCTCTCCTCCACACCCTCCCTTCCCCCATCTCACACACACACACACACACCCCCACACACACACACACACACACACATACACAAACACACCACACACACACACACACACAAACACAACACACACACACACCACACACACCACACACCCACCCACACACGCACACAAAATTATTTCTGCTTTCAGTAAAGAACGTATATGATGGCGAAGACTGTACTGGCGGGGAGCTAACATGGCGACGAATAACGACAGAAACAAAGACCCGCAAGGGGGACATTAGAGAAGCTCTCTAGCTGAAACTTTTTTTTTTAAAGCGTAAAACGAGCTCAAGACATGACTATACCTAAAAATCAATAGACGACATCGCAGCGGGCATACAGCGGAAGATGGTCCCGATGTATCTTCGTCGTAATAAAACCTGAACACGAAGAAAGATACGAAAAAGGAGGTCATGGCGCTCATATAATACGGCTCATGTGATTGTCATGACAAAGATTGTTTGTTAAAGAAAAAAATCCAAGAAAAAAAGAATAACCCCCGATCGAGGAAGATAGAAAGAAAAGAAACAGGAAAATGTAAAGATGAAGAATTAAAATGCAAAGAGAGAAAAAAAAGGGTAAAAACTAAAATTAAGGTGGCATGATGACCCCAAAAAGTCAAATAACTGCCATCGGGGGAGTCTTTTTCATCTCCCCATATACAGCGCGATTGAAACTGCTCGACTATCACACCACACACACACACGCAAACACACACACACACACACACACACCCCACACACAACACAAAACACACACACACACACACCACACACTGACTGAACTGACTGACTGAAACCATTTACTGTCAGATTAACATAGTGTTGTACTGACATTTTAAAAAAAAAAACCCTTAAAATTATTGAGAAAACCGAAAATAATACAAAATAACATCTGAAAGACATAAAAGTTATAAAGGAAAATTAACAGGGAAACATTTAACCATTTGTAAGTAACATAAAAAATATAAAAAAATTGTAACAAAAAAGCAAATTACATCTTAACTGTATTTGAAAATCAAAATTCTCTCTCTCTCTCTCCCCTCCCCTCTCTCTTTCTCTCTCTCTCTCTCTCTCTCTCCCCCCCATAAACCCCATTAAAAAAATAAAAAATAAAAAAAGAACACCAAAAACAGCACACACAAAAAAAACCCCCATCCAATCACACACACACCCACACACCACACACACACCACACACACACACACTCACCCAACACACACACACCACACAACACACAAAACCCCACACACACACACACAACACACACCACACCACCACACGCCACACACCCCACACCCAAAACAACCGCTTCCCCTTCCCCCTACTCACGTGTGTGCGAGCACGCAAAATATTCATCACAGCAAATAATAAAAACCAAAACTCTCTCTCTCTCTCGCACGCACGCGCGCGCGCGCGCACACCACACACACACACACACACCCACACAACCACACACACAAGCCCCTCCCTACACTCATTCAAAACATATACACAAAAAAAACGTATAGACGTACGCACAACATGCACCACATATAAAAAAAACCCAAGTTCTCCCCCCCCCCCTCTCTCTCTCTCTCTCTCTCTGTCTAACGCGCGCACAACCTATGCAAAAATTTCGAAAATGGAATAATGCGACCTAGTACACGTGAGAGTCGGACAGCTATGTCATGTAACACATTCTTTGCTCTACGTGTACATCAGACACTAAACCAGAACAACATTAAAAAAAAAAAAAAAAAAATCCGTTAGAAAATCTCCCAAGTGGATGAGAACTTGATCAGATTTACACCCAAATTGGCTAGATCCACCATTTTCTGGGTTGGGACAAAAAACACTATGCAATGTTAAAGGTAGATTTTTAGACAAAATTTTATCATGAAGACATGAAAATACGCTTTTGTTAAAAACATTCAAGTAAAAAATGAGATACATTAGGTTTTGACACAGACACACAAAGGAGATGGTTTTTAAAACCTGCCTAAAACCCGCCGTCCACCGTTTCTGTGCAATAAATTTCGGTTTGGAATAGAACTGGCGGGCTTATACAATGACTGCTGGGGGCAGAAAAATCCCCTCTGTTCTTCTGAAGGCAGCTTTAAGGTACTGTGTTCTTTCTTTGGGCCCAGGTGCTTTTGTCCCGAATACTGTTTATTTCAAGAACCGAATAAAGGAATATCACATACAACTGTAATTTGATTTGCACATTGAAGCCTCTTTTGCACAGGTATCAGCCGTTCGTTCCCTCGAAGATTGCCAGTGACCGGGTACCAATAATTTATTTAGAACCTCGCATCATTACCTGGTGAATTGAAAATAAAATTTCCTGACGAGATCAGGACGACTTGATGTATTTTGAAGGTGTAAAGCTGTTCAGCAGACTTGGAAATCGACAAATCAGTATTCTTTCGGAAATACTTGCATATCAAGAATGAAATTAAAAGCTTTCATAAGAGCGATAACTCAGCGGTTTAAAATAGAACAACCTTTGGTAATATGAAATCTTTTTTCAATGTTAAGGGAAGGTATCACGAAAGCACACCAACCTAGAAGTACACGAAACTGAACCATCAGTGAAATATGCAGATAAGATTCATATTCAGTGTAAATCCATTTTTAACAAAAGAAGCAAGCAAAAGTGGATTCTCATTTTGTAATATTACCATAGGAATAGAAAAAATCTGCTTGCTTCATCAACCAAAGGGGGAAAGGGTATTTGGTCTTTTAACAATGTTGTCAACGAAAAGTCGCATGCATGTAAAAGAGGAGATACATAATCAGACAATGAAGTATAGCTTTTTTATTCCGTTCTCCTAGAAACGTAGGGGCTTTCATCAAGTTCAGAAGTAACTGAGTTAGGGACTGTTCTTGCTCGTGCTGAGTACTACAAAACACAGAGCATCCTATGTTCATTTAAAGGTAAAACTCCTGCCTCTCTGTAGGTCATATCAATTGATGCCCATCTTGGAAGCCCCAAAGCAATTTTAAGTGCTAAGGAATCAATACTAGTTAACTTATGTAAATCTGTCTTTGGTGCAGTAAAAAATACTTCTTGACCATAACTTACAATCGAACGAACTGTCCCTAAGGCGACATGGATAAGATTAGATCCATAAATTTTTCAGAGGGATTCCCGTTAGGACTCGCAGTAACGCAATTTTCTTTCTTGCCTTTTCCACGAGATGATTTATATGTTTACACCAAAATAATTTATAGTGAAAAATAACGCCTAGAATTTTACTTTCTTACTTGGGAAAATGAAAGAATCACCTATTTTTACTTTTACGCGTTCCCCACCCTTTAAAATCGATATTTTTCTTTGTAAATATAATAAAAACTGATTTGTCCGTTGATAAGTTAAAACCGTTTGAATTCAATAATTAACAAGTTTACTGATCGCAAATTGAAACTTTTCAACAATTTTATTACGCTTGATTTTGTTTTTGTAAAATTACAATTTACATTTTTCCACATTGCAATATCATCTGCATAAGCAGCTAAGTTGCCCCTTTCGTGTCAATTTGGTTAAGATCATAAAGCATCAATGAGAAGAGGATTGGAGAAATTACACTTCCTTGAGGGACACCCATGTTAATATCTTGTACTTGACAGCACACCATTTAGTTTTACTTGTAGCGTTCTTTCAGATAAAATGATTGTAAAAACATGTGGAAACGACCTTTAATCCCAATTTCATGAGCCTTGGACAATAATTTGAAATGCCAAACGGAATCGTACGCTCTATGGATATCAAAAACGTGGCTAAAGTGAGTGTCGCTTAGCCAAGGCACACACACACACACAGAGCTAGAGAGTGAGCGAGCGAGCGAGCGAGCGAGAGAGAGGAGAGAGAGAGAGAGAGAGAGAGAGAGAGAGAGAGAGAGAGAGAGAGAAGAGAGAGAGAGAGAGAGAGAGAGAGAGAGAGCAAACCAGTTCATTTAAATGATCATTCTAGAGTGAAGTGACTTATTGCTTTGGCATTTTCTTTTCGTTTTTTTTTTGTATGAAATAACCTCTCTCTCTCTCTCTCTCTCTCTCTCTCTCTCTCTCTCCTCTCTCTCTTCTCTCTTCTCTCTCTTTTCTTATTGACATATTCACCAGTCAATTGCCACCAACCCCCTCCCCTAAACAGATCTTAAAACTAAACACTGTTGAATGCATCTGGATTGAAGTTTTAAAAAGATACACAACAACAACAACAAACCTCCAAGTCACCGTCATTATTAATCGGAAATTTCTACAGAAACCCATCTTCCACATACGAATGGCAGACAATTTTGTATAATTGATTGATCGGATCTGTCACAAAGATTCAAATATTCTATTATTAGGAGACTTTAACATTGACACGTTAAAACATCAGCCAGCTTGAGCAAGTACACTGTCACTGCATGCACTGTCATTTAGAACAAACACCAACAAGAATAACTTAAACATCTGCAACTCTTATTGATCGTATATGCACAAACAACAGTTCTGCAATGTCAGTTGTTTCAGCGGTACATTCTGGTGTAAGTGACCATTGTCCAGTCTTCTGTACGTGGTCCATCAGGCTTCCAAAACCACCACTCAAAGGTCATACAATCATCCATTACGGCTTTTTCAAAAGTTAAACGAAACAGCATATCTCCTTGACTTAAATATTTCCCCATTTCACTTAACTTGCAGTCACTCAGATGTCAGTGAAGCACTGTCTTTCTGGTATCACACATTTCCCATCATTATAAATAAACACGCACCGTTACATAAAACAGTGGGTAAGCATCCCCAGATGACCCTTGGTTAACGCCATAAGTACTGCAAAAAATTATTCTTCGTGACCAACTCAAGGAATCAGACCTATTTGACAAACACAGAGAGTAGAGAAACTTTTTTAAGGCACAAGAGAGTATTTCAGCTAATGCTTACTGATGCAAAATCCACAGCGCCCATCTGGAGGGCAATAAACACTATTGTGCACAAAAAGCATACAGATTCACAAAATTCAACAAACATTCCGGATACGCTTACCACAAACTTTTGTCGTCATCAGACAAAGAGTATAAGAATATGCAATGAATATATATGTTTGACTTCCCTAACATCGTTCTGAGAACGAATACTTGGATCTGGTAGCTCACTCCACATTCCTCCTTTTGCTATACATGAAGTAGGAAAGCTCATAGCGCAGTTAAAGAATATGAAGTCCATGGTTCCTGATGAAATACCCGAATTTTTACTCAAACTCCCTCTGCTTTACATTGTTGGGTCTCCTAAATACATATATAATTTATTCACTGAAACGAATGTCTTCCTCACGTGTTCAAAATTGCCAGAGTGATTTGTCGGATCCAAATAATTTCATACCTATGTCCTTACTATCAATTCTATATAAACCCTTAAAAGACATACAGACACACACATATGTACCTCAGATCATGAAGAAAAACAATTTCACCCATTCGGATATGGATTCAGATCTAATCATTCATTTATCTATCACGAATGTTTGGCATCTAGCTTTCTAATATGAACAAATGTCAGGACTTGTCTTTCTTGACTTCAAAAAAGCGTTTGATTTCATTGATCATTTTGCACTTTTAAAAGAAACTATCTATCTGTTTGAACCATTCCTCGATAGTGTCATTCTTCCAGTCATACTTGAATGACAGGACTCAGTATGTGCTTTTAAAGGCAAATCCTCCACTACAGACTCTGTTAAACATGGAGTCCCGCAAGATTCACTGCTAGGCCCCCTCCTATTCTGCATCTTCATCAATGTTTTACCATTATTCATATCAGATGAGAAAGTCACAACGGATTTATTTGCAGATGACTCGTCACCCTAAACAAATGGTAGTGATCTACAAACAATAAATACATCTCTCCATGAAAGTATGGATGAAGAGTCAGAATGGTGTAATTCAAACTCAGTTGTCATACACCCAGCCAAAACCATATCTACGATTATAACCATTTGCCCAAAACACCAACTGGCTCCTCTTCACCCAAAAACTTCAGTTGTATGACACTTCTATCGAACAGGTACATGAACAACGTGTTTTAGGGGTAACGTAGGTAAAGAGTTAAAAATCGTAATTGCATCTCAATAATTCATGAAAGAATATAGAAACAAAAACAACAACAACGATTCCTGCAGTCTCTACTAAAGCGCTATTTCAACACTGCCGCGCTTAAACTTTTTCCAACTCACACATAACTCACCATCAATACGGGATCAGTGTAGTAATGTCAACAAAAAAATACTGAATTCTCTCCACAGACGTGTAGCAAAGGTACTTTTCCCAGCTGTATCTCTAACAACAGATGAAAAACTAAAAGCACTGAACATACTTCCTCCGAGTAAATAATTGAAATCAACAAGCAACATTTACGTGTAAAATTTCGACAGATGCCATGCCTGTCATATTAATACCCTTTTTACCAGATTGAAGAGCTGTTTCTAGTTCGAAGAAATTCCTTATCCACTGCCCACGCCTGATCGATACAAACAAGCCTAGCTTGCTAGTACTCTGGACCATATGTCTGGAACTCTTTGCACGAGTCTGCAAAATACGAATACGTTGAAACATTTCAAGAAGCATTTACATCAACGTTTATGTCTCTATAATTTGATTTTCGATTTAAGTCATTAACAAGCCATTTGCAAAGTCCTTCTGTAAACCATACTTGTCTGAATACGTAACCTATCCATTAACCACTCAACCTCACTTCCACTCTCTCATCTCATCCCTCTTCGCCTCCCTACCCCTTCTACACGCCCCCCTTCTCTCTCTCTCTCTCTCTCACTCTCTCTCTCTCTCTCTCTCTCTCTCTCTCTGATTTTGTTGTTTTGTTTCTTCGAATTTGTAAGACTAGCCTCGGCTAAAATCTTCATCCTTGGAATTGAACATCAACACAGTCAATCAATCAGTCACTCAATCTCTCTCTCTCTCTCTCTCTCTCTCTCTCTCTCTCTCCTCTCACACACACACACACACACACACACACACACACACACACACACACACACACACACTCCTTTCTTTTTAATTTCAGTTTTTCACTCCATCCTCCCCAACCCAGGGCAGTGAACATGGAGGCTGGGAATGATGACGCCAGAATTGTCAAATTACTGCCGGCGGGGCCCTGCACAGGATTACCTGTCATTTTCACTTCGCCATTTACGGCGCGATTGAAAAACTGCTCAACGCTGAGAGAGAGAGAGAGAGAGAGAGAGAGAGAGAGAGAGAGAGAGAGAGAGAGAGAGAGAGAGAGAGAGAGAGAGAGGAGAGGAGAGAGGAGAGAGAGAGAGAGAGAGGAGAGAGAGTGACAGAGAGACGAGAGAGAGACAGAGACAGAGAGAGACAGAGACAGAGAGAGGCAGAGACAGACAGAGACAGACAGAGCAGACAGAGATAGTGCGGGGAGGGAGGGAGGGAAAGGAGAAAAGGTTGTTCGAAGCTTGTCATATGGCCATGGGCGCTCATTTCCTTGCGTTCCAGGGAAAAAGAGGGTGATCATAATATGACAAAAGCAGCTTAAGTCATCGCCGTTTTTTTTTTTTTTCCCTCCAGTGTACGAAAAAGAGGCGTGTGCAAAACCCTGTCGCCACGTGCATCCACATACACGCGCGCACGCGCGCGCGCGTGTGTGTGTGTGTGTGCGTGCGTGCATGCGTGTGTGTGTGTGTGTGTGTGTGTGTGTGTGTGTGTGTGTGTGTGTGTGTGTGTGTGTGTGTGTGTGTGTGTGCGCGCGCGCGCCTGCACGGACATGTGAGTGTGGTATAATCTGTTGTCGCGCACATCCACATGTACGCTTTTTTTTTCTTCATTTGTGTTCGTGTGTGCGCATAGAAGAGTTGACTGCAGACAACAGCATAGGTACAAATGATAAGATCGTCCCAGACGTTTTTCTTGCACGCTATTCATTATCGAGTCGTGGAATATTGTCACTTGTGGAAGTTGTTGGGTTTTCTTCTTTTTTTTCCTCTCGAACGCAATTCTTGACAATTTACACTGTTCTGCTGTGACAGTTCAGTTTAGCACCTCCTTGGTAACTGTCTTATCTGTGTACTTACCACAGGGTCCAAATGACATTACACAGAATGGATTCGAACTCCACAAACAGACCATTGCAAGAAATATCTTATTACAGGAGACTTTAGTGCTCATTCCCCACTTTGAGAAACAGATTGCCCTATTACAAAGCGATCGTTTCCATTGAAAATATTGTTGATGCTTCCCTGTATCTCCTTAACGATGGTTGTTTAACACGTATCCCCGATTATTCTAGCCATAGAGCAACTGCCATTGATTTTAATCTTTATATCTTCAGGTCTGGCTTCAGTCTGCGAATGGGATACTCTGGATGATACTTTAAATAGCGATCACCTACCTATTATCCCTCGTCTGGAGGCTAAAACAATACAAACCATAGACTCAAACGAGGATAAAATTCCAAAGTACAATTACAAGCTTGCCAGTTGGGACAAATTTTCAAACTTATTGTCAACTTTCTTGGTTAACGATATAAACAATGTGGATATTAATACTTTACATTTTATATTTACAAATGCAGTATTGTGCTATGCAAATGAATCCATTCCCAAGTGCAAATCCGTCAAGTCTCATAAACATGCCGGTAATTGTCAACCTCGGGTATGTCAGTGGAGGAAGGACTAGCGCACAGCCCAAACACACTCACAGCTTGCTTACAATCTCATTCATATATCATGTATTCGTCACATCAAACCACTAGTAAAGTCTATAACTTTACTACACATAATCATGGAAGAAAACATCAATACGCATGGAGTCAAACAAAATAAAACATTCTCTCTTTTCTTGAACTTCACAAAACCATTTATCTAAATCATCATAACTAACCCGGTATAAATAGATTTTTCACTTTACCTGGCCAGGTGATCTTAAACTATTCACGAATCACTGTCTTTCCTTTTCTTCTTTTTTTCTTTCTTTTCACTGTCACTTTCACAAACACCATCACGACACAACTGCTGGCACTGGTCAGGTTGGACCGCTGGCACTGGTCAGGTTGGACTGCTGGCACTGGTCAGTTAGACCACTGGCGTTGGTCAGGTTGGACTGCTGATGAAAGTGGCGCTGCCAGGTATGAGGTCGAACTCCGGTTCAGATTGAACAGTGCCTATCAGACATCGATCTGTTCTTCTTCTTTTTTCCAGCATTAACGCATTGCACTCTCTCCTCTCTCTCTCTCTTCTAGTCTGCTCTATCAAATGGACATGGTTGCTTTCTTTTCTTTTTCTTTTTCTTTTTTTTCTCTTCATCAGTTAGCAACTCTCTCTTCTCTCAACATCTCTCCTTAGTCCTTCCTCTGCAGACTCTATCTGGTGCTAATGCTTCGACTCGGTTCTGTTCACTCCTCTCATCTCTCTGCTCTTCTCTCGTCAGGCCTACACCCAAACCTCTTCCTCTCTGTCTGTTTTTCGTTCTCCCCCTGGTTCTCCCTTTCTCGTTCTTTCTTATTCTCATCCTATGTGTCAAAGGGTGACTACCATTGGTCAGAATTTTTCCCGCCTAGTACTGAGGCCACCTCCTCTAATTCCATTGGACATTCAACTCGTCAAAGTCACATCTACTGGCCTTGCTCTCTGTGGTGGTCAATGGGTCATTTAATTAATTAGCTTGATTTTACCCCCACCACACAATACCTCCCCCCTTCCTACTTTAGCCAGCGGTGTCTGGCTTAACTGTGGACACTAGTCTTGTAAATTAACTGGATCAGTCTGGCCCAGACGTTGCGATCCGTCTGGCCAGACCTTTTGAGACGTTGGTCAGCCACTCAGCCTGTCTGCCGTCTCCGCAAGAAGTAAAAATAGCCTTTAATTGGCTGAGGCGACGCATGAAAGCCGTCTGCCCGGCGCCAGGAATGTTGAGTTCGGGCTTAAGTCCGATTGAACTGGCTGCCGACTGACCATGAATTCGGTTTTTCTATTTTTGTCCGTGACAATTTCCCCTTGCAAAAGACTATGCTCAGCATTGTCTCAAAACAACGGTACAAAAAAAAACAAAACGAATTTGCTGATACCACAGCTACACGTGCAAGTTTTGCAAAATTATTTACACAACAGTTTACAAATTATCAGGATGTATCACTCGTAAATATCACCCCAATGGGTTATCATTGACGTGCGCTTTTACCCCCTTTTTTTTTTCAACTCATTTCTGATACCTCTGTGCGCACCTATGCAATCCCCCTACCTGCGGATTTGCCACATCTTCTCTTCACAACTATTATGAAAAGCACAATACCAATATGATCACGATCCATGACACCTCACTGAGGAATTTCCATCCTCACTTATCGCAAACAGTGCATTACTACACAAGCGACTGCATGCTCCAAACATAACTACATTTACATGAACAAGTCTCACAAGAAAATATGAACCATAGCCAAATGGGAATGAACCCATATCCACTCAATCTCGCTGTAATCAACACATATATTTACAAAGTAGCTATGCACCCCCGGATATGACTGACTTCCTCTGAGTTGCAGCTTGCTAGACTACACGGCTTAAGTAGTCAGCTCCTACATTCTGTCGACCTGGTATGTACTGAACTCGATACCTGTAGGCTGCAGTGCCATTGCCCAACGCAGCACCCTGCTGTTTTTCAGCTGCGCCTTTGTGCTGAGTCTCACGCTGAATACATTTGCGGAGAAATTCGCATGGAAGAGTTTTGGTTTCCCATTCACATCAATTCGGAAATCCCGATCTACCTTTTCAGTGATGGTCAATGGTCCTTTCCAATGCATCAGCAGCTTGTTGTGATCCGTGGAAGCAGTAACAGGACTTGATCTCCCGCCTGAGGGATTGCTTCCTCACCTTCCTGTCATAATTGCTTCTTCTGAACGACCCTAGCCTCCTGCAAACTTTCCCTTGCAACCTTACATGTCTCATACTGTGCCCACCTTTGGAACAGGGCGAGATTGGGCCAATCAGATCAACAGCCACTCTCCTGAATGGTGTGTCAATTAAAGGGGGATGTTTAAGAGGCGCCTTCCTCTTCACCCCTCTTGTGGCTGGCCTTTGACACACATCACATGACATGCAGAACCGCTTTATGTCTGCCATTGCCCTGGCCAATGAAAATCATCAAAGATTCGGTCAGCTGTTTTGCTGGTGCCGAGATGACCCGCCATGAGCGACTCGTGACCCACTGACATGACAGTGTCACGATAACATGCTGGTACCTCTAAACTGAGTTGTCACCTTACCTGTCTTCCCCTTGGTGAACACTCGGTACAACAACCCGCCTTCACCAGAAATTCTGTCTCACCTCCTCTGACCACCTGTTTCTCTCCACCTCTTGCCAACTCCAAAGACTTCACGACCGAAGGGTCTTGTTCCTGCGCTGCCCTAAACTCATCAGGCGACACATCTATGCCTGACTTCCTTGCTGGAACGACTAACGGTTTATCAGCCTTTTCCTCCTCTTTGCCGTGTTTGAACTGCTGCCCCTGTAGCAGTCAACAACTCAGGATCCCCTGGATCCCTTGCACCTGGAATATTTCCGATGATCAAATCATAAAGGGGTTTCTCCATCACCAGTGCCGACAACTCGCCTGAGAAGTAAGGGGTACGTACTTCTATCTTAGCAACTGGGAACTCCCTCACAGTGCCATCGATTAGAGAACAGGTCTGGATTTGCCCTGTCAAATCCCCTTCCTCGACCAGCGTTGTTCTTACTACACCACATGAACAACCAGTGTCCCGTACACTTTCACCCTCTGCTGGCCAATCCACCCTTCTTCCACTGGTAACGAACCACTCAGCCTAGTGCCCTCCATCCTGACACTGACTGCTGTCCAGTGCTAGCCATAGGCCGCACTCCACCCTCTTCAGATTGGATCCCTTTTGGTTCCACTGCAGGTCGTTTCCCCTGGCGACCCTTATCAACCTCTTGCAAGGCTGCTGCCTTCTGGAACCTCATGCGACAATCCCTCGCCACATGTCCCTTCTTGTGACAAATGAAACACCTATTGTCCCTTGTCCTCCTTTCTGCCCCACCACTGGGTTTGCAGACTTTGCAGAAAACTCTCCTAGTCTCCTTGCACACTTCTCACCTGTGCCTGGCACCTGTTTCTCCTGCACCTTAGTGCCCAAACGTGCCTCTCTATACACCTCTGCTAACTTCAGCAACTCCCCTGCTGTCTTCTGGCTGTCTCTCTTTCAAATGTATAGTTAACTCTGGACTGCAACCTGACAAAATCTGTTCTTTCATAACCAGCTCTTTCAATTCAGCGAACTCCTTCTTCGTACCACTCAACTCTAAACCACTTCTCAAAATAGTGATCTAAACGTGCACCAAACTGAGTGTACGTTTCACCTGCTTGTAAACTAGCATGATCGAAATTTCTTTCTGAACCCCTCCTCTGTGAGGTCAAATCCCTTCATCAAAGACTCCTTCACAGCACCAAAATCAGATTGTTGGTCTGCTGGTAACGCAGTGAAATCTGTAATGCCTTACCCGTCACTAGCGCTGACAAAATGACTGCCCAACTCTTCTGAAGGCCAACCTTGACTAGTAGCAAACGTTTCAAAACGACTGATGTACGCATCAATCGAATCTGTTTCCTTCAGAGAATTTTGGCATTTTGGTCGGGGGCATAACTGCGCACAGGGTCACTGGAAACTGAGCTACCATCATCGGTGGTCTCCCTTTGTATTTTCACTCTCTCTAACTCTAATGAATCCTTAATCTTTCTGTTTCCTGCGTTGCATTAGCCTGAATCCTTATTCTTTCTGTTTCCTGCGTTTTGTTAGCCTGATTATCGTCGCCTGAATCCTTAATCTTTCTGTTTCCTGCTCTGCTAATGCTGTTTCTACTGCGACACGGCGTCTTTCCGCTCGCTCAATCCCTTTCCATCTTTTGTTGGGTTCACGAAATGCTCGCAACACTTCTCCGAGTAGCCTAAATCACGAGCGACGCTCACAAGTTGTTCAATAGGAGTGTTCTTTTCGTCCGCCATTATATCCTCTTTTTTTTGGAACAAGATTTTATTAACTACGACAGCCAACTGGTGGTTACCGACACGAGTGACGTAATAGCACAATCCTATGAATGATAATATTAGCTTGGCCAACGTAATTAGTTTTATAAGACGCCTAGCGCCTGACCCAACTATGAGAGCGAATTATAGGCAATCTGTGCGAAATAAGTACTCTGGGGCTGAAATGCCAAGCCTAGTGTTAACTATCTTGGAAGCAATGCCAAGCCTAGTATTTAACTATCTTGGAAACATACAGTAAGACACTACCTTGTCTTAGGATTACAATACTTGAATCCCACCCAGCTTCCTCTCTGAGAAGTTGAACATTATAAAAAATGGGCCAGAATATCCTGGCAGGCTCGCCAATAAATTGTCAACCTCGGGGTAATGTCAGTGGAGGAAGGACTAGCGCACAGCCCAAACACACTCCAGCTTGCTTACAATCTCATTCATATATCATGTATTCGTCACATCAAACCACTAGTAAAGTCTATAACTTTACTACACATAATCAGGAAGAAAACATCAATACGCATGGAGTCAAACAAAATAAAACATTCTCTCTTTTCTTGAACTTCACAAAACCATTTAATAAATCATCATAACTAACCCGGGTATAAATAGATATTTTCACTTTACCTGGCCAGGTGATCTTAAACTATTCACGAATCACTGTCTTTCCTTTTCTTCTTTTTTTTCTTTTCTTTTCACTGTCACTTTCACAACACCAGTCACGACACAAACTGCTGGCACTGGTCAGGTTGGACCGCTGGCACTGGTCAGGTTGGACTGCTGGCACTGGTCAGGTTAGACGCTGGCGTTGGTCAGGTTGGACTGCTGATGAAAGTGGCGCTGCCAGGTATGAGGTCGAACCCCAGTTCAGATTGAACAGTGCCTAACAGACATCGATCTGTTCTTCTTTCTTTCTTCCTGCATTAACGCATTGCACTCTCTCTCTCTCTCTCTTCTAGTCTGCTCTATCAAATGGACATGGTTGCTTTTCTTTTCTTTTTCTTTTTTTTCTCTTATCAGTTAGCAACTCTCTCTCTCAACATCTCTCCTTAGTCCTTCCTCTGCAGACTCTATCTGGTGCTAATGCTTCGACTCGTTCTGTTCACTCCTCTCATCTCTCTGCTCTTCTCTCGTCAGAGCCTACACCCAGAACCTCTTCCTCTCTGTCTGTTTTTCGTTCTCCCCCTGGTTCTCCCTTTCTCGTTCTTTCTTATTCTCATCCTATGTGTCAAAGGGTGACTACCATTGGTCAGAATTTTCCCGCCTAGTACTGAGGCCACCTCCCTCTAATTCCATGGACATTCAACTCGTCAAAGTCACATCTACTGGCCTGCTCTCTGTGGTGGTCAATGGTCATTTAATTACTTAGCTTGATTTTACCCCCACCACACAATACCTCCCCCCTTCCTACTTTAGCCAGCGGTGTCTGGCTTAACTGTGGACACTAGTCTGTAAATTAACTGGATCAGTCTGGCCCAGACGTTGCGATCCGTCTGGCCAGACTTTTGAGACGTTGGTCAGCCACTCAGCCTGTCTGCCGTCTCCGCAAGAACTAAAAATAGCCTTTAATTGGCTGAGGCGACGCATGAAGCCGTCTGCCCGGCGCCAGGATGTTTGAGTTCGGGTCAAAGTCCGATTGAACTGGCTGGCGACTGACCATGAATTCGGTTTTTCTATTTTTGTCCGTGACAGTAATATCTGGTGGAATCAGGCTGGTGAGAAGCAAAGGAGAGAAAAATGTCAGAGTCAAGACCTACTTGAAGGATAAATCTGTTCCAAGTCGTTAGCGATGAAAAGGCCACAGCTGAAGCTAACAGTCTATGCACAAGCAAAAGGCAACACTGGTCATCTTTCTGTGTTAATGAAGTTTATGAACATAAAGATATAGAAAGGGTTCGGGAAAAACTAACAATTTTAAAAGATGGAATAAAATTCACTAACTTGTCCGATAGTTTAAACAATTCAGAATTACCTTCGAACCTAGGAAATAACAGTAAGCATTCGCTGATATGTTTGCAATTCATAGCAGAATTCATGGATTGTGAGAAGAGAATAGAACATATAGAGAAGACCAGGAGAAAGAGATAATACTCCAAGACACAATCACGCTAACCTGTACATAAAGCTGAATTTGCATATTATAAGTAAGAGAATGTATTCCGTCTAAACAACAGAAAGTCATCTGCAGTAAGACGGCATCCCCAATGAAATGCTGAATAACTTACATATTCCATCTACAACGTAATGAGAATCTATGTCCTGTCTAACAA
>CM031614.1:36959677-36969677 GCA_018398815.1 Conus ventricosus
TTTGGCATCTAGCTTTCTAATATGAACAAATTCAGACTTGTCTTTCTTGACTTCAAAAAGCGTTTGATTTCATTGATCATTTTGCACTTTTAAAAGAAACTATCTATCTGTTTGAACCATTCCTCGAAGTGTATTCTTCCAGTCATACTTGAATGACAGGACTCAGTATGTGCTATTTAAAGGCAAATCCTCCACTACAGACTCTGTTAAACATGAGTCCCGCAAGATTCACTGCTAGGCCCCCTCCTATTCTGCATCTTCATCAATGTTTTACCATTATTCATATCAGATGAGAAAGTCACAACGGATTTATTTGCAGATGACTCGTCACCCTAAACAAAGGGTATTGATCTACAAACAATAAATACATCTCTCCATGAAAGTATGGATGAAGAGTCAGAATGGTGTAATTCAAACTCAGTTGTCATACACCCAGCCAAAACCATATCTACGATTATAACCATTTGCCCAAAACACCAACTGCTCCTCTTCACCCAAAAACTTCAGTTGTATGACACTTCTATCGAACAGGTACATGAACAACGTGTTTTAGGGGTAAGGGTAGGTAAAGAGTTAAAAATCGTAATTTCATCTCAATAATTCATGAAAGAATATAGAAACAAAAACAACAACAACGATTCCTGCAGTCTCTACTAAAGCGCTATTTCAACACTGCCGCGCTTAAACTTTTTCCAACTCACACATAACGTCACCATCAATACGGGATCAGTGTAGTAATGTCAACAAAAAAATACTGAATTCTCTCCACAGACGTGTAGCAAAGGTACTTTTTCCCAGCTGTATCTCTAACAACAGATGAAAAACTAAAAGCACTGAACATACTTCCTCCGAGTAAATAACTTGAAATCAACAAGGCATCATTTACGTGTAAATTTCGACAGATGCCATGCCATGTCATATTAATACCCCTTTTACAAGATTGAAGAGCTGTTCTAGTTCGAAGAAATTCCTATCCACTGCCCACGCTCTGATCGATACAAAACAAGCCTAGCTTGCTAGTACTACTGGACCATATGTCTGGAACTCATTTGCACCGAGTCTGCAAAATACGAATACGTTGAAACATTTCAAGAAGCATTTACATCAACAGTTTATGTCTCTATAATTTGATTTTCCGATTTAAGTCATTACCAACCATTTGCAAAGTCTTCTGTAAACCATACTTCGTCTGAATACGTAACCTACTCCATTAACCACTCACCCTCACTTCCACTCTCTCTCTCTCATCCCTCTTCGCCTCCCCTACCCTTCTACCACGCCCCCTTCTCTCTCTCTCTCTCTCTCACCCTCTCCCCTCTCTCTCTCTCTCTCTCTCTCTCTCACTCTCCTCTGATTTTGTTTGTTTTGTTTCTTCGAATTTGTAAACTAGGCCTCGGCTAAAATCTTCATCCTTGGGGAATTGAACATCAACCAGTCAATCAATCAGTCACTCAATCTCTCTCTCTCTCTCTCTCTCTCTCCCCTCTCTCTCTCTCTCTCTCCCTCTCTCCTCTCTCTTCCCCTCTCCTTTCTCTCTCTCTCTCTCGCTCTCTCTCTCTCTCTCTCACACACACACACACACACACATACACACACACACACACACACACACACACACACACACACCACACACACACTCACCACACACACACACACACACACACACACCCCACACACTCCTTTCTTTTAATTTCAGTTTTTCACTCCATCCTCCCCAACCCAGGGCAGTGAACACGGAGGCTGGAATGATGACGCCAGAATTGTCAAATTACTGCCGGCGGGGCCCTGCACAGGATTACCTGTCATTTTCACTTCGCCATTTACGGCGCCGATTGAAAAACTGCTCAACGCTGAGAGAGAGAGAGAGAAAAGAGAGAGAGAGAGAGAGAGAGAGAGAGAGAGAGAGAGAGAGAAGAGAGAGAGAGAGTGAGAGAGAGAGATACAGAGAGACAGAGAGAGACAGAGACAGAGAGACAGAGACAGAGACAGAGACAGACAGAGACAGACAACAGATAGTGGGGGGAGGGAGGGAGGGAAAGGAGAAAAGGTTGTTCGAAGCTTGTCATATGGCCATGGGCGCTCATTTCCTTGCGTTCCAGGGGAAAAGAGGGTGATCATAATATGACAAAAGCAGCTTAAGTCATCGCCGTTTTTTTTTCTTTTCCCTCCAGTGTACGAAAAAGAGGCGTGTGCAAAACCCTGTCGCCACGTGCATCCACATACACGCGCGCACGCGCGCGTGTGTGGTGTGTGTCTGTGCGTGCGTGAATGTGTGTGTGTGTGTGTGTGTGTGTGTGTGTGTGTGTGTGTGTGTGTGTGTGTGTGCGTGTGTGTGTGTGTGTGCGCGCGCGCGCCTGCACGGACATGTGAGTGTGGTATAATCTGTTGTCGCGCACATCCACATGTACGCTTTTTTTTCTTCATTTGTGTTCGTGTGTGCGCATAGAAGAGTCGACTGCAGACAACAGCATAGGTACAAATGATAAGATCGTCCCAGACGTTTTTTTTGCACGCTATTCATTATCGAGTCGTTCAATATTGTCACTTTGTGGGAAGTTGTTGGTTTTCTTTTTTTTTCCTCTCGGGAAAGCAATTCTTGACAATTTACACTGTTCTGCTGTGACAGTTCAGTTTAGCACCTCCTTGGTAACTGTCTTATCTGTGTACTTACCACAGGGTCCCAAATGACATTACACAGAATGGGTTCGAACTCCACAAACAGACCATTGTAAGAAATATCTTATTACAGGAGACTTTAGTGCTCATTCACCACTTTGAGAAACAGATTGCCCTATTACAAAGCGATCGTTTCCATTGAAAATATTGTTGATGCTTCCCTGTATCTCCTTAACGATGGTTGTTTAACACGTATCCCCGATTATTCTAGCCATAGAGCAACTGCCATTGATTTTAATCTTTATATCTTCAGGTCTGGCTTCAGTCTGCGAATGGGATACTCTGGATGATACTTTAAATAGCGATCACCTACCTATTATCCCTCGTCTGGAGGCTAAAACAATACAAACCATAGACTCAAACGAGGATAAAATTCCAAAGTACAATTACAAGCTTGCCAGTTGGGACAAATTTTCAAACTTATTGTCAACTTTCTTGGTTAACGATATAAACAATGTGGATATTAATACTTTACATTTTATATTTACAAATGCAGTATTGTGCTATGCAAATGAATCCATTCCCAAGTGCAAATCCGTCAAGTCTCATAAACATGCCGGTAATATCTGGTGGAATCAGGCTGGTGAAGAAGCAAAGGAAGAAAAATGTCAAGAGTCAAGACCTACTTGAAGGATAAATCTGTTCCAAGTCGTTTAGCGATGAAAAGGCCACAGCTGAAGCTAACAGAGTCTATGCACAAGCAAAAAGGCAACACTGGTCATCTTTCTGTGTTAATGAAGTTTATGATCATAAAGATATTCAAAGGGTTCGGGAAAAACTAACAATTTTAAAAGATGGAATAAATTCACTAACTTGTCCGATAGTTTAAACAATTCAGAATTACCTTCGAACCTAGGAAAGACAGAAGCATTAGCTGATATGTTTGCAATTCATAGCAGAATTCGTGGATTGTGAGAAGAGAATAGAACATATAGAGAAGACCAGGAGAAAGAGATAATACTCCAAGACACAATTCATCGCTAACCTGTACATAAATGCTGAATTTGCATATTATTAAGTAAGAGAATGTATTTCCTGTCTAAACAACAGAAAGTCATCTGCTAGTATAGACGGCATCCCCAATGAAATGTTAAAACATTTGCCAACTAACGTTACAACCTTTCTTCATCTCTTTCTACAGAAATGCTGGTCAAGTGATGATATTCCTCTCATTTGGAAACACTCGATCATTGTTCCGATTCCGAGACACCAAACTGAGCGAGACAGACAGACAGAGAGATAGAGACAGACTCAGATGAGAAATAGGTGACATCACTTTAGAGACAGGAGCACATGCAGCACGCACGCACGCATGCACGCACACACACACACACACCACACACACACACACACACACACACACACACACCACACACACACACCACTCACATGTGCACGCGCGTGCACGTGCATGCACACACACATGCTCACACGCAGGCATGCGCGCGTGCACATACAAATAGAGGGAGACAGATAAAAAAAAAGACACCATGTATTAATGTATGAAATAATGTATGTTGGTTATCATAGTTGCATTGATTATTTGGACAATAAAAAAAGAATATTTAGGTATGTCATCCATAGATACGCCCATTACATATGTGTGAAAATCTCAGCATACTGACTTCTTTCTGTGCATATGTAAGCCCTTGTATTACCTGATTGAAATACGTGGAGGGAAAAAAAAGACAAATGTAGAGAAAGAGAAACAGCAGACAGACAGACAGACACGACACGACACAAAGACAGAGAGAAAGATTCTTCCAGGAAAACCCCTCTGGCATGACTGAAGACACGTCAATAAGCATAACAAGATTCCACGCATCCCAGTTAATTACAGACAAGCGGTATTTCATGTTGTGGCCAAGCTGCCTCCTTTCCTCCTCATTAGCGCTGGAACAACCCGCGGAAAAGCTTGTGTGTAGTGTTGTTTTACCATCAAGCTGTCATCTCGAGCGTCCTCCTTGTGAGCATGGCAGGTTTGGAAAAGAAAGACAAATACTAAACTGTTGTTGTCATAATCACCTCTGTCTTGTTTTCTGTACAAACTTGATATGAACATCTTAAAAAGTGAAGAAAAGGTATTGCACATGACATGTCAAGGTGAAAATCATTGCTGGAGAGAGAAAGAGAGAGAGAAAGAGAGAGAGAGAGAGAGAGAGAGAGGGGGGGAGTGGAAGGAGGGAGGGAGAGGGGGAAAGAGAAGTGTGTGTGTGTGGTGGGGGGGTGGGGGGGGGGGGGGGGTGGTTGAGAGGTGATATCTCATTACTGATGTAATTCATGATCCATAGCTAGCAATTTCCTTCCATCTAGCTGTACACTACACTGAGTTAGGCGTTGGAACTCTCTCTCTCTCCTCTCCTCTCTCTCTCTCTCTCTCTCTCCTCTTCTCTGGCCTCATTGGGTAGTGGTTGAATTTGAGTTCTATCCAACAACAATCGCGACGCAAGCAAGCAAACAAATAGTCATTTTTCCTTGTTCTACAGTGGAGAATGTTTCTTTCTTTTTTTTAAATTTGATTAGATATGCAAGGCAAACACTTGCTGAATAAACGTGTTGTGGACACAACATCAGTGAAAGATAACAAACGCCTGTCGTCCCGTCCAATGAGAGTCACCTCCTTTTCTCAGTTTTATAGGTCAAGGTCATCACGCAACCTGTGCATGTCATTTGGTTTACACACGTCACATCAAACCCAAGACACGGAAGATCTGAATCGATCCATGAAAATGATATAAATGAAATCTGTGGATTGCAGGTGCCAGGGGCTGCAGCACGTGGGCCGGGCTGTGGCTGTGGCTGTGGACGGGGAGGGGGGGGGGGGGCTCAGAATGAGCGCATGGATGCATGGCCACTGAGGTGGCACAGAAGATAAGACTGTGGCATTTTCTTGCTCTGATTGAACTGCTATGCTGCCTGATGGAGAAAAAAAATAGACCTAGGAAAAAAATACGGACAGAGAACACCTGTCCTTCCATTGCGAACAGAGTTACTGTTTCTAAGATTATGAGTCAAGCAAACAGATCTAGTGAGTCAAGTATTTGACCTGAAGTGCACGCCAGGATAACAATCGGGATATCGACTGTCTGTTTTTCAGGCGCACTATTTCATACCCATGTGTAGGCATTTTCTCCCACTTAGAATGAACTGTTAAGCTCACTGATGTGGCTAAATTGCTTTGGGCACCACCAAGCCAGCTCACCGAGACAAATCACTTAATTTTCACTGATACTCTCATCGCCAATGCAGAAGCCAATCACAATTCTGTGGTTTTCATAACCCTTGGGCAGAGGACAGCATAGGAAAACGAAAAACAAAATAAAACAGGATTGTGGTTGGCCACACAAAATAATCTTAAGAGTCAGGGAAAGCGGTTGTAGATAGAATCTGAAAAACAAATTATCATGTTGTTATTTGCGTCAGTATACGGAACATGCGAAGTGTCAATGGTAATACCACTAGGAAATTTTAAGATTCCTTTCAAAGACTGAATTGGTTCAGACATATAATGAATAAAAATCACTTCACACTGTTCATGTTCAGCTGAAAATTAAAATTATCTTGGTTTTAGATCCAGACCCGCCCCACGTTTCTGCACAAAAACTTAATAAGTTCGTCCTTGAACTGCAATATTTTCCCAAGTGTTGTTAAAAGTGGTACAGTGGAGTTTTTCATGAAGTCCATAATTTTGCTGACAGTTAAAAAAATGAACATACAAATGTGAAACAACAAATATCCTCCTTCACAAAGACATCAACAAATGTATTGCAGCGTAGCATGCATTACATAAATGAATGCACTTGACAGGATTCTGTGAGCCTGGTGACTGGGAAATCTACTATAAGAAAAGAAAGCAAGCGTCTCTGTCTGTGCACACACACGCGAGCGTGCTCATAAGTGTGTGCATGTGTAAAAGCATATAGGTGGGGATGTAAGGAGAGAGGGGGGGGGGGGAACAGACAGACAGTCAGAGGTAGAGACGAATAGACAGTCAGAGAGAGAGACAGAGGAAAAGAGGCAGAAAGACAGACGTAACTCTAGCAAGGCTTCCAAAAAAAGTCCCACACCTTTTTTCTTTAATTAAAAAGGGTACTGACAATACAATACGAAACAAAATGGAAAGTAAGACAAAGAGGGCGGAAAATACATGCTTATACAAAAAAAAATCTGGACGAACCAATAACGTGCTAGTAAGCTTGACAAGAGACCACCACATTACCAGATAATAATGCAGAACTGTATTTCGTGTTAAGGCCGAACTGCCTCTTCCACCCAGTGAGGGTTGTGTGCAGTGCTGTGTCTGTTGTCAATCTGATATACTGAAAGTTCCTTCCAGAAGACTACTGGACCAATGTCTTCACCGCAAGAATTCTCCTAGGACGTGCATTACTGTGCATGTTTACTTGCGCGTGCAGTGTATGCATGCACATATATATAATATGATATACTGTTATATGAAGGTGTTGCGTGCGTTGTTTGTGTGTGTGAAATTGTTTGTGTGAGTGTGTGTGTGTATGTGTGTGTGTGTGTGTGTGTGTTTTGTGTGTGTGTGTTGTGGTGTGTGTGTGTGTGTGTGGAGAGAGAGAGAGAGAGAGAGAGAGAGAGTGAGAGAGTGAGTGAATGAGAGAGAGGGTGGACACAGAGAGAGAGGGGGGTAAGAGAGAGAGGATGCCTGCCACCAGACAAAAGTATCAGTGTGATGTCAATGTTCTAAAAGACACCAAGGTAAAATGGCACAAAACCAATGGAGGAAAGCAAAGTGGCGAAAGATGTGCATGGACAAAGAACAGTAACTGTTCTTCAACAATAGGGAACGGGACGCAGAAGGAGGGATGCAAGGGAATCTCCATTATTTGCAGAAACGCCTGCAATACTTGGCGGTCGCCAACAGCCTGTCGAAGAGAGAGAGAGAGAGAGAGAGAGAGAGAGAGAGAGAGAGAGAGAGAGAGAGAGAGAGAGAGAGAGAGAGAGAGAAGAGAGAGAGAGAGAGAGAGAGAGAGAGTCTTCAAAGGAAACTCCTTTGGCATGAATGAGATGAGTCAATAAGCTTAACAAGAAACCACGCATCCCAGTTAATTACGAACGACCGGTATTTCATGTTGTGGCCAAGCTGTCTCCTTTCTTCCTTATTAGCGCTGGACAAGCCCGTGGAAAAGCTTTTGTGTAGTGTTGTTTTACCATCAAGCTGTCATCTCGAGCGTCCTCCTTACGAGTCTGGCTAGCTTTCAGAAGAAAGAAAAGTACACAGCCAGTGTTTTCATAATAACCTCTCTCCTAGAAACATTAAGAAAGGGAGGGGGAGGGCTTCTACACATCAAATGTCAAGGCGAAAATCATTAGTGAAGAGTTACACAGAGAGAGTGAGTGAAAGAGACAGACAAGAGAGAGAGAGAGAGAGAGAAGAGAGAGAGAGAGAGAGAGAGAGAAGAGAGAGAGAGAGAGAGAGAGAGAAGAGAGAGAGAGAAGGGAGAGAGATATATATACAAAGACAGAAACAGAGTCAGGGACAGAGAGAGACAGAGACAGAGAGAGACAGAGAAAGACAGAAAGACAGAGAGAGAAGTGGTGGTGGTGGGAATGCGGGTGTCCCATTAATCGTATTATTTATGACCCATAGCTAACAATTTTCCTTCAATGTAGCTCTTTACCAGACTGAATCTTGTGTCACAGTTCTGATCTCTCTCTCTCTCTCTCTCTCTCTCTCTCCCCTCTCTCTCTCTCTCCTCCTCTCCTCCCTCTCTCCTCTCTCTCTCGCTCCCTCTCTTCTCTCTCTCGCTCTCAGAGTCCAGGGACTGGGTTCCAAATGCCAGCGACCACCTTGCAAACAAACTGATTTTTTACCTTTCCTTTTGAAGAACCTTCTCTGACTTGGCTAAACCCTACAAGCAAACAATTCCTCAATCATTTCAACACAGTATTTTTTAAAAGAAAGGATGTGGTTGAGAAAGGGATGGGGGGGGGGGGGGAGGGAGGCTGTTCAGTCCAAATTACAAAAAACCTTCAAGGACGCTCCGATGAATCATCTCCAGCGGAGAAAGTATGTATTTGTTTGCCGCTACCTTTTAGTCGACTTTCACTTACAAGATGAACCATCAATAACGCCACGCCGGCAATGGTAAGAGCCATCTAAGCACAGTACCTATCAAAGACGAATCACCTCAAATTTACTGGCATGTGCTCGGTTCGCCTGTGTAAGGATACAAAACAAAATCCTTTGACTTCTCAAAGTCTCCAGCAAAACAAAAAAAAAACTAGAGAAAAGACGAAAAAACGAATGGCAACTGTGATTTGCTACACAAAATACTTATAATCGCAAGGGGAACCAATAGTAGGTTCGAACAGAATGTATCACTTCCTATAGCTAATTTGAAAGAGAATATGGAAAATACGAAACATAAACGAGTACAGAGCGAGAAAGCTTATTTTAAAATTAATTATATTGATGCAAACATAGTTAATTGCTTCTTACGCAAGAACTTTCCTTTGGTCATTTTCAGTAGGAAATTGATACTAATCTTTCGAATAGATCCAGATCTGCCTCACACAATGCCCATCAGAATATTCGACGTTGGGCCACATTCCATTTTGGCCAAGTTATATGAAAGCCGTTCTGTTGAGTGTTTTTTCATAATGTTGTGGACAGATTCATGAACGAACAAACAGACGGGAAGCAACAACAGTAGAGTAAGACAACAGTCAATAAAATTGTAAAATAGTAATCTTCCAAATGGATGTACTGACGCCTGGAAATCTCTCACATAAAAAGCAAATTCACTAAGATGTGTGTGCGTGCGTGCGTGCGTGCGTGCGTGCCCATGCATGCATGCATGTAATTTGTAATTGTTGTCTGCGAGCACCTATGTATATGCAGGTGTATGGGTGGTGGTGGTGGTGTGAGAAAGAGAGAGAGAGAGAGAGAGAGGAGAGAGTAGAGAGAGAGAGAGAGAGAGAGAGAGAGAGAAAGTCGAGACACGAGAAAACTCCAGCACAACACAGTAAAGAACTCAAAAGCGCTTTGCTTCCCTGTCTGAGAAAGTAAACAAACAAACAGAACGAATCAAAACGCAAAACAAATGGAGGGGAAAACGATGCATGTACAGAAATACCCTGAGCATCAATAGCATGCCAATCAGCTTGACAAGAGACCCACGCCTACCAGATAATCATTAAGATATAATATTTCTTGTTGAGGCCGAGCTGCCTCTTCTGCATTCCTTAGCGCTCAAGAAACGGTTTTCCTTCGCTGCTTTATTTCTGTAAACCTCTTATATCCGAGTTTTGTTTTGGAAAGACAACTGATCGCAGTTTCTTCATTAAAAAGTGT
>CM031614.1:36979291-36981791 GCA_018398815.1 Conus ventricosus
ACACACACCACACACAACACACACACACACACCACACCCCCCACACACACACACAAACACCACACTACGCACGCGCAACACACACACACACACACACACACACACACACACACCACACACCAACACCACACGCACACACACACACACTTGCATGTAGACACGAATGTATGCTCACACGCATGCACGTACGCACACACACACACACACACAACACACACACACACACACACACACACACACACACACACACACACACACACACACACACCACACACAAATTGGTGATAATGCTCGGGTAACAGCAATGCAGCAAAACGAGAGAGAGAGAGAGAGAGAGAGAGAGAGAGAGAGAGAGAGAGAGAGAGAGAGAGAGAGAGAGAGAAGAGAGAGGAGAGAGAGAGAGAGAGAGAGAGAGAGAGGAGAGAGAGAGAGAGAGAGAGAGGAGAGAGAGCGGTGCCCGTTAAATACAAATACACACAATGCTTTGACTTCTTAAAATGAGAAAAACAGCGGTTACACAGATGACAAAATGTATTTGCAAATGAAAATCATAAAACATTAATTTTTAGTCCAACTATTATTGCATACATCTTGAGACAAAAACATACGTAAAGCAGCCTATAAACCGATGGTTTCAGTAATACACGATTAAATGAGTAGCAGACAGACGGACAGACAGACTGTGACAGAAAGAAGAAGAAGAAAAAGGAAGAAGAAGAAGAAGAAGAAGAAAGAGGAGGAGGAGGATGAGGAGGAGGAAGAAGAAGAAGAAGAAGAAGAAGAAGAAGAAGAAGAAGAAGAAGAAGGCCGAGTGCGGAGCTTGGGGAAGGTGTAGAAAGCACAAGCTAGCAGACATTCCTCACAACAGACTTTCTCAAAACGATTTTGTTTTGCCACTATGTCATTTCTTTATTGACAGTAAAGCAAAAGCTTGGCCAGATAGAAGTACAACGGAGCCAACGAGTGCTATAATGCAATACGCGCAGTCCAGTGGCTATGTCGTTCCTTCAGTGAATCTTCAACAACAGCGGGTTTATTCTAGGCGTTTGTGGAAACGGTCTTGTTCATGTTGTCTTTTGAAACACAAACAGACGCACACGCGCGCACGCACACAAACACAACACACACACACACACACACACACACACACACACACACACACACACACACACGCACGCACACGCCCACGCACACGCGCTCACGCGCAGGTACGCACACTTCCGATTCAATATCTTCCACCGGAAATACATTACAGAAATAATTTATATATAACTATACACACGACGTATACATATCCGCACATACGTACCTACACACACACACACACACACACACACACACACACATGCACCACCACCACACACACACAGCACACCACCACACACACACACACACACACACACACACACACACACACACACACACACACACCGCGACGCGCGCGCGCACCACACACACACACACACACACACACACACACCACACACACACACACACACCACTTGCATGTAGACATGAATGTATGCTCACACGCATGCACGTACGCACGCACACACACACACACATACACACACACACACGCACACAAATTGGTGATAATGCTCGGGTAACAGCAATACAGCAAAACGAGAGAGAGAGAGAGAGAGAGAGAGAGAGAGAGAGAGAGAGGAGAGAGAGAGAGAGGAGAGAGAGAGAGAGAGAGAGGTGCCCGTTAAATACAAATACACACAATGCTTTGACTTCTTAAAATGAGAAAACAGCGGTTACACAGATGAGAAAAAGTATTTGCAAATGAAAATCATAAAACATTAATTTTTAGTCCAACTATTATTGTATACATCTTGAGACAAAAACATACGTAAAGCAGCCTATAAACCGATGGTTTCAGTAATACACGATTAAATGAGTAGCAGACAGACGGACAGACAGACTGTGACAGAAAGAAGAAGAAGAAAAAAAGAAGAAGAAGAAGAAGAAGAAGAAGAAGAAAGAAGAAGAAGAAGAAGAGAGTAGGAGGAGGAGGAGGAGGAGGAGGAGGAGGAGGAAAAAGAAGAAGAAGAGAAGAAGAAGAAGAGAAGAAGGCCGAGTGCGGAGCTTGGGGAAGGTGTAGAAAGCACAAGCTAGCAGACATTCCTCACAACAGACTTTCTCAAAACGATTTTTTTGCCACTATGTCATTTCTTTATTGACAGTAAAGCAAAAGCTTGGCCAGATAGTTAGAAGTACAACGGAGCCAACGAGTGCTATAATGCAATACGGGCAGTCCAGTGGCTATGTCGTTCCTTCAGTGAATCTTCAACAACAGTGAGTTTATTCTAGGCGTTTGAGGAAACGGTCTTGTTCATGTTGTCTTTTGATACACAAACAGACGCACACGCGCGCACGCACACACAAACAAACACAACACACCCACACCCCACACACACACACACACACACAAACACACACACACACACACACGCACGCACACGCCCCAACGCACACGCGCTCACGCGCAGGT
>CM031614.1:36986791-37000239 GCA_018398815.1 Conus ventricosus
TAGTTCAGGTAGATTTCAGCATGGGTGTCTTGGTTGTGCTGTTGAACCATGACTTTGCTTTTTTTCTGTGCGCTCTTCCATTCCATATGCCCTGCCTTTCTTCCTGTCTTCTTTGTCAGGTCTTGTAGTTTCTTCGTTGCGGCCTCAAATCAGGTCCGATGTCCTTATGCGACCTCAGATTATTGATGGTTCTTCCTCGATGGAGACAGTGGGTGAGTCATGGAGGGTTTCACGCATGATGTTTTCCAGGAAAAGATTGAAACAGTAACGGGAGATGCAGGGGCAGCCTGACGGCCTCAACTGGGTCTTGAAGTAGTCCCCTATCTGGTTGTTGGGAGGATCTGCGCTGCTGGCGGTGTTATACAGCGCTGGATGGTTTGGGACGAGACCCCCCTCTATGCAAACTTTCTGAGACACCTGCCCTCAGACCTTGTGGCCACACCCTGTCTCAAACGCTTTTTCTAAAGTCAATGAAGTTGTGGTACAGGTATCACTGATTGTGGTAGAAGTTTCCCATCAGTATCGGCAGGTGAAGATCTGTTCTACTGTGCTTTGCCAGCCTGAATCCAGCTTGTTGCTTCCGCCAGGTGTTCTTCCGCTTCTTTTTCAGTCGTTTCAAGATGACTCTGAGCATGATTTTACTGGGGTGGCTTATAGACTATATTTTCTGTAGTTTGGCATTGGCGTAGATTTCCCTTTTGGGGCAGGGGATGATGGAGTGTTGGGTCTTTCTGTGGGCACTGTTTTGTTCCCAGATAGTCTGACAAATCGATGTTACTAGAGTGACAATTCCTCCCTCCATTTTTGTGCAGCTATGCTGGAATAATTGTCGGCTCAGGTGATTTCCCTGCGGAAGTCTGCCGATGGCTTCTTCCACTTCTTCTCTCATCAATGGTAGCGAGTGAGATTCCCTTGACTTGTGTGGTGGTTCCCCCTCAAACCGACTGTGTTGTCTGTTTTAGGTTTGTTTTAAAGTTCTTGGCAGGGTACTGATGTCCATCTGTTCAAAACAGCGGAGCTTTCTGTCAGAAGCTGCTGGGTTTCCTCGATGGATGATGCTTGTTTTGCTGCGTCTTGGTGAGTTTTTTCAGTGTGGTGAGGCATGTTTGACTGTTCCCTTTTCCATACCTTTCCTCGATGTTCTCGCACTGATTATTGGATCCATTGTTCTTTGGCTTAAATCAGTTTTCCTTCTCTTACAAGGTTGTTGGTTTTTCGAACTGTGCGGGCTGTTAGGGCTGGAATTTTTCGTATTCTTCAGTGATCTTCTTTTGTCGCAGAGGTCATGGATGTCGTTTGAGATCCTTGCTTGGTGTTTCTTCCTCTTGTCGCCAAGTAGCCTCCTCTGCTGTATTCGCAGATGCTCATTGAAGCTGTTTGTGAGGTCGTTGATGACATTGTCCTGGAGGTTGAGTGCGCGAACCGCCCCCGAGCTGTGCTGGAATGCCTCTTCTATCTCTGGAGGCTCTTTTAGCTTTCCAGGTCAAATTGTTGCGTGGCCTGCGCAGCTGGTACAATTTTCTTCAATTGATCTTCATTGTGGAGCAGCACGAGGACTGTGGTCGCTGCCTATATCAGCTAGGGGTATGTCCTCGTCTTTGCTTTATTGAAGCTTGATTTGAAGCGCGCGATAGCTGAGTGTAGGACAAGTCGATTGGTTGTGAGTCATTCCGTTCGGCGCATGGCCAGGTTGTTCTTCTTGACAGTTTGTGGGGGGTAAAGGGTGTTGGCAATGGTGAGGCCGTTGGGTTGCAGGCAAACTCCGAGGCGAAGTTCCCCTGTCGTTAGTTTCACCTGTGCCGTATTGACCCACTGTTCCTGCCCAGTCTTTGTAGGCATAAGCCGACTTTGGCGTTGAAGTCCCCCTGAAACTATGATGATGTCTTGTTTGGGGGCTTTTCTGATGGTGTCTTCTACTTTCTCGTAGAATTCTTCCACGCCTGATCTGGGGCTGGTAGTTGGAGCATACACCTGTATGATGGTTGTTTGTTCTTTGGTTTGGCTGACACAGGTTCAGGGCAGAAATGGTCTGTCACTGGTATAAGCTGTAGCCAGTACTACTGTCACAGTTGGAGACTTGGAGAGGGGATTGGAGCCACCAAGGATTAACCTAAGCCCAAGAAAAGTCTTGGAGATCAACCATAGCCAGCAAAACATACCGGATCGGCCGGGGCCAGGGTTTACCAACGACCACGCTTCCCACTGGCCAGCACCAGGGTGGAAGTGAAAAAGTCAGCTACTGGGGCAAAGACATCATACAAGCTGCCAACTGAGTAAATTTACCATTGGAACCTGGAATGTTCCGTACACTCATCAGTTGCGGCAAATAAAAAGAAATAGAGCACGCGCTGAGACGTTACCAATGGGACATTGTTGGGATGTCGGAAGTAAGTGGACCGGCTTTGGAGAAAGAAGCATCACAGAGGAAGGACACAAGATTTGTGGTACAGTTGGCGAAGAGTAACTACATGAAAAAGGCGTAGCTTTCATCGTACCGCAAGAAATCACTGATGCATCTTGAGCTGCACACCTGTTAACAGCGAATCATCTGCTTTCGTGTGTCATACAAAAACGGACGACAAAAATCCATCACAACGACAAGACAACAACAACAACATCAAAAGAGCAGCTTTTAGCAAAACAAACACAACAACAACAACTAACAGCTTGGACAGCAAACACAGATCAATAAGCGCTTACTTCAGATATTTCGTTGAAGTTGGGTCTCCGTGATTGGGTTGCTGTCATCGGGCTATAAGACCTCCCATTGATGTCAGGGACTGAATAGGTCGGGCTGTGTCATAGTGATCCTTTTAGCTGCAGAAAGTTGGCCCCCGAAACCGATCTCAATTGATCTTTTGATTACTTTTGGTGTCTCTGCAAAAGAAACAAACACACACAACACACGCACGCACGCACGCCACGCACGCACGCACGCACCACAACACCACACACACAACACACACACACACCACACACGCGCGCGCGCGCATGCACCGGCAGCACGCACGCAGCTCCCACACACACACACAAACACACACACAAAACACACACACACGCAAACACACCAACACTTGTATGATATCCTTTTTGTGGATGGACGTTAAACTGATGAAACAACAACAACAAACCACACACACACACACACACACACACACTCACGGGACACACCACACACACTGTTGAGCCTTTTTGTCTTCCTAAGCTATTTCGACAGCACACCTCATTTGCTGGCTAATAATTTTTTCTAGATGTGAAATCGTGACATGAGCGTTTTGATCATCTCATGTAGGTCAGGACAGACAAACTCTACTCACGCCAGGCCCGATGTTTGTTGACTGCTGGTTTGGGTATTGTAGCGCTGTTCCATGCATGGGCAACCAAACAGTTTCGTCGCTCTTATCACGTTTCTTGCGTTTTCCGACGGGGGTCGCCTCCCCGCCGATGTCGGTGCCAGGATCAGTGTCCTGAGCGCCACTGATGGGACTAGGCTCTTCCATTCTGGTCCTCCTCGATTTCGTCTTTCATTTACTTTGCAAAAAATCAGTGCTTGCCTTCGTTTTCCAGTGCTTGACCGTAGCCGCCATCTTGTGTGTTGGAACCCAAAACAGAGTCAAACAATATCGTTAAGCCTACCTATGCTGAAGCTGTGGTTCGGGTATATCACCACGCGCTTGCTCAGCCCAATAGGCTATAATACTACCCAGCAAAAAAGCGATGAAAAAAAGGAACCGAATCAACCATACAAACCAAAGATCTGAAAAAAAGAACATCTGAAGGAAAGAAATGAATCGCACACTGTAATGACGTCAAATAAAAGTCCCGCTGAAAGAGCAATTGGCCCAGACTAGTTCTACGGATCAAGAGGAAAAACAGATCGAAAAACTCTGACCTGATCTCCAAGTGTGTTTGATCTACCGGCCCATGACTCGGTGAAAATAAAGTGAACAGCGAACGACTGGGCCAAGTCCTACGATTCGATGCAGGGGTAACACAAGTCGTCTACGATCAAGGATTTGGACCGTCCTGCGAATCGTCTCGTCGGAGGTTGCAATGTCGTTCAAGCTGCTGAGAAGACTTTTGACGCCGCTTTTAGTTCACTGTGACCGATGAATGACTTGAAATCAAAATTTCGTCAGAAAGCAGCAAAGATTATAAAAATGTTATCAGGGACATTTTTAAAAGAACAACTAGAAGAAAATCATCATCAGCAAAATTGCACCATCTAAGCACCCCCAGCTTAACTTCAAGGGGGACCTCTTCAACGGCCTGCTGGAATCAGAGCTGATTGAAGACAAACATCTCATTCATCAGCCACACTAACCTATCACGTCAAACACCTGCAATTTCCGGGGACGACATCCATACTAACTTACAGAGGGGCTAGTGTTCTCGCAAAGAAACATCGGGAGACACATCAGGAGCCTGTTCTGGACAACACCCAAAAAGTGGCCCGACGTACGTTTTTCCAGCAACGCGGCCCTACGTACAGCCGTTCTGGAAGACCACGCTACGATCAGCCCTGGAGGAACATGTTTAGCCGGCTTGGTATGGTGGTGATTGAAACACTTTGCACAAATTCAGTGCTCAACGTTCCGACTGTAGACTTATATCTATTTATTCACATCTTGTGTCAATGAGTCATTGCTGATATACTAATTAACATTCTCTGATTTATTTATTGACAAGTTTCACCATTTAACACACACACACACACACACACATCACTCACTCACACACACACACACACCGTTTTTGGTGCGACCTTACTACAACGCGCACCTTGGAATAACAGATTTAGTGGCTTCTAGGGACTGGTGAAACAAAGACTTATAAATCTTCAGCATCCACTTCATCCTGTCTGTAATACCACATTTTGTAACAAAGCTTATGTAGTGTACTACTCTACACATGATTTATTAGTCCATTTTGACATTGATAACGTGACAATCAAGGATGTAGATCTAGATCTTCAGATTTTATGATATTTGGTTTAAAGAAAGTTAAATATGTTAAATAAGTTTCTTTAAGGTTTTTCAGTGGAACTGTCGATCCATCTACTAGTCTTGATAGACTAACTCTGCACTTGCGAAGAAAAATATAATGTATTTGGCTTTGCAAGTCTCTCATGTTGAGAGGACTAGGTTACCTAAACTAGTGGCTACTATTTTCCACCCTTACTCAGAAGGAGCCACAGAAGATTAAAACCAAACGTTGCTATTGCATAAAAGAAGGAAGCGAAATATTACCCATATACTAGTCTGTTCCCCCAGAATTTACTAGAGCTATTCCTGTGCAGTTCAGGGTCCGAATAAACACTGTCTCCTCTTTCACTCTAGTGTCAGTATATTTACCTCTCGGGGCCTAATGGAAAAGAAATATACATATTGGCCTTCGACGCTTACCTAAAATCAGATCAGAATAGCAAGTTCATAATAATGGTGATTTCAATGCTTCAATTCGCCTTCTGGGAAAATGATTGTCAATTACTTACTAGCTGTCGTTCGTTGAGAACATTGTTGACTAGCCTTATATCTTTTAAACGACGGGAGAATAACAAGTGTTCCCGATAACCAAATCACAAGGACTGTGCAATCGATTTAACCTTAACATATCCTGATCTAGCACTGTATGTGACTGGAGACCTTAATGACACTCTGAACCGTGTCATTATTCCCATTATCACCAATTTTAAATTTTATGGCCTGAACCAAAAGGACATGTAGCAAGAAAAAGTCACCAAAATATAACTATAAATTAGGTATACTGGGGCCAGCTTCACAAACTTACTTAAATCGTTCAATGTCGATTGAATGAATTCAGCTGCCTAACTGTTGATGAATTGTTATTGTAATTCAAAAAAGCCCATGCTATCTGCTGCAAATCAGTCAATACCAGAATAAACTAATCAAGCCAAAAGTTAAATAAACACACAGGGAATGTTGTGGAACGAATTTTGTTGATAAGCTAAAAAGGAGGAAAAAAACGTAAAAATACGAGCGTACTTAAGAAGTAAAGTAAAGGAGAAGAACGTAATTCACAAGTGGAGAAAAAGACAAGGCAAAAATCATTTTAACAAAGTGACGGCACAAGCTAAAACGACAATACTGGGTCAAACTTTATAAAAATGAAAGTAAGTAGTTTGCAAAATTATCAAAGGTGTGGGAAAATCTAAGAATAATGAAACGGAAGTATCTCTACCAATGTCATCAAGCTCCCTAACTTGTTTCCCTCCAATTCAGAGAAAGCTGAAGCATTCGCCAACATATTTTCAAAAAAATAGCCAGCACAGAAGTCTAACAGCAGGAAAAGATACAACACCGAGATAAGAGGAAAGAAAAGCCATTTACAACGGACCCCTGATGTAATAGACATTACCTGAATGCTCCATAAACATTCAAGTATGTGAAGATGTTCAGAAAAATAGGAATAAAGAAAGGACATCAGTAGGCTTAGGTGCATTCAAATGAAATGTTACATTATATCCCTCCGAATGTAAAAACATTTATATACCTTTTTATTAAAAATGTTGAACGAGGGAAAATCTGCTTCTGTATGGAAACATTCTTATAATTATTCCATTCACAAACGGGAATAAACCTCGATCTGATATAAACAGCACCGACCAATCTCCCTAATGTCTCATATGTGAAAACTGATGGAAAAATTTTCTAAACAGGTTACATATTTTGTCACAAAAGGCCAAGTAATCAAATCAACCAACGGCGTGGGGTTTTCAAAATGGAAGATCATCAGTAGAACACTTAGTTAAATAAGACCTCATGTTAACAACATTTTGCGTTGACGGAAAAACATCCCTCGCGCAACTTTCTTTGATGTAAAAAAAAAGATAGGAACAAGTATGGCACAAACGGGCCTGGTCTAAGCTCAAAACCTTGGTTTAAGAGGAACTTTGTATAACTTATAAAGTTTTTTTGGAAAATAGAGTGATTCTAACAAGAAATAGAGAATACAAATTCTACCACTCGATTAGAAAGGGGGCTGTCACAGGGATCAGTATTATCTCCGATTTTATCAAATTTTAACTGCAGATATTACAAAAGGAATATCAAAAGATGTTATATAGCACAATTCGCGATGACTTATGTTTTGTGGATGTAAGGGTCTCTAAGAAAAAGAATGACTCCATTGAGATATGATCAAATTACATAAAAAAATAAAATATAACATGAATGTCAAACTCAACGAACTTATTTAATGAAAATTGACTTTCACTGTAGCTGAAAAACGAATTTAATGGCTTTTTACTCTGGATATGACCCTGAGAAGAAAACTTCCTCAAATTTACTCTGACGGGGGTACTCCTACAATACGCTAGTTCTGTAAATTTCTGGGTTTATCTAAACTCAAAGCTTTATGAATCTACATATTGATTACATTTTAAATAAAGCGAGGAAAAAAAAAGTTTTTAAATTTTAAAATCAGAAGCAAAACCAAAAGTGGGGCAAGACAAAAGATAGCTAACATTACTATCTTATGCGCTTGTGCGGTCAGAATTAATTTACGCCCAGAAGTATTCTTAGCCGCCCCCACAACCATTTACTTAATCTTAAATTACAAAGTTAGACTGCAAATGTACTATATATAACTGGCACTTGGCGTTACTATACATGCATGTAACTGGGAACCTACCATGAATTGGAAGTTTTGCCTCTCAATGAGTTTCGAAAAGCGTTCTGCATATTAATTTGTTCTTAAAGAACTCTTCACAAAATACTTTTTGTGCTAAGAAGTATCATGAAATCTGAAACAGACTTTGCAATAAGAGCTAGAAGATAAATCAACTGTATCCATTCAGGACATATATTCTTACTTATTGAAAGAATCAAAACATAAATCAAAAACTAAAATCGATTGAGCCATTCTATGACCATTCCCAAATGGGAACAAATAAAAGCTAATTTTGATACAAAATCCCACTGTTCTCACGTAAAACACGCTTTCTCCAAACCTTCTTAAAAGGGATGTAAATTGTCATTTGGAAAATGGGTTTAAAGACCACTTGTAAGTTTGTACGGTGGTTCAGTACAGATGATCGTTAACCACTGACGCAGTTTTATCATACAAGCTTAAAAGTGGAGAAATTGTATCATCTGGGATAATAAATGTCGGATTTTTTACAGCGAGCTAGTTAGCAATTCTAATGTCTCTAAAGGTATATTCGAAATTCTTCACTTAAAAATTGTCAACCTTCAACTTTGTAGTGATTCAGATCAGCGATTTCTGGCTTTACAATCATCCAAATTCAAAGATTCGTAATGAGATAAAACCGGATATAAATTAATAACGATCCTTATCAATGAAGAGAGTCATATATTTTTGTTGGGAGCCCTTCACTGCGGCATTTCATCCAAAATGAGCGAGTTGACCAAGTGTCGAAGAGCAGCTAGCAACATTGAAGGACAAACTACATGCAGTATAGATCTGGCTTGTCAGATGTTAAGCATGATAACTAAAAGCATCAAACGACGATTTAAAATTTATGGAAAAACACGATTTGTCTATAGTAATAAAATGTGTGTTAAAACCAAGCGCTGATATTAACCCCAAAAACAATTAAGAAAAATCCAAACTCAATTTCCAGAGACGTAGGAAGCTTAATTCATCGCATGCGATTAAATTCACCTCGAATAAATACTGCAAAATGTCTAATGTATGTGTGGGACCCTCTCAGTTGTAAGTCCTTGTTTTTGAATGTGCAGGAACAAAAACAGTATTGCAAAGGGAAGGTGCTGATAAATTTTTATCTGTGATCGACTTCACTGAACTTGCTTCATGTTAAAAATGGTTTTTCATGTGTTTAATTTGTCACCATTTATTACAAAGCCAGGAAGGAAATTATTTCCTTTGAAATATAACTCCACCCCCCCCCCAAACTCATTTGAACAAACATATGTCATCTTAATCCAAATTCAATCTTTAGTATGATGCCGCTTAAATAAGAACAACATAAGATTGTAATTATACACTCTTAACTCTCAACTACTCGCTTAATTGAAGTGGTCCAAAACTGGAAAAAATATGACCCACGTCACCACTGGAAAAGGTTGCTGAAACGAAAGACATCTTCCAACGGACTGCTTCAAACTTCACGAATACACCTCTAGTGCGAGTGACTATTGAAGAACGAAGAAAATTAGTTCCACTGGGTATCGGGACATGGTGAAATTACTTTATTTCTGTGAAAACTGTGTGGCACACTGGAAAACCCGTATCATAAACTTATCTCTTAACACACTCACACACACACACACACACACACACACACACACACACACACACACACACACACACACACACATACACACACACACACACACACACACACACACACACACACACACACACACACACACATATATATATATATATATATATATACACACACCCACACCCACACCCACACACACACAAATACATGTTCACACACACACACACACACACACACACACACACACACACACACACACCACACACACACACACACACACACACTCACAAATGGTTGCACACACTCGTACTTCTTTAACTTTCATCATACACTCTATCACTACAAACTGTCTGAAATCACTTTATGTGGGAAGACGTTAAACGGAACAACAACAACAACACACACACACACACACACACACACACACACACACACACACACACACACACACACACACACACACACACACACACACACACACAACCCATCGTGTGCCGAATTTGAAGAGATAAGTGATTGCTCGTTTTTCATTTTCGTTGTCCTGAGTGTTGTTGTTTATTCTTGCCTGAAGAAGACCTAAGAGGTTGAAACGTGTTGTGTTTTGTCTTGTGATTCGTTTGTTCATGTTTGGCGGAGATAGTACTTAAAACTTGTAAAGATTTGTTTGGATCTCCGCCTGCAGTCGCCTCGCTTTTCAGCCCTCTTTTGAAGTGCGTTTTTTCCAAATAGTCCACTGCCTTTTCTGGCCATGTTTTGTTTTCCAAACAATCAACTGCCTTTGCTGGCCATGGTTTTTTTTTTCTCCAAATAGTCCACTGCCTTTGCTGGCCATGGTTTTTTTTCCCAAATAGTCCACTGACTTTGCTGGCCTTGTTTTGTTTGTTTTTTTTTCAAATAGTCCACTGCCTTTGCTGGGCATGTTTATTTTCAAATAGCCCACTGCCTTTGCTGGGCATGTTTTTTTTCAAATAGCCCACTGCCTTTGCTGGGCATGGTTTTTTTTTTCCAAATAGCCCACTGCCTTTGCTGAGCATGTTTTTCCAAATAACCCACTGCCTTTGCTGAGCATGTTTTTCCAAATAGTCCACTGCCTTTGCTGAGCATGTTTTTCCAAATAGTCCACTGCCTTTGCTGAGCATGTTTTTCCAAATAGTCCACTTCCTTTGCTGGCCTTGTGTGTTTTTTCCAAATAGCCCACTGCCTTTGCTGGGCATGTTTTTTTCCCCCAAATAGCCCACTGCCTTTGCTGGCCTTGTTTTGTTTTTTCCCAAATAGTCCACTGCCTTTGCTGGGCATGTTTTTCCAAATAGTCCACTGCCTTTACTGGCCTTGTTTTTTTTCCAAATAGTCCACTGCCTTGGCTGGCCTTGTTTTTGCAAATAGTCCACTGCCTTTTCTGGCCTTGTTTTTTTTCAAATAGTCCACTGCCTTTTCTGGCCGTGTTTTTGCAAATAGTCAACTACCTTTTCTGGCCGTGTTTTTTTTTTCAATAGTCCACTGCCTTTGCTGGCCTTGGTTTTTCAAATAGTCCACTGCCTTTTCTGGCCGTGTTTTTTTTCAAAAAGTCCACTGCCTTTGCTGGCCTTGCTTTTCCAAATAGTCCACTGCCTTTTCTGGTCGTGTTTTTTTCTTCAAATAGTCCACTCCCTTTGCTGGCCTTGTTTTTCCAAATAGTCCACTGCCTTTTCTGGCCGTGTTTTTTTCCAAATAGTCCACTGCCTTTGCTGGTCTTGTTTTTCCAAATAGTCCACTGCCTTTGCTGGTCTTGTTTTTCCAAATAGTCCACTGCCTTTGATGGCCTTGCTGGACTGTTCTTGGGGTTCCATAGGCATGATTTTGTTTCTTCAATTCCTGTTGTGTGTGTGTCTGTTCTGCTTTCTCTTTCTGCCTTTGACCACTCCCTGTGTCTGCCACCCTCGGCTGCACCTGTCATTTTTTTTTTATCTTAAGGTTCACAAATGCTAAGTCCATTACCATCTGAACGTTTAATTTCCTGTCACTCTTTAGAGTATCTGATATATTTAGTCAATCGAAAGCTTATCAGTTAACGAACCATGCAATCGAAAAAGATGACACAGTGTATATATATGGTAATATAGTGGTAATCACTCTTTAGAACTGGTGAATCTTTGTGCTCCATTAAAGAATAATCTACCCTGCAGATTTTGCAGAAGTGATCGCTGAATTTGAGCAAAATCCATTATTGCTATATGTAACACTATAGTTTGGCACATTCAGTCAAATACATAGGAAATCAACAAACCAAATCATTCACAAAGGACATCGGCAAACCAAATCATTCACAAAGGACATCGGCAAACCAAATCATTCACAAAGAACATCGGCAAACCAAATCATTCACACAGGACATCGGCAAACCAAATCATTCACACAGGACATCGGCAAACCAAATCATTCACAAAGGACATCGGCAAACCAAATCATTCACACAGGACATCGGCAAATCAAATCATTCACAAAGGACATCGGCAAACCAAATCATTCACAAAGGACATCGGCAAACCAAATTATTCACACAAAAGGTCGGCAAACCAAATCATTCACACAAAAGGTCGGCAAACCAAATCATTCACACAAAAAGTCGGCAAACCCAAATCATTCACACAAAAGGTCGGCAAACCAAATCATTCACACAAAAGGTCGGCAAACCAAATCATTCACACAAAAGGTCGGCAAACCCAAATCATTCACACAAAAGGTTGGCAAACCAAATCATTCACAAAGGACATCGGCAAAGCAAATCATTCACAAAGGACATCGGCAAACCAAATCATTCACAAAGGACATCGGCAAACCAAATCATTCACAAAGGACATCGGCAAACCAAATCATTCACAAAGGACATCGGCAAACCAAATCATTCACACAGGACATCGGCAGACCAAATCATTCACAAAGGACATCGGCAAACCAAATCATTCACACAGGACATCGGCAAACTAAATCATTCACAAAGAACATCAGCAAACCAAATCACTCACACAAGACATCGGCAAACCAAATCATTCACAAAGGACATCGGCAAACCAAATCATTCACAAAGGACATCGGCAAACCAAATCATTCACACAGGACATCGGCAAACCAAATCATTCACACAGGACATCGGCAAACCAAATCATTCACAAAGGACATCGGCAAACCAAATCATTCACACAGGACATCGGCAAATCAAATCATTCCAAAGGACATCGGCAAACCAAATCATTCACAAAGGACATCGGCAAACCAAATTATTCACACAAAAGGTCGGCAAACCAAATCATTCACACAAAAGGTCGGCAAACCAAATCATTCACACAAAAGGTCGGCAAACCCAAATCATTCACGATCACACAAAAGGTCGGCAAACCAAATCATTCACACAAAAGGTCGGCAAACCAAATCATTCACACAAAAGGTCGGCAAACCCAAATCATTCACACAAAAGGTTGGCAAACCAAATCATTCACAAAGGACATCGGCAAACCAAATCATTCACAAAGGACATCGGCAAACCAAATCATTCACAAAGGACATCGGCAAACCAAATCATTCACAAAGGACATCGGCAAACCAAATCATTCACAAAGGACATCGGCAAACTAAATCATTCACACAGGACATCGGCAAACCAAATCATTCACAAAGGACATCGGCAAACACACTCATTCACAAAGGACATCGGCAAACTAAATCATTCACACAGGACATCGGCAAACCAAATCATTCACAAAGGACATCGACAAACCAAATCATTCACAAAGGACATCGGCAAAACAAATCATTCACAAAGGACATCGGCAAACCAAATCATTCACACAAGACATCGGCAAACCAAATCATTTACACTAGACATCGACAAATCAAATCATTCACAAAGGACATCGGCAAATCAAATCATTCACACGGGACATCGGCAAACTAAATCATTCACACAGGACATCGGCAAACCAAATCATTCACACTGGACATCGGCAAACTGAATCATTCACGAAGAATATCGGCAAACCCAATCATTCACACAAGACATCGACAAGCCCAGTCTTCACAAAGGACATCGGCAAACCAAATCATCCACACAGGACAACGGCAAACCAAATCATCCACACAGGACAACGGCAAACCAAATCATCCACACAGGACAACGGCAAACCAAATCATCCATACAGGACATTGGCAAACCAAATCATTCACAAAGGACAACGGCAAACCA
>CM031614.1:37011486-37025879 GCA_018398815.1 Conus ventricosus
ACGGTATATAGGGTAATCTATAACATCGGGCATCATCCGTGACCCATAATGAACATACCTGCTAATTTTCATAAAGATCGGCCAAGTACTTTTTGAGATATTCCATGAAGAAGAAAAGCCGTTACAGGCCGTTACAGCTGTTAGTAACGGCTGTAACGGTAAACTAAAACATTGGGCATTATCCGTGACCCATAATGAACATACCTACAAATTTTCAGAAAGATCGGCCAAGTACTTTTTGAGATATTCCATAAGAAGAAAAGCCGTTACAGGCCGTTACAGCCGTTAGTAACGGCTGTAACGGGGTAAACTAAAACATCGGGCATCATCCGTGACCCATAATGAACATACCTGCTAATTTTCACAAAGATCAGCCAAGTACTTTCTGAGATATTCCATGGAGAAGAAAAAGCGTTACAGGCCGTTACAGCCGTTAGTAACGGCTGTAACGGTAAACTAAAACATCGGGCATCATTCTTGACCCATAGTAAACATACCTACAATTTTTCAGAAAGATCGGCCGAGTAGTTTTGTCTGGAGCGAGTGGAACACATTTTGACCACGGACACACACACACACACACACACACACACACACACACACACACACACACACACACACACACACACACACAAACACACACACACACACACACACACACACACACACACACACACACACACACACACACACACACAGCATTTCTTCGTTCCCACTCCAAAGTGCTCCCTGTTCTTTAAGAACTGGGAGTACAAAAATGTTAACAGCAGAAGGGCATCTGGGAGTCATGACCTGGACGCGGCCCGGCCTCCTTAGAATGTAAGGCGTTCAGGGCCGAAACACTTGTCTGAAGGGGGTTTCTTCTCTGAAGACCTTCTCCTGTCAAGCTCTCCATAGAGTTTCTTCCCACTATCGACCCACGGTTACCCAGTATGGAGTGTATCGGCAGGATCACAGTGCTGCTGGGGGATGCAAGGGAAAACAAAATAATAACCAAGAATCAGCTGGTAAAATGGACCCAGCAACAACGACGGAGAAGATGAAAGCATCACTTTGCTTCGGACCTTCTGACCAGACGTAGACCTAATCAAAAAGGGGGGAATGGCAACCTAAATACGGCGATTTACTTCATGAACAGAAAGCGGTAGTCATACACAGTCAAGAGGAGCGAAATTCTTAATCAAAGGGATGAAATGCTTACAGAAAAAAAGGGGTGGTATACTTCAACAAGAGAGTGGAACACACAGTACGGTCAAGAGGAATGAAGAACTTATTCAAAAGGGATGAAGTCACAAAAAAAACAAAACGAAATGCTAACTCTTCAGCGATGAAATACTGCCTTAAAAGGATGAAGAAAATACTTCACAGAAAGTGGATGACACAATCAAGAGATCTAGTTGCAAAGCGAGACGACTGCAGGCGGAAATCTAAACAAATCTTAAATAAATGTTAGCGAACCGCCCAGAGAACGTGGACAAACGAGTTACAAGACAAAACACGACGCGTTTCGACCTCTTAGGTCTTCGTCTGGTGATAATTAAACGAATAAAACAACGAAAATTCACTTAGCTTTGGTCGCTTCAGATCGCTCAGGCTTCAGCGCAAGGAAGAAGGCGTTGAATGAGAACGAGGCTGTTGGAAGGGAAGTAGTGAGCGAGTCAAAGTCGTAATGATGATAATAATATTACTGATAGGAATACTATTAATGGTCAAAATATTGGGGGGGGGGGGGGGGGGGGGGGGGGGGGGGGGGGGGGAGACAATTGGTGAAGCGAGCGATCTGAAGCGACCAAAGCTAAGTGAATTTTCGTTGTTTTATTCGTTTAATTATCACCAGACGAAGACCTAAGAGGTCGAAACGCGTCGTGTTTTGTCTTGTAACTCGTTTGTCCACGTTCTCTGGGCGGTTCGCTAACATTTATTTAACAATCAAGAGAGTTAAACGCTTAATAGGGGAACTGAATACATGATTCATATGAACCGAACGCTTGATAGAATAGTTACGGAGCACTCGATCAGTGTCTTCAAAGTAGGATACGATGAAGGGAAGAAGAACACCCGGTCAAATCATAGTGTTTCTTGTAGCACCGAATCAGGCCACTTTGTCTTAAGCGGCATTCAGTAAAGTGATATTGTTTCTAGACTATATACTGAATATGGTCATGTCGTTTTGTAGTACCACCCAGTCACAGATATACTGTTTTTAAATAGCATCCCATCAAGTCATCTTGTTTCTAAAAGGTCTCAACTAAGTCAGAGTGTTTTGAGTGTCCCTGAATCAAGTCATGTTGTTTGTAGTACCACCCAATCAAGTCATGTTGTTTGTAGTACAGTCAAACCTCTATTATAAGACCCTCTGTTACGAGACCTCCTCTCATTTAAGACTGAATTTTTTTGCACGGATGCATTTTACTATCAAAACGACCCCTCTTAAGCGACTTCCTCTAAAACGCGACTTGCGACCTTTGTTTTGTTGAAATTTACGACCTTCGCACCATTGGTGTACGACCATGAGTCAAGGGAAACAACTGCACACCTGCCGCAATCTAGAGTCGCTTCCCTTGTTAAAAGAAAGATGGCGGAGATCGGAGGCAAAACATGCGGATCATGAAAGAGAAAGGCCCTGAATTTAGAAGAGAGAGTGGAGGTGATCAAAAGAAGTCGTGGAGGTGAAACTGCAATATCGATTGCTCGAAGTTATGAAGTTGGCAAGACCCAGATTCAAAACATCATCAAAGATCAGAAAGCTGTCATGACCAGAGCTGTCATGACCAGATTTGCCTTGGCAAAGGGCATGGAAGACATGACTGAAAAAATGTTATCTGTGCAGTCTGACATTCTGAAAGAACATTCCAGATGGGCGGGGAGAATGAAGCAGCAGAAATTGACATCTTTCTTTGTGAAGAAAGATTAATGTTTTACTTCAGTAACAGACACATCCATATGTGTGTGTGTGTGTGTGTGTGTGTGTGTGTGTGTGTGTGTGTGTGTGTGTGTGTGTGTGTGGCTGTGGCTGTGTGACTGTGATTGAGTGAGTATGTGTACTGTGTGTGAAAATATTTCTTCAACACATAGTCATTGTATGTCCTTTTGTTTAGCTGTATGAAGGAGACGGTGTGTGTGTGTGTGTGTGTGTGTGTGTGTGTGTGTGTGTGTGTAATTGTAAGGATATTTTATCTGAAAATATTCCAACGCCTAGTCAATGTGTCATTTTGTGTACATTGTATTTGCATTCATCTGTGAAAATTATACATGTTTTCAGTATGCATTCAGTGTTCTTGAGACTTTTTGTGCATGGAGAATTCATCTGTGAGAAAGTGTTTGTTTCTACACCTGTCGGTGCCTACCTCCCTTATAAGACCCCTCCAATTTAAGACCGAATTTTCTGGACATTTTGAAGGTCTTAAAATAGAGGTTTCACTGTACCACCCAATCAAGTCATGTTGTTTGTAGTACCACCCAATCAAGTCATGTTGTGTCTAGTACCACCCAAACAGGTCATGTTGTTTCTAGTATCACCCAATCAAGTCATGTTGTTTTGAGTAGCACTGAATCAAGTCATGTAGTTTCTAGTACCACCCAATCAGGTCATGTTGTTTCTAGTACCACCCAATCAGGTCATGTTGTTTCTAGTACCACCCAAACAGGTCATGTTGTTTCTAGTACCACCCAATCAGGTCATGTTGTTTCTAGTGCCACCCAAACAGGTCATGTTGTTTGTAGTACCACCCAATCAGGTCATGTTGTTTCTAGTACCACCCAATCAGGTCATGTTGTTTGTGTACCACCCAAACAGGTCATGTTGTTTGTAGTACCACCCAAACAGGTCATGTTGTTTGTAGTACCACCCAAACAGGTCATGTTGTTTGTAGTACCACCCAATCAGGTCATGTTGTTTGTAGTACCACCCAAACAGGTCATGTTGTTTGTAGTACCACCCAAACATGTCATGTTGTTTCTAGTACCACCCAAACAGGTCATGTTGTTTCTAGTACCACCCAATCAAGTCATGTTGTTTCTAGTACCACCCAATCAAGTCATGTTGTTTGTCGTACCACCCAAACAGGTCATGGTGTTTGTAGTACCACCCAAACAGGTCATGTTGTTTGTAGTACCACCCAAACAGCTCATGTTGTTTGTAGTACCACCCAATTAGGTCATGTTGTTTGTAGTACCACCCAAACAGGTCATGTTGTTTGTGTGTGTAATTGTAGTACCACCCAAACATGTCATGTTGTTTCTAGTACCACCCAAACAGGTCATGTTGTTTCTAGTACCACCCAATCAAGTCATGTTGTTTGTAGTACCACCCAATCAAGTCATGTTGTTTGTCGTACCACCCAGTCAGGTCATGTTGTTTGTAGTACCACCCAATCAAGTCATGCTGTTTGTAGTACCACCCAATAAAGTCATGTTGTTTCTAGTACCACCCAATCAGGTCATGTTGTTTTGAGTGTCCCTGAATCAAGTCATGTAGTTTCTAGTACCACCCAATCAAGTCATGTTGTTTCTAGTATCACCAATCAAGTCATGTTGTTTTGAGTAGCACTGAATCAAGTCATGTAGTTTCTAGTACCACCCAATCAAGTCATGTTGTTTCTAGTACCACCCAATCAAGTCATGTTGTTTGTAGTACCACCCAATCAGGTCATGATGTTTGTAGTACCACCCAATCAAGTCATGTTGTTTGTAGTACCACCCAATCAAGTCATGTTGTTTCTAGTACCACCCAATCAGGTCATGTTGTTTTGAGTGTCCCTGAATCAAGTCATGTAGTTTCTAGTACCACCAATCAAGTCATGTTGTTTCTAGTATCACCCAATCAAGTCATGTTGTTTTGAGTAGCACTGAATCAAGTCATGTAGTTTCTAGTACCACCCAATCAAGTCATGTTGTTTCTAGTACCACCCAATCAAGTCACGTTCAATGGACGTTCATTAAAGAAAGAATAGCGGAACACAGACGTGACATCAAGTTCCAAAGAGAAAAGCCAATAATGCGACATTTCCTTCAGCATTCAGTTGGAGACCTTGCTGTTGCAGTGTTGGCAAAAGCTTACGGTGAAAGCAAAAGCTTTCAGACCTATTACTGAAGAAAAATGGATAAGGACATTGGATACAAGGATGCCACATGGATGTAATGTTAAGACAAATTTGTAACAACCCTATCCAGATTTACCTATGAACAACATTGATGATTTGCAGAAAATTTATATATATATATTTTTTTTTTCAGATCACAGTTCTTGTATGCCATGCACAGTCACAGACAGGACTATGGTCACATTATTCTGTGGTTTCATTTTCATTGTGATTTATGGAGCGTATTGTTATGTTTTTGAAGTACATTGGTTACAGTATAACTACACACACACACACACACACACACACACACACACACACACACACACACACATACACACACGCACGCGCGCGCGTGCACACACACACACACACACACACACACACACACACACACACACACACACACACACGACTTGCACCCCCTCCCCTTCTCCCTCCCCTTTTTTTCCCTTGTAGATGACATCACATGTTATGATGTCAGAACTTGCGTAATATATTTATGACGTCAATTCTTTGCTCTGACCTGTTGCCAAAGATGGACACCACGTAGTTGCATTGTTTTTGTTTTTGTTTTTCTCTTGAAAAAGGCCACGTGGCCGAATATTAGAAGAGTGGAATTGTGATTTTCTATACTGTTTTCTTCCCTTTGGAGGATTATTGCTTTTGTTTCTAAAAAAAAAAATTGTTCATTCGTAATTATAGATCTGCAGATTGTTTTCCAAAATCAGATGACACATCTGATTATGGTAACCAACAAAGCCAGCATGACGTATTGAAAATGTATCGAACCCCAGCTGTTCAAACGTCTGATAACACAATCATAAACCTTTTCTTGAAGATGGCATCGGCTAATCTATTTTGAACTACATTTTTCTCATGTGTTCATTTCTGGAACGTGATAACAAAACAGCAGATGCACACAATACCAAAATAAGGGGAGAAGGGGAGTGGATTAGGTGGTTGGGTGTGAGAAAGAGAAGGAACAGACCGGGGTGGGGGGGGGGGGGGGGGGGGAGAGAGGAGTGGGGGGGGGGGGGGGGGTATTGTTGACAGGAAAACTGGGAAGAAGAGTCGCTTGCTTTAAGGGAGAGAAAAGATAATGGGCTCGTGGGAAAGGAAACGAAATAAAGGAGGAATGAGGTCGTGGCAGGGGGTGGGGGTGGTTATTTTGAAGTAGAATAGGCAGGAACGTTAAAAGCTGACACAAGATGAAAGGGGGGAGGGGGGGGGGGGAGGGAAGAGTGTGTTAGCATTGGAGGCAGGAGAATGACGAAGGGAGGGGAGGGGAGCTGAAAGCTGGAATAGAGGAGAGAGGGGGTTTTGGGGAATAATGACAAGGGTGGTGAGGGTCGAAATGGCTTGATGATAATGCTGTAGAATAAGGGAAACCTTGAGGTAGGCGTTTGACTGGGTGGGGGAAGGGGGAGTTAAGATGTAGATTTAAAAAGAAAAGAAAAAGTTGCTGGAGTGGAGGAAATGGATAAGAAAAAACAGAGATATAAATCATGAAAATTATTGCTGTTCAACCCGCCGTAATAGATTCTACAAAGGGGATGGAGTAAAGGGGGAGGGAGGGGGGGGGGGGGGGGGGGGGGGGGACAAAGAGGGGGTAAAATGACAGAAACAGCCTCAGAGATGGGTGGGGTGGTTATTCTCATCTCCGAATTCTTAAACCTCTCAACTACAATACTGACTTCTGTTTCCTGGATAACCGATTCCTGATTGATTGAAAGGAGGAGGAAAGGAGGAATAAAATGAAACAGGGGCTAGGAGGTGGAATCAAAGCGAAGTGTGGAGGGGAACCGTATGCACAAGGTGAACAAAATGGTCAAAGGATAAGAAAAAGGTATGCAGTGTAAGAAGGGGAAAAGTGTCTGCACACACACACACACACACACACACACACACACACACACACACACACACACACACACACACACACGCACACACACACACACACATCAGAGAGAGAGAGAGAGAGAGAGGAGAGAGAGAGAGAGAGAGAGAGAGAGAGAGAGAGAGAGAGAGAGAATTAGCTTCACACTGTACAGCGGTGTCTCACACTGCACAGCGATGAGTATGTCTGCTTCACACGATACAACGGTGAGGCTGGCTGTTTGCACATGTACAGTAACGGTAAGCCACATACTGTAACGTGGTGAGTCTGACTACTTCCCACTTTGCAATGGTGAGGCTGGCTGTTTGCACTGTACAGAAACGGTAAGCCACATACTGTAACGTGGTGAGTCTGACTACTTCCCACTTTGCAATGGTGAGGCTGGCTGTTTGCACTGTTCAGTAACGGTAAGCCACATACTGTAACGTGGTGAGTCTGACTACTTCCCACTTTGCAATGGTGAGGCTGGCTGTTTGCACTGTTCAGTAACTGTAAGCTTCATAGTGTAACGTGGTGAGTCTGACTACTTCCCACTTTGCAATGGTGAGGCTGGCTGTTTGCACTGTTCAGTAACGGTAAGCCACATACTGTAACGTGGTGAGTCTGACTACTTCCCACTTTGCAATGGTGAGGCTGGCTGTTTGCACTGTTCAGTAACTGTAAGCTTCATAGTGTAACGTGGTGAGTCTGACTACTTCCCACTTTGCAATGGTGAGGCTGGCTGTTTGCACTGTTCAGTAACTGTAAGCGCATACTGTAACGTGGTGAGTCTGACTACTTCCCACTTTGCAATGGCGAGGCTGGCTGTTTGCACTGTTCAGTAACTGTAAGCTTCATAGTGTAATGTGGTGAGTCTGACTACTTCCTACTTTGCAATGGTGAGGCTGGCTGTTTGCAATGTTCAGTAACTGTAAGCTTCATAGTGTAATGTGGTGAGCCTGACTACTTCTTACTTTGCAAGGATGAGGTTGGCTAACCGTAAGCTTCATACTGTAATGTGGTGAGCCTGACTACTTCCCACTTTGCAACGGTGAGGCTGGCTAACCGTAAGCTTTATACTGTAATGTGGTGAGCCTGACTACTTCCCACTTTGCAACGGTGAGACTGGCTAACCGTAAGCTTCATACTGTAACGTGGTGAGTCTGACTACTTCCCACTTTGCAACGGTGAGGCTGGCTACCTAACACTGTTCAATGGCGAGTCTGTCTGCTTCACATTTTACGTGGTGAGCTTGTACGCTCCACACCGTATATCGATGAGTCTGTTTGCGTCACACTGTACAGTAGTGAGTCTGTCTGCTTGCACGATTCACACCAGTAAACATGTCTGCTTCACGTGGTGTGGTGGTAAGTCTGTTTGCGTCACACTGCACAGCCAGTCTGACAGTGTACAGGAATGAGTCTTCTACTTGTCGCTGTGTATCTGTGATTCTGCTGCACATTGTGTGATGGTGTCTTTCTGCTTCACACTGAAGAGCGGTGAGTCTGCTTTACATTGTAGAATGGTGAACCTGTCTGCTTCATAGTGTTCTGGTCCCAGTTTGTTAGTTTCACGTTCAATGGCGGTGAGTCTGCTTTACTTTGTACAATGGTGAACCTGTCTACTTCACAGTGTTCTGGTTCAAGTTTGTTAGCTTCACGTTCAATGGTGGTGAGTCTGCCCTCTAGACATCGGACATCGGTGAGTCAATCTGCATCATTATCTCAACACCAGTGACAGTACGTTGTATGGTTCATACTTCACACTGCGCAGGGTTAGATCTGCCTGAGTCCATCTGCTTTACTGCACGGCTTGATTGCGTCATGGTTCACATTCTACACTGGCCAGTCTGTCTGCGTCACACAATACAGCAATGGGTCTGCTCCACACAATACAGCAATGGGTCTGCTCCACACAATACAGCAATGGGTCTGCGTCACACAATACAGCAATGGGTCTGCTCCACACAATACAGCAATGGGTCTGCGTCACACAATACAGCAATGGGTCTGCGTCACACAATACAGCAATGGATCTGCTCCACACAATACAGCAATGGGTCTGCTCCACGCTGTACAGCAGTCTGTCTGGTGATACCGCTCAGTGGTGAGCCTTTCTGCTCCACGCTGTACAGCAGTGAGTCTGTCTGGTGATACCGCTCAGTGGTGAGTCTTTCTGCTCCACGCTGAACAGCAGTGAGTCTGTCTGGTGATACCGCTCAGTGGTGGGCCTTTCTGCTCCACGCTGTACAGCAGTGAGTCTGTCTGGTGATACCGCTCAGTGGTGAGTCTTTCTGCTCCACGCTGTACAGCAGTGAGTCTGTCTGGTGATACCGCTCAGTGGTGAGTCTTTCTGCTCCACGCTGTACAGCAGTGAGTCTGTCTGGTGATACCGCTCAGTGGTGAGTCTTTCTGCTCCACGCTGAACAGCAGTGAGTCTGTCTGGTGATACCGCTCAGTGGTGAGTCTTTCTGCTCCACGCTGAACAGCAGTGAGTCTGTCTGGTGATACCGCTCAGTGGTGGGCCTTTCTGCTCCACGCTGTACAGCAGTCTGTCTGGTGATACCGCTCAGTGGTGAGCCTTTCTGCTCCACGCTGTACAGCAGTGAGTCTGTCTGGTGATACCACTCAGTGGTGAGCCTTTCTGCGTCACGCTGTACAGCAGTGAGTCTGTCTGGTGATACCGTCAGTGGTGAGCCTTTCTGCTCCACGCTGTACAGTAGTGAGTCTGTCTGGTGATACCGCTCAGTGGTGAGCCTTTCTGCGTCACGCTGTACAGCAGTGAGTCTGTCTGGTGATGTCGCTCAGTGGTGAGCCTTTCTGCATCACGCTGTACAGCAGTGAGTCTGTCTGGTGATACCGCTCAGTGGTGAGCCTTTCTGCTCCACGCTGTACAGTAGTGAGTCTGTCTGGTGATACCGCTCAGTGGTGAGCCTTTCTGCGTCACGCTGTACAGCAGTGAGTCTGTCTGGTGATACCGCTCAGTGGTGAGCCTTTCTGCTCCACGCTGTACAGTAGTGAGTCTGTCTGGTGATACCGCTCAGTGGTGAGCCTTTCTGCGTCACGCTGTACAGCAGTGAGTCTGTCTGGTGATACCGCTCAGTGGTGAGCCTTTCTGCATCACGCTGTACAGCAGTGAGTCTGTCTGGTGATACCGCTCAGTGGTGGGTCTTTCTGCTTCACATTGCGTAGCGGCGTGTTTCCTGCCTTACAGTGTGCAGTGGTAAGTCTGTCTTCTTCAAATGTGCATCAGTGAGTCAGTGTGTTTTACACTGCTCAGCGGTGAGCCTCATAGCTTCATATTATGCAGCAAGTACTTTTCCCCGAAGATGGAGTATGGCTGCCTTAATGGCGGGATACAAAAACGGCCATGCACACAAAACTCCACTCCCTTTGTTGTGTAGATGGGATTAATACTTGCCTGTCCATATAGGGAGAGTCCGCAGGAGTATCTGCCTGCGTACGCAGCAGCAGCAGAAGAAGAAGATGCAGCAAAGTGTCTGTCTGCTTGATATTGTACAGTGATGTGTGCCACACGTCACTGTGTGATAAACTTGTCTGTTTCATGCTGTACAGTAGTGAGTCCGTCTACCTCAAAGTGTACGGGTGAGAATGTCTGCTACACTTTGTACAGTTATCAGAATGGCTGATTCATATTGTATAGCAGTCAGTCTGCTTCGCATTTCAAAGTAATCAGTCTCCAGGTGCACACTGACACACTGTACACTGATGAGTATGCCTGCTTTGCATTGAGCTGACTACATTGTTGCTCCTTCTGCCAAAATGAAAACACCAAACATTTCTCTTTCTCGTTTGTTATTATATATCAACTTTAAAACACTGTTTCTGTGAGTAAAGTGTCCATGCGCTGCCATGGAGCGCATAACGTTATCAGGCTATCTGTCTGAGGGGGTTCAAAAGGGGAGACTGCAAACTCTGACACTATAAAACAATCAAACCTGGGCTGTATTCTCCCTTCTCACCCCCACTCCCCTCTTCAGCAGTACTCCTGGTGACGACACCCACTACCTCCCTTCCCGATAAGCAATAGCATAATTGCGAGAACCCCTACCCCACTATCAAATCCGCGTCTTAACCACAGAGAGATAACTTTCTGTCCATGTCCATGTCCATGTTTTGGATCTGTCGGGGTGACTGGTATCGGCAAATTCATATTCACTGTCGCTGGATGAACGTTGCGGCGCCCTTCGAAGAGAGAGCTCACTCATCATGCTGGCTCTGCAAGTAAGTCATTATTATCGTCAGTCTTGGGCTTAGTCAGTGGTGTCCTGGGTACGTTAGCTCAGAACAGCACCACTGAACAACCGCCAAAGTGACTTGGCAACAATGCAGTGTCTCCTCCAGCGGGTTGCCTGTGGCGACTTGCTATTGCTTAACTCCTGTGGATTACAAAAGCCGGGACTATGTTGGTTCAACAATATTTGCATCATCATGCTGTAAGAATCCTGGATCCACTTTTCTATCCGGATCGGCTCCACGGATCTCCATTTAAACCAAACAGGGTTCGTCTCCGAGCCACGTTCTATCATTCTACCATGTTTCACTAGAATCGGTTCGATGGATTTTTTTTCCCCGACGTGAAACTTGCTAACAGACAAACAAACACACAGACGCAAGTTAAAACCTAATCTCCCGGCTGATGAACTAAATAAAAGCCATTGAAGCAGACAGTAGAGTGCATTGACACTATCAGCGACACGCCGCCTTTGTAAATCAGATTACGCTGAAAATGACTAAGAGCAACGTCCTCTTTCATGCTATTTTTTTCCATTCTTTTCTCTCTTTCTTTTTTTCCGTCGATAATTACAGAACTATACATTGAAACGTTCCGATCCGTCGCCATGTACTTTTGATGTTGCTGGCATTTTGTTACTCTCAGGTGGTATTACACAGCATTGTCGTTGTCGACTAGATATTTGTGACCGCCCTTCCTTTGCTGATTCTGATTCCATCGGCGTGTTCATATCGATGGCAGAGAGAGAGAGAGAGAGAGAGAGAGAGAGAGAGGACAACTGGGAAAGTTGATCATTAATCGGTTGATCGATGTTACTGGCCAGCGCTGTGCGCTCCATGTCATATCATGTGGCAAAGGATAAGTACAGACTGAATTAAATGACTTTATACTGTGTACTATTTTGAACTCTGGACACACACACACACACACACACACACACACACACACACACACACACAAACACACACACACACACACACACACGCACGCACGCACGCACGCACGCACGCACGCACGCACGCACGCACACACACACACACACAAACACACGAGAGAGAGAGAGAGAGAGAGAGAGAGAGAGAGAGAGAGAGAGAGAGAGGAGAGAGAGAGCCGAATTGTTTCATGCTATGTAGAATGTTGAACTGTTCTGTATACTGGGTCCTAATGTCTGCGATTTTCATGGCCTGTACTTGAAACGTTTATCTCGATAGCGACAAACAAGAGACCCCCAGTTGAAGGTTACTTTTTGATTACAGAAGACGAACTGGAGATCTAAACCAATATAATGAAATAATCGATAATGCTCAAATCTTTCACTGAAACAAAAGACCACACACCGTCAAGTCATTCACGATCATACATTCTCGGAGAGAGAGAGGAGAGAGAGAGAGAGAGAGAGAGAGAGAGAGAGGGGTTATCATACCTGACAAATGTGGCTGGTCGTGTTTGTAAATGGCTCTAAATTCAGAGCAAGAAATCAGTAGTACTCAATACCGTTCTTGGCTTATGTGCAATTGCTTAACTGATTCTACTTTCATGATATTAATATTAGAATCCTTCTATGAAGCGTCTTTTCTCTTCTGCGACAAAGTATTTTTCATTATGGAATACTCCATGTACAAGTAGATCAATTGCTACCTTGTCGTGCAGACTTTCGTTAAATGCTTTAACGACAAAGTACTATAAAGACATGAACTGACATGCAGACTTTCGTTAAATGCTTTAACGACAAAGTACTATAAAGACATGAACTGACAATTGAGCATATACTGGTAAAATGTGCTTCAATGAAAACTTTCCTATCTCCGGAAGTCGTAGAATGTATTTGGCCTGTTTCTAATGTTAAGTTATTTTGGGATCATTTTTATGTTTTCAACCTTTCAATATTCAGTTGCAAAGGGAGACGACCCCAGGCAGAAATCTAAACAAATCTGAGATAAATGTTAGCGAAGAAGTGAGAGAGGACCTGACAGAAATTGTTAATGGCGGTTCACGAACAAACCTAGCCGGATCTGTAGAAGAAGAAATTTGAAGCCTACAACAGGACCGGCAAATGGTCAGAAATTGATCGTCCCGACGGGAAATAACAAAATTATGGTCGAAATTACCATCTGAGGCCATCGAAGTGACCTGAAAATGCAACATATTCAGAGAGCGGTTATCAAGGCGACGACTGCGTGCGTGCCAACCTCAAACGGATTACTTGATAGTGGCTTGCCAGTTCAGAGGCCAATTCTGAAGCGTTAAGCATTGTACCAATGCGGTGGCTATTTTGGATCACGTTTCGCGCGAGATTTCGTTGCGCAGACGCAGTGGCATCAGACCACATGTAAACAAGCAGTTTTCACGGATCTGGGATGAATCGGTCCCGATCACAGACCAGTTGTTTGGGGGACAGTATGTCCGTGACATGAAAGACGAGCGTGAGACCGACCACAGCAGTCCAGTGTAGGCATGAGCGCAGTACCGCGGAAACGCCCGCTACTATCGTGGACAGCGGGCGGTTCTTACTATTCTGAGTCGGGTCGCGCACGTGGTCATATTTTAGGCCAAAGGAACAGAACAAACAAAAGACAGCATTGCTTTCAGAGGAATGGGGACATCAGAATCTCAGCTGCTAATAGAAGAGGTGAGCTTGGTTTCATCTTTAAAACTTCAGAAACATGAGTTTACGGCTTGGAGATTAAGACAGTTTGAAGATGCGTGGTCTAAATCAATTCAGACCCAGAGATTATAAGTATGATAGAGGGGCTAAGGTTGAATTTGACTGTCCTTAAGACCAGTTATCCAGCCTATCTTTGCACTAAAACAAATGTCATAAATCCGAAAGAGTGCAAGATCAATGATTCAGACGTTCAAACTTCAATAGCTAAGAAAGTAGTTTCCCTTGTGGGCATTGCCCTGGTGAAATTAATTTCAAGTTTTTACCAGAGAAAGAAAGATGGATCTTATCGTATGATTTAAAATCTAAAAGACTCGATTTAGAATGATCAGTCATGATCATTTCAAAATGGATATCTTGAACACAGCCTGACTTTGATAATCAAGGATGCTTGATGGCCTCAATTGGTCTGAAGGATGCTGTATAGTGTAGCATCATGAACAGACAGGGGAAATTCGAATGGAGGAACAAATTTAACGTGCTTTACTCCTTTAACCCCCGTTAAAAGGTTTAAACG
>CM031614.1:37026879-37029379 GCA_018398815.1 Conus ventricosus
TTGCTGGGATTCGAATTCATGGTGATGGAAGGTGAATTCAGTTTATAACTGTGTTAAGATCTTTTACCTGCATCGTGTGAGAAGACTTGATTCAATGGTTTAATGTGTGCGTTGAATACACTTCCCTCGCCATCAGCGAGTGGCTAAGACTTGACAGCAATGGTCAGACGGTACTGACGGCAGGGTTCCAGTACCCTTCTTCCTTCCTCCTTCCTTCTTCTTTTCCTCCTCTCCGACTCTCCTCCCAGCTACGTCCTCCCCCCTCCCGGGGGCTTCACCTGGAGCACGAACTGGATGGTGCCACGTGCTGGTCGAGGCCACGTTCTGGCTGAGACCACGGACGAGATGGTGCCACGCGCTGGTCGAGGCCACGCCTTGGTCGGGACCGTGGACTGCTAGGGGAGCCCGCCGTCTCGACTGGCCGGCCTGGACCCCCGTCCAGGACCTCCAGTAACAGCTACGTCCCCCCCCCCCCCCCCCCCCCCCCCCCCGGGACACGCTCTTCACTGCCCGCTTGGGAGTCGAGGGTGTCGGCTTTGGGCGACTCCCTGCGAGAACCAACCCGGCTCGGAGCACCTAGTGCGACAGGGTGCTCCCTGCGGACTTGACAGGGGCAGGGATGTGGACGCACTCCGTTGTGTGAGAAAGGGTCAATACTGGAAATATTTCTTTATAATTGTGTACATGTCATATGTGCTGGAATGCTGTAATTGTGATTGTGTACGTCGTATGGTGAAATATTTATTTATAATCGTGCATGTTGTGGGTGTGGGAGTGCTTGATTGCGATTGTGCATGTTGTGTGCGTTGGAGTGCTTGATCGTGATTGTGCATGTTGTGTGCGTTGGAGTGCTTGATCGTGATTGTGCATGTTGTGTGCGTTGGAGTGCTTTATTGTGATCGTGCATGGTGCGTGTGTTGGAATGTTTATTTTGCTGGTGTGAATAAATGGGTGTTGTATCGTAATCTTTATTGTGTGGTCTCTTGCGGAGCGTGTGAGGTCAGTCACTCCCTTCACTCCCACCTAGACCGATCCTGTCAGGGCAGACCCCAGGGGTCGGTCGTGACACTCTCTGTTAAAACAAACCAAACCAGGGACTAACTTAAAGCCTTTAGTCATTCCTTGTTTTGAAAACAAGAGATTGTGTCTGGTTCACCACCTTCGGCAGTATTTGAAAAAGACTGCCCACTTACGAACTGGAAAGCACTTTTTATCAGTTGCATAGAGCCTTTCGCACCTGTGAAAAGAGACACCATTTCTCGTTGGATGAAAGATGTGCTGCTTATGGCTGGAATAGACATATCGAAGTACTCGGCTCTCAGCACTCGGGCTGCTAGTACTTCTGCAGCATTAGGCAGAGGTGTAACTATAGACAGCATCCTTCAAGCAGGTGGATGGCCAAACAGGAACACTTTTTCAAGATTCTACCACCGGATCATTAAACAGAATGAAGATGGAAATGGTGGTTCTATGAACACTAAAAGTTTTTCCCAGTCTGTGCTGGACACATTTGTAGACAACTCACATGAGGTGATTGCCTTTCAGAGCCTGGCGTGTTAAAGGAATAACGTGTGATCCCCGACGCTAAAATCTCCACATGTATACGTCTGACCAATCAGCAGACAAAGAACAATTTGGAAATTAATTGAGACTTACCTGGAAGTTGAAGTTTAATGGAGATTCTTTTGAGGATGCTGTTGGGTAGAGGTATACATGTGCCCACCCATCAGCAACTCGCGGTACTTCCATTGAACCCTCCTCCAGAGTTTGTTCTCGGGGATCACATAGCTGAAGTCTGGGGCGCGCGGTGTCGTCCTCCACATGTATACCTCTACCCAACAGCATCCTCGAAAGAATCTCCATTAAACTTCAACTTCCAGGTAAGTCTCGTTTGATTTTCAAAATAACAGTGATGTTTTGAATTCCATTGAAAACAAGATTTGCACATAGAATACGAGTCTTCCGTCACAAAATAATTTTCTGTTGATCCCAGTGTGCAGATGTTTCTGCAAAAAAAGACCGATTAACAAAACCAAATGCAAGTCCAACAGCATCCTCAACTCCAGCTGTTACTTAACCGTTCTTAACTCAAGACATGCAAGACAGTATCATGATGATCAAAACACATGTGTGCGTGATAAGGGATACAAAATCGTACTCCATTCTGACTTTGTAAATCACCGATGGAATGGAATCTACATACTTGCTTTGGAATCGATCCGTGGGCATATCGCTGTAACAGTTTCATTAAAACAAAACAAGTAGGTTTGCAACGGTGGCACATCTCAGACTACTCTAGGCGCCACGCGAGTATCTGTTTGGCACACACACACACACACACACACACACACACACACACACACACACACACACACACACACACACACACACACACACGCACACACACACACAACACACACACGCACGCACGCATGCACGCACAGAGAGAGAGAGAGAGAGAGAGAGAGAGAGAGAGAGAGAGAGAGAGAGAGAGATTGAT
>CM031614.1:37041879-37051879 GCA_018398815.1 Conus ventricosus
GATAGCAAGATGCGAAAGGCCACAAATGTCAGCCATCGTTTTTTTTATTTTCTCCTTCAAGTTATGTAGTTTTTTTTTTTCTTTATTTTCGCCTCGTAGACACTACTAAGTGTTCCCTATCTTGTTGAGCACCCTGCTGAAGACGTTGCGCACGTGCTGCGCGGAGCTGCGACGTCGGCACTTGTTGCTGTCCACCATCTTGCGTCTCTTGACCTCGCGGTGCAGCTCGTGAAAGAGTTCTGTGATGTCACTTCCGCCCTCGGAGGCTGAGGTTTCGTAAAAGGCGCAGGCCATGTCCTGTGCCAGGGACTCTCCTTCACTGAGCTGAAACAGAGTGAGTGCCGCTAAGGATGCGTTTAGTTCAACTGGGTCCAGTACGGTTTGGGTTGTAACAGAAGCATATCATTCATCAGTCAATCAAGTAATAACTCAATCATCCAGTTACTCAACCAGTCAGTCTACACACTTGTCTATCTATCTTTCTCTCTCTCTCTCTCTCTCCTCTCTCTCTCTCTCTCTCTCTCTCTCTCTCTCTCTCTATCTATCTATCTGTCTGTCTATCTATCTACCTATTTGTCTATCAATCCCCTAACCCTTTGTCTATTTCCTATCTTATCCAATTTCCTAGTCAAGCACGTACCGTGTTGGCGACAATAGCATGCCTGCTGGACTCGATGTTCTACCTGTTCCTTCAAAATAACCTTTCTATTGCTCTCCCTCCCATCCTCTGCTCTACAGTCACTAGCTCCGACTTACCAACGACTTCCTCGCATGCAGCAGACCAGCCTTGTTGGAGGTCGACTCACCACTGGACGCTGATTCTCTTCCTCTGTCTGTCTGTCTGTCTCTCTCTCTCAGAAGATGAAACACGTTTTCTGTTTTGCTGTCCTGCTCTGAACCATCTTGGAATGATACTCATTCAATCCAAACATTACACTGAACCGGAACCACGTCATTTCAGGCTCATTCTCTTACTGTCGACAAGGAATGAGAACACACTCTTGAATCTAGCCGTGCATACTTACGAAGCGAATCAGATAATTCGGACAGTATTGTCGTGATGTTCTTTGCTTTTTGTAACATATCTACACTTTTGTCATTACTTCACGTTGTTGGGTATGAAGAATGTTATACGATGCATTTATGAAACCCCCTTCAGTTTTGGGTTTTGGCTTTAATCTGAATAAAAGATTCGTCTTCGTCTTCATATTCTCTCTGTCTGTCTTTCTCTCTCTCTCTCCACGTCTTTATTTTGCACTTTTCTGCCCTTCACCACATGCTTCAACCCCCCCTCCCTCCTTCCTCCCAAACCACTGCTACCGAGACATATTCTTTCTCTCTTCTTCAAGAGTAATTTACTATCCCCTTCCGCTCAAGTAGCAGGTGTCTCTTATTGACGACTAGATGTTACTGATCTCTTTCTCTCTCTCTCTCTGTTATTGATGTTTCTTTTATTTTCCCTCTCTGTCTGTCTGCCTATCTGTCTGTCTCTCTTTATCTCTCTCTCTCTCTCTCTCTCTCTCTCTCTCTCTCTCTCTCTCTCTCTCTCTCTCTCTCTCTCTCTTCAGTGTTTCTTTCTCCGCTCGGTTGTCCTTTGTCTCTCCACCTTTGACTGTCCGTTTTCTCTCCCCCCCCCCCTCCCTTAGCTTCTTCTTTCTCCATCTGTCCCTTCTCTCATCCCCCCCCCCTCAACTTCCCATAGCATTGCTCCCCATCCACCACACACTTCGCCTCTCTGTCCCTCAACAACAGTGACTTACCATCACCTTCCTCTCGTGCAGCAGGTCGGCCTTGTTGGCCACCAGGACACACTGCACGTTGCTCCTCTTCGCCTGGTCCAGGGACGTCTTGATGGACTGCACTCGCTGGAAGCTGGCGCGGTCGTTGATGGCGTACACCAGCACGTACCCGTCCGCCCACATCACGCTGCCTTCTCTCTCCGCCTCCTGTTGGTGATGATGTTGTTCTTGTTGTGGTTATTGTTGAAGGATTAGATGCTCTTGAAGTGTACTGAACTCTTGGATGTTTGTTTTTTCTAATGGTCAAGTGTGAATCCTATAAATCCAATCACCACCACCCCCACCCCCCTGCAGACAAAACGACGACAACAACAACGAAGACGACGAATGTTATATGATGCTACTACAACATCAATAACACCAACAGCAACATCGACGACGATAACGACAACAACCACAGCAACAGTAACAACAACAACAACAACAACAACAACAACAATGAGGGCAGAGCGCTCGACTGCTGAACTGACGATTTGAATTTCAACCACTCGTCAGTTAGAACTTTTGTGCTTTGAGCCCACCAAAGCCACACAAAAATCCCACAGATAAATGTCTCTGATGAGAATCGAAACTACGACCTCCCAGCCGGGAGTCCGCGACGCTAGCCACTTCGCCACGTCTGCTGGTGTATTGCTGAAAAGCTGGTAGATGGAACATAATGGTGTCAACATGTCTTCGGAACAGAGAAACGGGGCAAAGGTTTTCTGTGGTTGCATTCTTCTTGTGCCTAAAGACTGCGGAAGCTTAAACTTGTATGGCATTAGGTACTTTCTACGTACGCTTTTTTGTCACTAAGTTTTCCTCCTCTTACGTTTTTGTTACTGTAATTAAAGCGCGCAAAGAGATCTTACCACTGCTGGAGATGTTGCTGAGATAAGCACACTTCATTATTTGCATTACCTTCAGGGCAATTTCTCACCGTTTCTGCCTGTCTGCTTTTGCCTGCCTGTCTGCTTGTCCGTCCGTCCGTCCATCCGTCAGTCTGTCTCTCTCCATCTCTCTCTTTCTGTGTGTGTGTGTGTGTGGGGTGTGTGTGTGTGTGTGTGTGTGTGTGTGTGTGTGTGTGTGTGTGTATGTGTGTGTGTGTGTGTGTGTGTGTGTGTGTGTGAGTGTGTGTGTGTGTGTGTGTGTGTGTGTGTGTGTGTGCGTGCGTGTGTGTGCGTGTGTGTGTGTGTGTGTGTATGTGTGTGTGTGTGTGTTCGTTCTTTAATTTAATGTCTATCCACTTTACAGTGATCTTAGACAAAAACAAGAGACAAACGAACAGGCATACAAACAAACAAAGACAAAACAGAAAAACACATGTAAAAGGGGCGGTGTGTGGTATGTCGGGTGTGTGTGTGTGTGTGTGGGGGGGGGGGGGGGGGGGGGGGGGGGGGGGGGGGGGAGGGGGGGGCATACATGTGTGTGTTGTTTTTAAAAATGTCATTAAAAGTGTATGGAGTGTGGAGGTAGTGTAGTATACTAAACTTTGCATGCATAGTCTATTTAATTAATGAGATACCAATAAGTGACTATCACTTTAAGCCCATTCTAATCTACCAGCATAACGGTAACTGCTTTAGCCTGGATTCATATCTGAACATTTTTAAAGAAACAAAACATTTTTAACCATTGAAATAATAAAAAAAAAAATCAAACAAATAACTCGAGAATCAAAGTAAATGTCCAACTGGACTCTTAACAATAGCCCTAACAACTTCTACAGCCTTCGCTTCGTTCCCAAAAATGTCCCAAAAATTCGCGATTGATGGGTTCAAACTTAATAACCAAGTAGGTAAATATTTTTTAGTATTTCTGCAAAGGAAGATGACATGGAATAGTGTAATATTTTGGCCACAAATGCAAGTGACATTTTTACAATATTTTGTTTTGTATGCATCAAGTCTGAGTCTAAATATCAGACTCTTCAAAAGTCGTTCCTGGTGGAGATTGTGTCCCGTTTTATATTTTACGAGCTTCTTAAAGAAATTTCCCTTGTTATCCTTTGTTATGTTTAGACACTCTTTTAGTCTTCCTATCACCGAATCCCATGATGCTTTACCTAAAAGGCTATAATTTTCATACAAGGATAAAGGAATATTTATTTTTGTAAAGATCTTTTCCTTAGCTGCACCATGTTTGGCTAACCGATCAACCCTTTCATTTGCTGCTAAACCACAATGTGATGGAATCCAACAAAAGTCAATAGAAGAACCACGTAAAGACAAAAAATTAATTAAATGGGTATTTTCTCAGATATCATTTCTCCTCTCACTCTTGTATGAGAATATTTTAAAGCTTGTAAGACAGATTTTGAATCGACACAAAATAATATTTGAAATAAGGAATATGGAAAACTAAGAAGATAGTTCAGTGCCATAATAATGGCAATTAGCTCTGCTGTGAATACAGAGTAATTTTTCCCAATGTGATACGATTTCTCTATTTTTAATGATGGAATAATGAATGCAGCACCTGATAATTGGTTTTCAAGTAGAGAACCGTCTGTATATATTTTAAGATGATTTATATAATTTTCGTTTATATGTGCCTTGACATATGTTGGCAGCATGGTCCCATCACTTTTCCTTAAATCTGTATAATTAATATCGAAATTAGCCTTACTAAGCTCCCATTGAGGAACATTACTGTAACTCGTTTGAGGAGCTACTGTTTGGGGTTCAACACCAGCATCTGTAAATAATTGGGACGTATAGGAGCCTATAGTTTTTACAGAGTCAAAAACTCTGTGCTCGCTTTGGAAAATGTATTTCTGATTTTAAACCAGTTTCCTTGATACATGAATTTTGCGTTGAATGACTCCTTAATATATATTTTGCTGAAGCAAGTTTCATATTTTCGGTAAAGGGCAAAATTCTATTTCTGTGTAGGTTTTCAGTGTTGGGGCATGGACAGGGACACCGAGAGCTATCTTATAAGCTTTGCTATCGATGCTTTGCATCTTTGTTATCAAATATTTTGGAGCTGAAAAGAATATTTCCTGAGCGTAAGATAATTTTGATCTCACAAGCGCAGTTGCTAAATGAATAAGTACCTTACTATCTTTTCCCCACGACTGTCGATTTATCATTTTTAATAAATTTAATCCTTTTCTGGCTTTTGTCAGAATATTTTCCAAATGGTAGTTCCAATTCAATTTAGAAGTCAGGCTTACTCCTAGAAATTTAACAAAATTTCTTGTATTCAAGTGGCATTCCATTTATTTGAAAAGAGGGTAGAGGTTTAGGATCTACCCAGAGTTGAAGAGAACCATATGCGATTTTTTCATATGAAAGGTTTTGTCCGTTTTCAATCATGTATTTGCTGATTTTGTCTAGTTCATTTTGATATACCTTTTTAATATAGTTGATTGATCTAATCGGTGTAAGCTTTTTTAGAGTGACTTTCATCCATATGCAAATATCATCCGCATATTGTGCTAGCTCGACATTGTTTGAGACCACTTTTGGAAGATCATGCATCAAAATGTTTGAAAAGGATTGGGGCTATTACACCTCCTTGTGGGATTCCCATCTGTGTACGTCTTTGATTAGAGTAGGGCATTACCAACCTTAGTCTGTATTATTCTTTCACTTAGAAATGCCTTTATATAGTTATACATACAACCTGAAATACCTATTAATCCTAGTTTGTTTAGAAGTTTTGAATGCCAAACTTGGTCATATGCCTTTCTAATGTCAAAAAAAGTGGCAAGTACGTTTTTCCTACGTGAAAACTGATGTTTAATCTGTGTGGTAATTTTTACTAAATGATCAACTGATGATTTACCTTTTCTAAAACCCCCCTGTTGTATTGGTATTATACCATTTTTTTCACAGAAATGTTCAAGCCTTTTTAGAATTATTCTTTCCATAAGTTTTCCCACATGTGATGTAAGAGCGACAGGTCTGTAATTATTTTCATCTGATTTTGACTTTCCCTCCTTGGGAATAGGGGTAACAGTAGATTGTTTCCATAAAGATGGCTGAATCCCTTCAAACCAACATTTTTGAAAAAATGAACTTAGAAAAAGTTTTATATTAACTGGTAAATGCTTTATCATTTCATTGGAAATCGCATCTGGTCCCACTGATTTTTTCTTTGATCCAAGGTTTGAAATTGCATCTTTTGTTTCCTGGAAAGTAATAGGAGCATTTGTATAGTGATTGTTATTGGGACTTTTTTCATTGTCTTCGTTTTCGTCCATTTTTTCTCTAAGCTGTTTTTGTTCTTCTGAGAGGCCTTCGAAGTTACTATTTTTTGCAAATGCATCTGCAAATGCTTCAGTGTGTGTGTGTGTGTGTGTGTGTGTGTGTGTGTGTGTGTGTGTGTGTGTGTGTGTGTTCACTTTGTGTATACAGTGCATCTCTAGGTGTCGGCCCACTGCATAATTTCGTGTGTTTGTAGGTGCACGTTAATATGTGCATGTATGTATAGATGCAGTGGCAGTGTACATATGCTTGTGTGTTCATGTGCGTACATGTATCTGACTGAACGCACGTACATACCTTCATGCCTTCTTTCCTGCTCCGCCCCCTCCCCCTCCCCCCCCCCCCCCCCCCCCCCCCCCCCCCCCCCCCCCCCCCCCCCCCCCCCCCCCCCCCTCTTTCTGGGACAGTAACAAACACACACGCACATGTGCCAGCATCTATCCCCTCTCTCTCTTACCACACACACACACACACGCACGCGCGCGCGGACACACACACACACGCACACACACACACGCACACCACACACACACACACACACCCTCCTTTCCCTCCATGTACATGCACACAGCACGCGTGTGGCGCGCTTTCCCATATCACGCTTGTCCAATGTTGTAGCCTATACCTAACATATTTTCCATAAAACAGAGTTACTGAGATGCAGCAAAGCGTCTCTCTCTCTCTCTCTCTCTCTCTCTCTCTCTCTCTCTCTCTCTTCTCTCTCTCTCTCTCTGTCTGTCTGTCTCTCTCTGTCTGTCTCTCTCTGTCTGTCTCTCTCTCTCTCACCTGTCCAGCAGTGTCCAAAATCTCCATGACAACCTGCTCCTCATCAATGGTGGCCACATGTCTGTGTGTGGATTCTGCAGCAAGAAATTGCCTTTATACACGACCCGCTACACACACACACACACACACACACACAAACACACACACACGTACGCAACTCACGCACATACGCACGCACGCAAAGCACACACACGAGGCAACATCGGATCCGTTCACACAATTCGAAGAAAAAGAGCAACAACAACAACAAAAAAAAAAAAGAAAAAAGAAAAAAACAGTTGCTAACGGTGCTATCATTGACAATCAGGATTCTTTCCACCACAAGGAGTGACAGCCACAGGAGACGTATGCCACAATCTTCCGACAGAGACAGCGGTAAGATTCGCCACCGCGACCAAAGTGGACCACTGTAATACAATGACAACGTTGATTTGACGTCAACAATCCCTATATACCGCAACAATACACAGTCAGCTTTAAACTTTGCCAACGACAATCAGTGTATACAGCAAAAATACAGAGACAGCATTCAAATTCGCCAATATCAATCATAATATACAGCAAGACTAAAGAGACAGCGATAAGATTCGCCAACAGCAACCATATTATGTAATACTGAAAATCTATTATCAGTATTGTTGTTTACTCAAATGGGTTTTACTATTGCTTGATCATTTATTATGCGCATCATCATCATCATCATCATCATCATCACACTTTAATGCTTCTTTAATCAGAATTTAGGTCTGACGGTGTTGTTTCTGTTTTCAGCAAATTCTGAAAATTAGTAAGTGGTGTGTGTGTGTGTGTGTGTGTGTGTGTGTGTGTGTGTGTGTGTGTGTGTGTGTGTGTGTATGTGTTTTAGTATGTGTTTATCTACATGTATGAGGTTTTACATTTTAACTAAAGTGATTTTGTTGGGTTGTTGTTGTTGAGTTACCCTACTTGTTTATTATTTATTGTTGCTGAGTTGCCCTACTTGTATATTATTCATTGTTTTTCATGTTTATTTATGTCACTAATGCATAGTTAGTCAGCAGCACGATAGTAATTTCTCAGAATTGAGATAATAAAGTATTCTTGAATCTTGAATCTACTGCAATAATGCAGGGATAGCGTTAAATTCGGCGACCACAATCATTGTGTTACACAATCGTATAGAGACAGAGTTGAGATTTGCCAACCGTAATCATTGAAAACCCCAGTGATACAGAAACTGCGTTAAATAATCGCTTTTACTCAATCAATGTATTCCGTAACAAATAAATGGCAGTGCTAAAATTCGACAACCACAATTATTTGAATGACACAATAAATCACTAGCAGCGCTATTGTTTGTCCAGCACAATCACCTTGTCCTACTATAGATCAGTGGAAGCGCTTAGGTTCGTCTATCACGATCATTGGACATTGCAATAGATCTGAGATGGCGCTACGATTCGTCGACCACAATCATTGTATAGGCCTAGGCTACTGCGATGCATAAGAGGCAGCGCCAGAATCTGTCTTCCTCGATTATCGTACACTGCAATAAATCAGTGTCAGTGATGGGATCACGTTTACTTTGATTATCAGAGTATACCGCAGTAAATCTGTGGCAGTGCTAGAATCCATCTACCTCGATTATTGTATACCACCATAAATCTATGGCAGCGTCTTCTCCGTCTATAAAATGCCACAATAAACCTGTGGCAGCGCTAGGATCCACTTTCTTCGTCTACTGTACTCCACGATTAGGCTTAATCATGGCAGCGCTAGGATTTGCCTACCACATTCACTGTATACAGTGGCAACACTAGGATTCGTCTACCTTGTATTGTATACTGCAAGAAAACAGTGAAAATGCTAGAATTCATCCACCACGATTATCACATAGAGTCTACCGCAAAAGAACAAACAAAAATCATTGACAGTGCTAAGATTCGTCCACCACAATTACTGTATACCGCAATAAATTGGTGGCAGCGCATACATTCGATTATCACAATCACATCTACAGACCCAGGATGGGATTCGCGTGTCACAGTCTTAACAGAGACTATAATAGAACTGTTGAATCAGACACAGAAGCAATGATAGGATTTCTAAGCCGCAGCCTCAATATAATTCTTGCGACAAACATCTCGACTTGATTAAATAATTATCATCGTGGGCCATTCAGATCTACACGTCTTGGGAGGAGGGGGGGGGGGGTGTTCGCTTCGTACATGTTGAATTTTATATATGACATTTGTTGACAAATGACGCATGCAAAAATTGCGTAACTGTTCCGGGAGTCTCTTTAAAGTAGGCCTACCAAAATACGGCAGAAAGTGCTAGAAACTTCCAGAATGTGTTTCTTGAATGGCCCGATCATTTCGATCGGCTATAACTCGTCATAGTTTTCTGTTCTTTTCGAACGTTCCATGCTTTTTGACAGGCTGTACTACGTCATAATTCTCCAACATTCTAGAATGCTCCATGATTATAATTGACTGGCTCGGCTATACCATGTTTCTTGAACTTTTGATTTGAATAATCGACAGAATGAGAGAGAGAGAGAGTGAGGGCGATGTAATCTATCCTGTGAGTTTGACTTGTGTGGTGTGCAAGGTTATGGAGAAAATGGTGAGAGGGCAAATTTTGGACCACCTGATCAGCAACGAGCTGATGTCGGAGCATCAACACGGATTTGTGCCAGGACGCTCCTGTACCACGCAACTGCTTGAAGCCCTAGGTTCATGGACGAGTACACTGGAAGAGGGAGGCTCAATTGATGTGGTTTTTATGGACCATCAGAAGACTGTCCCACACAGGAGGCTTGTACAGAAACTGTCTGCAAGTGGAGTTAAAGGTAAAGTCCTAGACTGGGTAGGCTAACACATTTTCTCAGTAACTGGAGACAAAAAGTCGTCATCAACGGAGCCAGTTCATCGGAAGGCAGTGTGTCAAGCGGTATTCCACAAGGATATGTGCTTGGGTCGCTGCTGTTTGTGATATACATAAATGACTTGCCTAGAGGGTTGAAGACTACTACTAAGATGTTTGCAGATGATACAAAACTTTATGTGATAAGCAATACTGAGAACGGTCCGACAGATCTCCAAGACGACTTGAACAGCTTACAAGAATGGTCCAACAAAATGGTTATTGCGTTTTCACCCAGACAAATGTGTTTTGAAGATTGGTCGGAACAATGAAAATGAGTATTTCATGGGGAAAGAGTCAGATGGCAACAAAACA
>CM031614.1:37061879-37071879 GCA_018398815.1 Conus ventricosus
TGTGGTTGTTAATTTGCACTGTCGAGTTCTGCAATGTTATATTACTGTTAATTTGCACTGTCGACTTCTGCAATGTTATGTTACTGTTAATTTGCACTGTCGAGTTCTGCAATGTTATGTTACTGTTAATTTGCACTGTCGAGTTCTGCAATGCTATGTTACTGTTAATTTGCACTGTCGAGTTCTGCAATGTTATGTTACTGTTAATTTGCACTGTCGAGTTCTGCAATGCTATGTTACTGTTAATTTGCACTGTCGAGTTCTGCAATGTTATGTTACTGTTAATTTGCACTGTCGAGTTCTGCAATGCTATGTTACTGTTAATTTGCACTGTCGAGTTCTGCAATGCTATGTTACTGTTAATTTGCACTGTCGAGTTCTGCAATGTTGTGTTACTGACCCTTAAATAAACGAACAAAAAAAAAGTTTCCATTAAAAAAAAAATCCATATCGGTAATCTGATCTGTGATTGTGCAGGTACTGAACAGGCTTTATTAAAACACTTATTACAATCATCATCATCATCATCATTATTACTACTAGTAGTAGTAGCAGCGTTGTTGCTGTTGTCATCATCACGATGATGATGCGAGGACGGATTAGTATGAACACTTCACTGTCACACTTGGCTAAACGCAGGTTAGAGGGTGAATAGCTTTATAATTTGAGTGAACTTTTAACCCAGAAACATAAATGTCAAAGCACTGAGCTGCCACGGGAACGCAGCTGAAGTGACGAGTCCTCTTTCTAAGGCAGGAAAACAAACAAACGAACAGCGGATATCAACGTAGACAGGGGGGGAAAAGGTTGAAGTCCTCAGCACTATGAAAATGACTTGACGGGGGTGGGATAGCAAAGTGGGAGGAGACGGGGAAAAGAGATGCGATGGAAAAGAACAACATTGAAACATAAATATGAAATAAAGTTCCCTACTACGAACAGAACCACTTGCCAATACACGACCGGACTCAACCTTCGCCTCCTTAATGACTCCTACTGAAACTGCCGAATACTGTGACAACTGATGAGTTCTCATCCAGAAGAAAAAAGTCGAATTTGGTTGGGCATAGACAAATGATTCTGTTTCAAGTACGGAACTCTATGATTTTCAGTATTGTCAGTGAAGGGATAGCTATTTCATCGCATATTACCTTTTCACCTCCAACATCTTCTTCAACATATCATCGTGAAACCATTTCTATGGTGACTGAGGACGTGCTTACGTCCACTTGTTTTTCTTCATTCTACGTTTATTTCTGCTATTTGTTGTTTTCCTGTCTGAGGAGGACCATGTTTTGTTACTGTAATGTTTGTTGCGTTTATCTGGCGGGTCAGTCTTTCAACATTTATTTTCATGTTTTGACCTCAGCTTGCAGTCATTGTCGTTTGAAACGGATTTTAAGTCTTCGCCTTACCCGAATAAACCATACACTGTCTTATAAGAAACAGGACAAGACAGACCGTAATACTTAATAAATCGCACTGTCTGCCCCATCCATTCACTTGTTAATAACAGTCAAGAAGTTAAGCATACATTTTTTTCTCCTTTGTTTACAGCACAGTTGCTGACAAAAACAATGCCTTTGACCGTCGATTTTTGGGACTGGGATATTCGTATAAGAAAACATAACGAATGGCATGCAGTGTTCATATTTCTTACGACCAATATGTCTGCCACTACCCTGAGAAAGGTAATGAAAGTGCAATGAATTATACTTCAGTTTTCCACTGTCCAAGTGAAATCCTTAACCATTATCCTGATCAATGAAGACAATGGGGGTAACTTTGGCGTGGCAACATTGCATAAAATCACACACTAAAAAACAGAGAGATACAAAATATAGCAAAAATGGTTTGTTCAAATATGTTAAGTGCCAAAAGTGGATTTCCTAAACACGAGTCTGTAGTCTACATCAAAGTAGTTCAGCTAAAGCAAAGTCAAGCGAAAAAAAAAAAAAAGGATTTGACATCATCTCTGAAGATTTATACGCACTAATAAAAAGGGATGGCGATTGGCATCTTTCGATGTTGTAAGCCTTTCAGATTCACACACTGAACACCACCACCACCCCACATCCACATATCCCATCCCACCCCCTCCCAATAAGCACACACAAATACACATATGTACACACACCCGCGCTTTGCTCACATATACAAGCGTGCGCACTCACACACACACACACACAACACATACACACACACACACACACGCACACACATACAAACACACACAATACACACACGCGCGCGTGCACGCACACACACATACACGCACGCACACACACGCACGCACGCACGCGCACACACAAAGACGCCCCCCCCCCCCCCCTCACACACACACACATGTATATTGACCGACACACATCTACACTCACACACAAACAACACACACACACACACACACACACACACACACACACACACACACACACACCTCATTCATCCTACCACCATGCACCCTCTCTACACCAGCATCGTGACTCTTCCACTCCACCCCCCTAAATCCCGTTTCCCTTCCTTGCGCTATGACTATTTCTTGCATCCACACATACATTACTCGACTTTTATTTCTTCTTCTTCTCTCTCTCTCTCTCTCTCTCTCTCTCTCTCTCTCTCTCTCTCTCTCTTCATATCAATCACACACACACACACACACATACACGCGCGCGCACGCTCACGCATGCACGCACCCCCCCCCCCCGCCCCCTCCTCCCTCCCCCCCACACACACAGACACACACACACACACACCACAGCACACAAAAACACACACACCCATCACACAACAACAACAACAACAACACACCACAGCGGCGCAACCTCAAAGATAACCATCGCCACAGGTGATCCCTTCGCCTAAACGATGACACGCGGACTAATGGGCACCCAGGCGGAAAGTGGACTTCAAAAGCATGCCGACAGGGGGCCAGGCTCCTATCGGCACTCGCACCGCTGACCACGCGCACTGGAAGCTAGTGATAACACTCCCTGATAACCAGATAACGAGAGCGAGCCATCCGCTGCAATCCTGTTTATCCTGTTTATTACCAAGCGACTCGCATGCAGCATGCAAGCTGGAGGAAGCCGTCAGCGGAAACAACGAGGGTACAGCTCGCAGGGCAAAGGGTGCGCGAGGTAGGAGAAAGATGGAGGAGAAGCCAGAAGGTACAGCCAGCGCCGAAACTTTTGTCATCTCTGGATACTTATCGGATTCTGCTTGACGTTCTGGAATTACTAGCACCTCGTGACTTGCGTGGAGGATAGGATAGGGGGAGAGAGAGAGGCGAGGGGGGGGGGACTGAGAGTGAGAGACGGGGAGAGAGAGAGAGAGAGAGAGAGGAGAGAGAGAGAGAGAGAGAGAGAGAGAGAGAGAGAGGGAGGGAGGGAGACAGGAAGTGAGAGTGAGAGAAAAACACAGAGAGGGAGGGTGGGGGGAGAGTAAGAGAGAGAGAGAGAGAGAGAGAGAAGAGAGAGAGAGAGAGAGAGAGAGAGAGAGAGAGAGAAACGCACCGAGACCGAGACAGAGAGAGAGGGGGAAAGAGAGACAGAGAAACCTACATACACGAGAGAGAGAGAGAGAGAGAGAGAGAGAGAGAGAGAGAGAGAGAGAGAGAGAGGCAGACAGAGACAGACAGACAGAGAGGGAGGGAGGGGGAAGAGACAGACAGACAGACAGACAGACAGAGAGAGGGACAGAGAGACAGAGAGAGACAGAGGCACAGAGAGAGAGAGAGAGAAAGAGACAGAGTCACAGAGACAGACAGACAGACACAGAGAAAGGGCGAGAGAGAAAGAAAGACAGATACGCAGCCAGGCAGACAGAGAGATAGACAGAGACACTCCACACAGAATATATGAGAGAGAGAGAGAGAGAGAGAGAGAGAGAGAGAGAGAGAGAGAGAGAGAGAGAGAGAGAGAGAGAGAGAGAGAGAGAGAGAGAGGAGGAGAAGGAGGAAGAGAGTGAAGAAGAAAAATAGAAAGCATGGGAAGAAGAAGAAGCAGGAGAGGATGAAGGTGTGGAGGAGGAAGCATGCAAAATACAAACAAGACGAAATTATTAGGAAGGCTGTAAAGAAGCGTAGTAGACATTATGAATCTTTTTTTTTTCTTAAAAAAATGCGTTTCTTCGCTTTTAAGATAGTCTAGAGCATTGGTGAAAAAAAAGTTCTCCCAGGAGAAGAAATGACTCAGAGTCGTCATCTGCTTTGTTTTTCTTTTTCTTTTGTGTTTATTTCTTTTTCTTCTCCTTTTTAAAATTTTTAAAATCTTATTTCATTATCTTTTTTTTTTTTTTGGGGGGGGGGGGGGGGGGGGGGGGGGGAGCGGGTGGGTAATCTACATCTTATTGAGTATTTATCATCTGATTCATTCCTTGGCAACAAGTTTCGTCATCCACGTGTGTCATTTGAAGTTAGCGAACCATTCAGTTCGTATTACAGTAACCAGCAACTGCTTCCGTACGCACGCTTTTCAGTGTCAGTTCTGTTGTAGATCAGTTGAGCAAACATGTCAAGATGTTCATCACTCAGTTAAAAAAAAAAAACAACACAAAAAAAACAAACAAACGAACAAACAAAAAAACCGTTCAAAACTGGCAAATGTTTCTTCAGTGTATAATCATGTACCCTATTCAAAGCCCTCTGGATAGCTTCCCTGCTTCGGCCATCAACTATTAAAGCCCTCTGGATAGCTTCTCTGCTTCGGCCATCAACTATTAAAGCCCTCTGGATAGCTTCTCTGCTTCGGCCATCAACTATTAAAGCAGGAGAAGTGGAAATATATGTTAAATAGTGTGTTTATTTGATATCTATTTACCATTTACGATTTACGGCAGCTAGTGGGATTTAGCGTCAATAGTCACCATTGTTTGGACCTGTAACAGTTCATGTCCAAAGGAACAAGTATAAAGCATAGCAAAACACCTGTAATCTTGACTTAGTATTATTGATTAGAATACAAAGTCCTAAAACGATAGTTTAAAGATATGCGACGTTATTTCAATAAATCGAAAACATTGCCAGCAATGTAAAGAAGCCTCTTTTCCCCTTGCTTAACAAGAGTTACATATATGATCAAAATGTCAATATGAAACGTATAACGTTGACCTTTTTTTTTTGGTCAAAATTCTGGTCATCAAAAATTTTTTCAAACATATTACACAAGATGAGATCCATATCTACCTGTTTCTAGGCATACTCACCAGAGTATTGTTTCTGTGTTCACTTTTTTTAACAGCACTGTTGGTACAAGTCAAAAATGACTATCCACGCAACTTTTGTTTCTGGTCCTGGACGAAAAGACGAGAACAGTAGTACAATAAAACAACAAAGAAATCGCGATCCAATTACAACGAGAAAACTTCGGCACCACTTTCACGAAATTCACTGTCCTGAAAGTTCATACAGAGCTTACTCCATTCTTCATTCATTACGTAGACATGATCTCAAGCGACCGGCTTCACCTAAGAAGACTTGGTTTCCAACCATGCGTACTTGTCAATCAGACTCAGCGTCTCGCGCTCACTCTAGACTTACCCCCTCCCTACAATAATAAACGCGGAAGGGCTATCTCGTGCCCACGCGCGCGGTTTCAGTGGCAACTGAACATGCTTCCACAATGTTAGCAGTGCAATTGGCCAGTGGAGAGAATATGCCAAGGAACCAATAGGCTCTGGTTCGGACGGGCCGAGACACAATTAAATACTGCGTTAAGATCGTTCTTGCGTGTGCGAAATATACTTCACGAACCAAGATCGTTTCATAATAGGATCCGGCGATCATTGTCTTTTATTCTTTATTGCACGGCCTTCAAGATCACGACCCAGTCTACTACGCGTAATCTGATCATTTAGGTTGGCGGAAGATAGAGCCAGAAAGTTAGGCTCAACGTACTCGACCGCGAAGGAAATTAATTTATGGTTAGTCTTTGTTCTTGCACGAGCGCAGTAACATCTGATTTAAATGTCCTCTCTCCTAAGAGTTCAACTAATGGTTTGTACAATTAGAAACAGTCGTAACATTCCCGTCTGAAAATTCTGTGACTTGTTGCCGAGCGAAAACTATACAATTTTACCGTAAATTAAAGCTGTAATAAACAAAAATGGCGAAAAACTATCATCCGATTCGCTAAAAAAAAAAAAAAAAAAAAAAAAAACAACCAACGACAACAAAAAACAACAACCCAACAACAACAAAGACAAAAACCATTGCAAGAGATATCCCCCTACATTTTATTCTACATTTCGCCGATGCAAATTCTGTTGGTTGCAAGGCGTGGAAGAGAGGGTGGGTGAGAGTGGAGTGGGGAGATGGGGTGGATAGAGGAATATTTCCCAGAATGCTGATTGAGCACACTGCAGCATCGTCAGCTCATTCTCAATAATAACTTATTCTTCGGACCACTCTGTTGGTTACTCTGTCTGTCCGTCTCTGTCTATCTGTATCTCTCTCTCTCTCTCTCTCTCTCTCTATATATATATATATATATATATATTGAATTATAAACAAAGCTTGCTCTTATGTCTTAGATTGAAGAAATAGGGGGAGATAAGCATTCATATCTGCAGTGGTAGATGATGCTGCCTAACTAACAGTCTCCCCCTATGCTTATCTCCCCCTATTTCTTCAATCTAAGACATAAGAGCAAGCTTTGTTTATAATTCAATATTTCTTGCAGTCATTGCAACACCAAGCTGCTCTGTAAGTTGCTGGAACGGTGCTCGGTACTTATCCTTGGAATTTATTAGTTTGTTGTATATATATATATATATAAATTATATATATATATATATTTATATATCTATATAAAATCTATAGATCTCTCTCTCTATATACTTATATATATATATATATATATATATATATATATATATATATATATATATATATATATATATATATATATCTGTGTTGTTGTTGTATTGATAACAATTATCATTTTGATCAAATTACGTTGTTGTTGTTGATGATGGTGGTGGTGGTCTTAGTAGTGGTAGTGGTGATAGTAGTAGTAGTAGTAGTAGTAGTAGTAGTAGTTGTAGTAGCAGTAGTAGTAGTAGCAGCAGCAGCAGCAGTAGTAGTAGTAGTAGTAGTAGTAGTTGCAGTAGTAGTAGTAGTCATTGTCGTCGTAGTCGTAGTAGTAGTAGTGGTAGTAGCCGAAGTTGCTATTGTTGTTGTTAGTTGTAGTAACAGCAGCAGCAGCAGTAGTTGCAGTTTCATTATCATTATCATCAACATGATCTTCGTCATCATCGTCATCGTTAATATTATTCTTGTTGTTGTTGATGATACAATAATAATGATGATAACAAATACTACTACCACTAACAATTGTTATAAAAATAATAATGATGACAATGTTAATAATAATGACAACAAAAACAATAATAATAATATTATTATTAATAATAATAATAATAATAATAATAATAATAATAATAATAATAATAACAATAATAATATTAACAATGAAAAGAAGAAGAAGAAGTACAACAACAATAACAGGAAGAACAAGAACAAGAAGAAGAGGAAGAAGAAGAAGACAAGAGTATTCATAAAGCACCTTGCCAAAGGTTCTAGGCGCTGACAACCCACGGTTCCGTGTACACAACGGGCTGCCTACATGGGTAGTGCCGACGAAAGAGCTGCTTGCCGGGCTTCGTTCAGTCCTTTCCCGTGTCATCCAGTCCATATCATTCAATATTGTTCACTCAGTTTCCTTACTTCCTTCATTCTTTCCATTTCTCACGCAGGGTGCATGCTGTGTGTAACGTGTCATCCATACCAACGGCCAAACTGGCTTCTCTTCTGAAAGTTGGTGATGTGATTTTACGTGTGTGCAAGATGTGCGCAAGATGTGAGGAGGAGGAGGAGGAGAAGGATGATGATGAGGAGAATGAGGATGGGGATGATGATGATGATGATTATCATTAGTGTTGTTGTTGTTGTTATTGCTATTATTATTATTATTATTATTATCATTGTTGTCGTTATCATCGTCATCACCTTATAATTAGAAGTAATATAGTATTAGTAGCAGTATTTCTAGCACTATTACTACCACCACCACTACTACTACTACTACTACTACTACTACTACCACCACTACAACAACAACAACTACTACTTCTGCTTCGACTACTACTTCTGCGACTACTACTGCTACTCCTTCTACCGCTACTACTACTGATATTGACACCTCTTCAGAGAATGTAATTTTTGTACAGTTATTTCTGCTGTTACTTCGAGCCCACTGCTTCTCCAACCACCACCACTATTTTGCTTCTACCGCTATTACCTACTAATATCACAACTACCTACTACTGGTACTGCTACTACTATTACCACTAGGTCTTTTTTCTTTCTTTTTGTAGCACAATTGAAACATCAGGTCAAAAACAAGTGTGCGCACTTTATTGTCATGGTCTTAAAAAGAAAAAAAACAGAGTGCCAATGGCAAATCATGAACGCCATAAAAGGGAAACGAAAACAAGTACACACACACACACACACACACACACACACACACACACAGAGAGAGAGAGAGAGAGAGAGAGAGAGAGAGAGAGAGAGAGAGAGAGAGAGAGAGAGAGAGAGAGAGAGAGAGAGAGAGAGAGATGAAATGAAATAGAGAGAAATGAAATAATGAAATGAAATGAAATGAAAGAGAGAGAGAGAGAGAGAGAGGAGAGAGAGAGAGAGAGAGAAGAGTACGAATAATACCAAGACATACTATACTCGTTGTTTCTCCCGTTCAACCCTCTCATTCCCCTATCCCCTATCGCAATTGTTCATGCCCTTCACCCCCCCTTCACCCTCCTCTTTGTTTTCTGCTCCCTTCCAGTTCTTCTCTTTCATTTCATCGTCTCTTCTCAGACCTCTAACGATCGTCTTTGTCGTTCCTCGTCCCTTCCTCTCTTACTCTCCCCCTTACCTCTCTCTCTCTCTCTCTTACTCACAATCCTCTTTTCATTTTCTTTCTCCTCCATCCCCCCTCCCTGTTACGTTTTCTTCATTTCTTGTTCTATAATTTTACCCTCTTACGTCCCTTCTCCACCCCTCCCATACCCCATTCCATCTTCCTCTTTACAGAGTCCATAATTTTGCGAAAGTCAGGGGAGAGAGATCATCTGTCATGGATGTGATCAATTATTCCCCTTAGACCACTTTCAACCCCCTTCATCATTGCTTTGCAAATTTGTCGCATTAAAAATGATTCGCTTTTCATCTGCTCTTTACGTTATTGAATCGCCACATCAACTTTGGAGATGAGACAAGCATTGTGGATTAAGGATCATGAACACAGAAACACAACACATTTTTTTTAAGGTCCCGAGAATATCCAAACAGTTATCATATTTGTTACAAAGATATGTTTAAACATATGTTCAAAGGAACATAAGACAATTTATCAAATCAGAACAAAATCACATTTAATTTCAAAAGTTGCAGACTGACACTCTTTTTCACTCCCCCTGCCCCCCCCCTCCCTCCACCCACCCACCCCCCCCCCCCCCCCCCTCCCCTCCTCTCCAGCTCTCTCTAGTCTTCTACTCTCAGTCAGAAAACACTACATTATGAATGCACACCCAACGTAATTCGCAATCACACATGAACGCGCACCAGTTCTCTCTCTCTCTCTCTCTCTCTCTCTCTCTCTCTCTCTCTCTCTCTCTCTCTCTCTCTCTCCCTCCCTCAGAATCCAGAATGGGGAAAGTCAAGCTATGTTGTAAAGAGGCACATTATAATTTTTTTTTCTTCCTTTTTTCCACGCTGGGAGTAACGGAACTCACTCAAGAGAGCGGCAGGGGATTCTGAATTACTGGTTAAACACTGAGAAAAATTACCTGCCGTTACAGACACACACACACACACACACACACACACACACACACACACACACAGAGAGAGAGAGAGAGAGAGAGAGAGAGAGAGAGAGAGAGAGAGAGAGAGAGATTAATAATCTTTATTCGCAAGGGTAGCAGATAAGCAAGAAGATGC
>CM031614.1:37091879-37109379 GCA_018398815.1 Conus ventricosus
ACCAGGAAAAAATAGTCAATAAAAGGCTGGTGGTACAAATTGAACGCTATAGAAGAATCATTTCTTAACCAGGAAAAAATAGTCAATAAAAGGCTGGTGGTACAAATTGAACGCTATAGAAGAATCATTTTTAACCAGGAAAAATAGTCAATAAAAGGCTGGTGGTACAAATTGAACGCTATAGAAGAATCATTTCTTAACCAGGAAAAAATAGTCAATAAAAGGCTGGTGGTACAAATTGAACGCTATAGAAGAATCATTTCTTAACCAGGAAAAAATAGTCAATAAAAGGCTGGTGGTACAAATTGAACGCTATAGAAGAATCATTTCTTAACCAGGAAAAAATAGTCAATAAAAGGCTTGTGGTACAAATTGAACGCTATAGAAGAATCATTTCTTAACCAGGAAAAAATAGTCAATAAAAGGCTGGTGGTACAAATTGAACGCTATAGAAGAATCATTTCTTAACCAGGAAAAATAGTCAATAAAAGGCTGGTGGTACAAATTGAACGCTATAGAAGAATCATTTCTTAACCAGGAAAAAATAGTCAATAAAAGGCTGGTGGTACAAATTGAACGCTATAGAAGAATCATTTCTTAACCAGGAAAAAATAGTCAATAAAAGGCTGGTGGTACAAATTGAACGCTATAGAAGAATCATTTCTTAACCAGGAAAAAATAGTCAATAAAAGGCTGGTGGTACAAATTGAACGCTATAGAAGAATCATTTCTTAACCAGGAAAAATAGTCAATAAAAGGCTGGTGGTACAAATTGAACGCTATAGAAGAATCATTTCTTAACCAGGAAAAATAGTCAATAAAAGGCTGGTGGTACAAATTGAACGCTATAGAAGAATCATTTCTTAACCAGGAAAAAATAGTCAATAAAAGGCTGGTGGTACAAATTGAACGCTATAGAAGAATCATTTCTTAACCAGGAAAAAATAGTCAATAAAAGGCTGGTGGTACAAATTGAACGCTATAGAAGAATCATTTCTTAACCAGGAAAAAATAGTCAATAAAAGGCTGGTGGTTACAAATTGAACGCCATAGAAGAATCATTTCTTAACCAGGAAAAAATAGTCAATAAAAGGCTGGTGGTACAAATTGAACGCTATAGAAGAATCATTTCTTAACCAGGAAAAAATAGTCAATAAAAGGCTGGTGGTACAAATTGAACGCTATAGAAGAATCATTTCTTAACCAGGAAAAAATAGTCAATAAAAGGCTGGTGGTACAAATTGAAACGCTATAGAAGAATCATTTCTTAACCAGGAAAAAATAGTCAATAAAAGGCTGGTGGTACAAATTGAACGCTATAGAAGAATCATTTCTTAACCAGGAAAAAATAGTCAATAAAAGGCTGGTGGTACAAATTGAACGCTATAGAAGAATCATTTCTTAACCAGGAAAAATAGTCAATAAAAGGCTGGTGGTACAAATTGAACGCTATAGAAGAATCATTTCTTAACCAGAAAAAAATAGTCAATAAAAGGCTGGTGGTACAAATTGAACGCTATAGAAGAATCATTTCTTAACCAGGAAAAATAGTCAATAAAAGGCTGGTGGTACAAATTGAACGCTATAGAAGAATCATTTCTTAACCAGGAAAAAATAGTCAATAAAAGGCTGGTGGTACAAATTGAACGCTATAGAAGAATCATTTCTTAACCAGGAAAAAATAGTCAATAAAAGGCTGGTGGTACAAATTGAACGCTATAGAAGAATCATTTCTTAACCAGGAAAAAATAGTCAATAAAAGGCTGGTGGTACAAATTGAACGCTATAGAAGAATCATTTCTTAACCAGGAAAAAAATAGTCAATAAAAGGCTGGTGGTACAAATTGAACGCTATGGAAGAATCATTTCTTAACCAGGAAAAAATAGTCAATAATAGGCTGGTGGTACAAATTGAACGCTATAGAAGAATCATTTCTTAACCAGGAAAAAATAGTCAATAAAAGGCTGGTGGTACAAATTGAACGCTATAGAAGAATCATTTCTTAACCAGGAAAAAATAGTCAATAAAAGGCTGGTGGTACAAATGAACGCTATAGAAGAATCATTTCTTAACCAGGAAAAAATAAGTCAATAAAAGGTGGTGGTACAAATTGAACGCTATAAAAGAATCATTTCTTAACCAGGAAAAATAGTCAATAAAAGGCTGGTGGTACAAATTGAACGCTATAGAAGAATCATTTCTTAACCAGGAAAAAATAGTCAATAAAAGGCTGGTGGTACAAATTGAACGCTATAGAAGAATCATTTCTTAACCAGGAAAAAATAGTCAATAAAAGGCTGGTGGTACAAATTGAACGCTATAGAAGAATCATTTCTTAACCAGGAAAAAATAGTCAATAAAAGGCTGGTGGTACAAATTGAACGCTATAGAAGAATCATTTCTTAACCAGGAAAAAATAGTCAATACGAGGAAAATTGTCAACTTCTGATCGAATGATTTTTCAAACAAATCAGTATTGGTTTCCTGTGTTAGAACGAGAAGCTGAATATAATTTCCTTGTATGACCGAATACCCCCTTTTTTTGTTGTTGTTTTTTTCAGTGAGCGTTTATTTTCTCTCTTCGTTTTTTTTTTCTCTCGTCTGTGCATGTACATAATCGTATTCCTTACTGATATTTTCGTAACATTATGGAAATATTAATTACCACCTTTATCAATTTTGCATTACGTCTTACAGTCCGTTCAGCAAACATGACGTCCATTTGCTCGGTGCTAGGTCTTACTACAGAATAAATGTATAAACAAATGATCTTGACCTTGGAAAAGGCCGGGACGGCGTGGGAGCGGGGAGGGAGGGAGGAGAAAGAGGGGGGAAATAAAAGCTTGTCGGTAAATAATAATTTTCCTAGTTATGATTTCTGTTAGATATGGATCAACGTGTTTGTAGGGATTACATTTGTTTGGATTCCTTTCCTCAGCTTGAAAACTGCGTATGATCAGTTTCTCCTGACTCTGCCGAAATGATTTTGGTTTTCACTGTTAAATTAGCAAGTCTCTGGTTCTATTTCGCACTCTCATGATTCTTTTTTAACTGATTTTATTTTCAGGTGCATATAAAACATGAGCGGTTTTGTCCTTTTCTCATCACAAAGTCAACTGAACACTTCATTTGAAATGCATACGACTGTTTCTAAACCAACTACCACACACACACACACACACACACACACACACACACACACACACACACACTACACACACACACATATATATATATATATATATTATATATATATATATATATATATATATATATATATATATATATATATATATATATATATGTATATTGAATTATAAACAAAGCTTGCTCTTATGTCTTAGATTGAAGAAATAGGGGGAGATAAGCATTCATAGCTGCAGTGGTGCTCGATACTTATCTTTGGAATTTATTAGTTTGTTACATATATATGCAAGTTGGACTATACAGAGACGATGGCCTTGCTGCACTAACCAACAATCCAAGAACCATCGAAAACAAGAAGAAAGAACTATGCAAAATCTTCCAAAACCACAACTTAAAGATTACCATTGAAGCAAACAAAAGGTAGTGAACTACTTAGACATAACACTGAATCTCAACAATCACATATATAAACCATACAAGAAACCCAACAATATACACCTCTTTATGTACACACCAAAAGTAACCACCCACTATCTGTATTAAAGACCATACCCCACAGCATAAACAAGAGACTATCAAACCTGTCATGCAGTGAGAGAGTGTTCAACAATGCAGCAGTAGAATACCAGGAGGCACTACAAAGAAGTTGATACAATTACAAATTACAATACAACCCAGACAACAACACAAATAAAAGCAAGAAAAATAGGGAAAAAAAAATCATATGGTATAACCCCCCATACGACGGGAAACTCAAAACAAACATAGGGAAAGAATTCTTCAAAATCCTAACAACTTCATTTCCAAAAGAACACAAACTGTCCCACTGACCACAGGGAAAGTCCTGTTGACAGTGGGAAAGACTACAACTTTGGATTCTCTCTTGAGGGCACATAAGACCGTATGGCGAAAGCTTGGCTGTATCTGGAGTGGCACTGTCTTCATCTGTCCGTGGGCAGGGTGGTTGGGTCTGTGGGGTGTGCTCGGCAGCTGGAGGGTGTGTTGTTTTTCGCCGGTGGGCTCTGCAGTCATGAAATACGGGCTGGTACACCCATGGGGATGCTACTTTAAGGCTGTTATGAGCTGCATCCTGTAGTCTAATTTACCTCTGTTCAGGAGCAGTTATGTCCCTTGATATCTTAATGGAGTGTCCTGTGCGTGCCTGTACCCATCGTCAACACAGCGCAGGCCTCCAAGGGTGGTACAGGACTGCTCTAAAGGCAGGTGAAGACAGTGCTTCTCTGGGTCCTCCCCAGCACCTTCGGGTGTTTCTTTTTTTCTTTGCCTTAACTAGGCTGACCCTGGAGAAGGTCCAGTGACGGTGAGGAAAGACCCACTGACCACAGGGAAAGTCCTGTTGACAGTGGGAAAGACTACAACTTTGGATTCTCTCTTGAGGGCACATAAGACCGTATGGCGAAAGCTTGGCTGTGTCTGGAGTGGCACTGTCTTCATCTGTCCGTGGGCAGGGTGGTTGGTCTCTGGGGGTGTGCTCGGCAGCTGGAGGGTGGTGGTTTTTCGCCGGTGGGCTCTGCAGTCATGAAATACGGGTGGTACAACCCATGGGGATGCTACTTTAAGGCTGTTATGAGCTGCATCCTGTAGTCTAATTTACCTCTGTTCAGGAGCAGTTATGTCCTTGATATCTTAATGGAGTGTCCTGTGCGTGCCTGTACCCATCGTCAACACAGCGCAGGCCTCCAAGGGTGGTACAGGACTGCTCTAAAGGCAGGTTGAAGACAGTGCTTCTCTGGGTCCTCCCCAGCACCTTCGGGTGTTTCTTTTTCTTCTTTGCCTTAACTAGGCTGACCCTGGAGAAAGGTCCAGTGACGGTGAGGAAAGACCCACTGACCACAGCGAAAGTCCTGTTGACAGTGGGAAAGACTACAACTTTGGATTCTCTCTTGAGGGCACATAAGACCGTATGGCGAAAGCTTGGCTGTGTCTGGAGTGGCACTGTCTTCATCTGTCCGTGGGCAGGGGTGGTTGGGTCTGTGGGGTGTGCTCGGCAGTGGAGGGTGGTGTTTTTCGCCGGTGGCTCTGCAGTCATGAAATACGGGCTGGTACACCCATGGGATGCTACTTTAAGGCTGTTATGAGCTGCATCCTGTAGTCTAATTTACCTCTGTTCAGGAGCAGTTATGTCCCTTGATATCTTAATGGAGTGTCCTGTGCGTGCCTGTACCCATCGTCAACACAGCGCAGGCCTCCAAGGGTGGTACAGGACTGTTCTAAAGGCAGGTGAAGAAGATCAGTGCTTCATCTCTGGGTCCTCCCCAGCACCTTCGGGTGTTTCTTTTTCTTCTTTGCCTTAACTAGGCTGACCCTGGAGAAAAGGTCCAGTGACGGTGAGAAAAGACCCACTGACCACAGGGAAAGTCCTGTTGACAGTGGGAAAGACTACAACTTTGGATTCTCTCTTGAGGGCACATAAGACGTATGGCGAAAGCTTGGCTGTGTCTGGAGTTGGCACTGTCTTCATCTGTCCGTGGGCAGGGGTGGTTGGGTCTGTGGGGTGTGCTCGGCAGCTAGGAGGGTGGTGTTTTTCGCCGGTGGGCTCTGCAGTCTGAAATACGGGCTGGTACACCCATGGGGATGCTACTTTAAGGCTGTTATGAGCTGCTCCTGTAGTCTAATTTACCTCTGTTCAGGAGCAGTTATGTCCCTTGATATCTTAATGGAGTGTCCTGTGCGTACCTGTACCCATCGTCACACAGCGCAGGCCTCCAAGGGTGGTACAGGACTGCTCTAAAGGCAGGTGAAGACAGTGCTTCTCTGGGTCCTCCCCACACTTCGGGTGTTTCTTTTTCTTCTTTGCCTTAACTAGGCTGACCCTGGAGAAAGGTCCAGTGACGGTGAGGAAAGACCCACTGACCACAGGGAAAGTCCTGTTGACAGTGGGAAAGACTACAACTTTGGATTCTCTCTTGAGGGCACATAAGACCGTATGGTGAAAGCTTGGCTGTGTCTGGAGTGGCACTGTCTCATCTGTCCGTGGGCAGGGTGGTTGGGTCTGTGGGGTGTGCTCGGCAGCTGGAGGGTGGTGTTTTTCGCCGGTGGGCTCTGCAGTCATGAAATTACGGGCTGGTACACCCATGGGGATGCTACTTTAAGGCTGTTATGAGCTGCATCCTGTAGTCTAATTTACCTCTGTTCAGGAGCAGTTATGTCCCTTGATATCTTAATGGAGTGTCCTGTGCGTGCCTGTACCCATCGTCAACACAGCGCAGGCCTCCAAGGGTGGTACAGGACTGCTCTAAAGGCAGGTGAAGACAGTGCTTCTCTGGGTCCTCCCCAGCACCTTCGGGTGTTTCTTTTCTTTTCTCCCCATACGACGGGAAACTCAAAACAAACATAGGAAAGAATTCTTCAAAATCACTAACAACTTCATTTCCAAAAGAACACAAACTGTCCAAAATATTTAACAAAAACACTGTCAAACTATCGTACTCATGTATGCTCAACCTCAAAAACCTAACTGACGCATCCGACAAAATGAAAATCAAACACAGCAAAGAAGGGTGAGAAAGGAAATCTTGCAATTGCACCAGAAAGGAGCAGTGCCCACTAAACAATAAATGTCTTCACAACAACATTGTATACCAGGCTACTGTGACATCAGAAAAATGAAAATGAAACATACATAGGGATCACTGAAAACCACTTCAAAACCAGATATGCAAACCACAAAAAAAGTCATTCAACAAAGAAAAATACAAAAAACCAAACTGAATTGAGCAAATACATTTGGAAACTTAAAGACGCAAAAATATAACTATAACATATCCTGGAAAACATAAAACGGGCATCACCATACAGCAATATTTCAAAAAGATGTAACCTATGCCTAACTGAAAAATGGCTTATACTATGTAAACCAAACTTAGCAACCCTCAATACTAAAACAGAAATAGTAAATAACTGCAGGCACAAATGGAAATCGTTGTTAGTGAACACACCCCCGTACAACAACCTGAAAACCCAAAAAAACACGTGCAACCAACACGCACGCAAAAAAAGCTGCAACAGGGCCCCACACGCTATATAACAGCGGCGGTGGGCAACCCAAACTTCATCCTGACGATAGCCAAGCCGCGCGCTAGAAACAAATTGTAGTATAGTTTTAAGATTCCTCTTTTTACTTGTTTTAACTATATATATATATATATATATATTATATATATATAATATATATATATATATATATATATATATATATATATATATATATATATATATATATATATATATATATATATATATATATATATTATGTTATTGTGTGTGTGTGTATGCGTGCGTGCGTGCGTGTGCGTACGTGCGTGCGTGCGTACGCGCGCGCACACGCGCGTGTGTGCGTGCGCGCGCGCGCGTGCGCGCGTGTGTGTGTGTGTTGTGTGTGGGGGGGGGGGGGGGGGGGGGGCGGGCGGGCCCGCTATTGCGCGGCCCGCTATTGCGGGGACCCGCTATTGCGCGGGCCCGCTATTGCGCGGCTAACCCTAACCCTAACCCTAACCCACCCAGAGATACTACATTACCGAGATACGCACTTGGGGTTTTCCGGTAAGACCGCGGACTAGGTTACGGCCCTTAGTCAGCACGTGTAAACTCAGCTCCAACATAGCGACGCGCAAGAAGCAAGGAGGCGAAGCCTGCAGCGCTATCGGTTGTTCAAACGCTCGCAACAAAATCGATTGTGAAGGCTGGCATTTTTTCGTTTTCCAAAGGATGAAGAAAGGCATGTACAAACTTTATTGCATTTTATTAATTATTGGCAGAGTAAAACCACGTAAGCAATACCGTATACGGTGTGGGACTATGCATCTGGTGCAACTTGAGTCTAGTCTAGATCAAGTTATAGTATGACTATGAAGCCACATGGGCAGATTTTTAACAGTTTTTATATATATATATGTAAGGAAAGAGCAATGCGCATACCTTGTTTCTTCTAGAAATCATTAAGCCTACTGGCTTATTTACAGTCCCGTTAGCTAAACAACTAGGCAGCGGGGAAAAACCAGACCACGCATACCGTGCCCTCACATGGCCAGTGATGTTTATGTTGATAATGACAGTGCCGACACACGTGTTTCATCACCGAATCTCTCTCTGTCTCTCTCTCTGTCTCTCTCTCTTCTCTGTCTCTCTCTCTCTCTCTCTCTCTCTCTGCGTGCAGTTGCATGGCTTGTGTGTGTACAAACCTTGAGTTAATCTGACAATAAATTGGTTTCAGTCAGTGTGTGTGTTGTGTGTGTGTGTGTGTGTGTGTGTGTGTGTGGAGTGAGAGAGAGAGAGAGAGAGAGAGAGAGAGAGAGAGAGAGAGAGGAGAGAGGGAGAGAGAGAGAGAGAGAGAAAAACCATTACTAACCCCCCTCACACCCCCAGCATACTCGTGTGTAAACCTACATGTATCAATGACCGTTTCATGTCTAGGCCTAATCTCGTCGCAATTTTCTATTTTGAGGTTGATGTGTGTATTTGAAATTGTGTGCTTCTTCTTTGCTCGTATTTTAAAGAAGACATTTTTTGCAAATTTTTGCAGACTTTTGGAAAATGCAACCAGTTTTGTTTTAATCCATCTTGTATTGATGGCAGAACTTTTTTCTATGTTTTGTGGGATGAGACGGACTGCATTACCCCCTCCCACCCCCCACCTCCACCCCTTTCATTATGCCATTGTTGGACGTTGTTATAAAACTGACACAACACAATTAAAGTTTGATTTGGAGACAAATAAATGGTCTTTTTTTTTAAATTTAGAACAAGCCACAAACTCTCTCTCTCTCTCTCCCCACCCCACCTTCACCCATCTTACCACAGTCATGCACACACACACACACACACACACACACACACACACCACACACACACACACACACACACACTATACATACATAAAAATACATGCGTATGCATGCACACATGCAGTGCACACACGCACCTACATGCACACGCACACAAACACAAGGAGGGCCAAAAAATGTGTAGAGGCATTTGAATCTGTCGTCACAAACTGCTGAAGCAGTTCAAGGTAAAGTTATGACAACAAATGCGGCCCGACGGGCGTCGTTGTTTTCATCACGGCAACGTTTTCACATAGCAGCCGCGAGCCTGCAGCCCGCGCCGACTAAGGGAGATAATCGACTGAACGGACTTGTAGGCTGTAAGAGGCAGTGTCGTATCTCGGTAATGTAGTATGCTCTGCCCAACCCTAACCCTAACCCTAACCCTAACTGTCGCGCAATAGCGGGCCCGCGCAATCGCGCAATAGCGGGCCCGCGCAATAGGGGGCTGACCCCTTGAATAATAACTGATCTGATTGTGAGAAAATATGTTTATTGTACGCTGACTGATAGGTTTGTTTAATCATTCAACGAGGATCCCCCCCCCCCCCCCCCCCTCCAACAAATGTGTAGAGAAATGACTGAAATAAGATGACCACCCTGGCAGAGCCGATGTTAAGTAGGTATAGGTACCCAAGGTCTGACCAGCGCGTTGGGCAACACGTAGGTCAGACATCTGCAAGTCGTAGCCATGAGACCCACTGCTGAAACCCTCTCATCTTAGTCATTGATTCATTTACCCATCGGTTTTAAATCATGCGCAGCGTGGTCTTCAAACTTAGCAGACGTGGTGAAGCGTATATGGACTAGTCCGCACACAGTGACATCTCGAGATGGGCTGGACTCTCTCTCTCCTCTCTCTCTCTCTCTCTCTCTCTCTCTCTCTCCTCTCTCTCTCTCTCTCTCTCTCACCGATGCTATCACCAAGAAAAGAGAGGAAAATACATTGGTAAACAAAATATTTGTTAATCAATTACGTGATCGATTCATTCATTCATTCATTCACTCATTCATTCATTCATTCATTCATCCATCCATCCATCCATCCATCACTCAATCACTCAATCCATTCATTCATTCATTCATTCATTCATTCATCCATTCACTCATTCATTCATTTGTTCATGTAAATAAATACATTGATGACTAAAACATGACACAAAAATAAAAACATCTGATTTGACATTTGAAATCGGATCCTGAATTTTACAGATTGAATATGCTGATCTATACTTCTTATGCTGTACGTTTGGTCAAAGATTGGCGGTATATTACTGGCTTCATTAAAAAACAAAAAAAAAAAATAAGAGAAAAGAAAAAGGGGAAAAAAAGCATGACCCCGTGAATACGCAAAGAAAGACAGAAAGAAGAAAGGCCAAGAAAAATAAATTCACAGATCAATAGCCCTCTCCCACAACACATAGATACAAATAAATATGTGAAGTAAATAACATGTTCTGAACAAATCAAAAAAGTATGATTCGGCATTTCAAATAGAGAATCCGATTTTTTTTTTTCCAGTGCGGGAAAGACCATTTGCTTTCTAAACTGAAGATTTATTTTTTTTCATGCTTATTTTTGTGTGTGCGTTTGTTTATTTTTTTATTTTTATTTTATTTTATTTTTTTTTGTTTTCGTTAACAAGAAAATTTAAGGAACAAGCTGTCGAACAAATAGCAGGCTAGCAATGCTGTAATGATAGTCTATTATTGTATTGATTAAAGAACACAAAAAGCAAATGAATAAACAGATAAACAAATGTGGTACTCGCGGATTCTCTCCCTTTCTCTTTCTCTCCCTCTCTCTCTCCCTCCCTCCCTCCCTCTCTCTCTCTCTCCCTCTCTCTCTCTCTCTCTCTCTCTCTCTCTCTCTCTCTTTCTCTGTGCGCTCGCGTGCGCGTGATCCTAAGTGTACATGCCTTTTGTTTCCTTTAAAAGTTCCATTATTGGGATCTTAAAACGTACAGCGAATGAAGGATAATTATAATTGTGAGTTCAATCAACGATGAAGATGTCTGAATTGAAAGAAAGAGCGAGTTAATCGTTAACATGTAATCATGCGCGCGGGCTCGAGTGTTCTTGAATGGATTACAAGAATGTTTCAATCATGAACACATTACATCATGTCACGTGTAAATCAGCAACGGTTTTGCATTGCATAAACGTAAAGAAAGACTACACTAACTTTATGAACGAATATCAGAAGACATCGATGACAGTGTCATCAGTAAAGAAATTAATCAACGCTTCATCGATGACAGTGTTATCAGTGAAGAAATTAATCAACGCTTAAAGTGCACGTGATGTATTACGAGGTACTTTATCTTTTTTCATGATACCTTCTTTCCGTCGTATATCATGTCGACATATACCCCGCAAAAGTCGGTAGATTGTTCTGAACAGTTGACTCAGAGAATCTATGTGTCATTGCATCATATAAACAGAGGAAAAATATAGAGCAAAAGAGAATAACTCGCACACACACTTTCAGTTTCAGTTTTACTTTCACCAAGGAGGTGTGTGACGAGAGATGAGAGTAGATCGATGTTGTCCTCTAGGGGAAGAACTTGGAATCTTTTCTCTGATAGAGTTATGTTAAGATTTCACCTCCGCCCTCTCTCTCACTAGTGATGGAAGGAGCACCTTTCCAGTACTAGTCATTTAAAGACATTTTTATTTTTTCTCGGGACTGTAAAAGCTATTCAAGAGTGGTTCAGTAATAATTTTTCTTAGGCTTGTACACTTAAAAGTACTTGTAGTTCCGAGAGACAGAAGTAGAGATAAGTTTAAACATTCAATATTGAATGAACAACAAAGAACTGACACAAGTTAAGTGTACTCTCACACAAAAAGTTTACTTGTTTATACACAAAGGTGAAATCTTCAAATCAGTTTCACTAATTCAGTTCTGGCTGACGTTGTTCCCACTTTTTATCATCATTAAGAGAGGGAAAGTTCTGGATGAGCTGAACTGGAGTCCACTTGGAATATCAGAACTTATCTGATGTCAGAGAGGATTATTGATCTCTCTGCAGCTTCTGGTGACTGGTCCACCTTTTCTTTTGGCAGGCTGATCTTGGGGTGCTGTCTCAGCTGAGCCAATAACAGGCACACCCGGGGTAGGTATGAGCCCAGGCTCTAAGCAGACAAACAGAACCTGGTCTGTAATTAAGTAGCTGAGAGAGATCGGTTTGTCAAGTTCTCACACTTGCCTTCTAGCTTTCAGTAAATGCCTCAGCTAACAAAGTAGAAAGACGCTCGTGGAGAGCGTGGCAGCAGAGAGTCCTCAGAAGAGAAGCCCCTTTCAAGCAAGTGTTTCGGCCCTTATCTCCTGACACTCTAGGGGGGTTGGGCCACACCCGGTTCATGACTCTGGATGTGCCTCTGCTGCCCCCCCCCCTCCCTTTTTACCCCCCCCCCCCCATCTTTGAATGAGTCATGGCTGAGATTCCAACCCATGACCCTCTGGACATGCTCATTTTCCACTTAATGACTCGCACTCTAACCACTGAGCCATTGGGGCATCTGATATTTGTAGGAAATTTAAGCCTTATGAAGTTCACTTTTGTTCCTCCTTGACCAGATCCAGCTTGAACACCTCTCTGCCGTTTCTGCCATTGCTTTCAGGGCTCTGGTTTTTTCCTTCCCTGCAACTGAGAGCTGTTTCATGAGGCTGTATGCAGACGTTCCTACAAACCCCCTAGCTCCAATTTCTGCAGTGAGGACTTTGACCTGATAGCCTTCTCTCCTCAGGATGTTTGCCAGATCAGCACACTTTTCAGTCTTGTAGATTTGAGCTGCCTCCATTCTGTTCTCATATGGCACCGTGGCATATGGCAGCTAACAAAGTATTAGACTAGCATAAACATACCTGCCATAATTATCAGTGTTTCACTCAGAGACTGAATGAAACAAGGGGAAGGAGACAGTAGTACAATGCTAAACAATGAATGTCAAACAACCCTTCAATTTTTCTTACGAACTAAGTTGAAGTAACTTGGAATAAACTTAGCCCAGGCACACTTGTTGATTAGACAGCACCCTTTTTCAAAGCATTCCGACAATCAACAGTATTCACACATCAACTAAACGGTTTTCATCCAGTACAGGTGTACTGTTTTTCCTGTCAGAATTTAACATTCAGTTATCATCGTAACAGATTATATCGAATACTGGTAAAAGTCAGACTGTTAACGAAGAATATCAATCAAACATCTTAACAGTTTTCACAAAGTTGTGGCCAGCAAAGTAATACCATCGAATATTCATTCATCATCTTGACATATGTCACCAAGTATTGGGCATAAAATTATACTATCAAAACACGTGGCATAGATACAAGCAATGCATAGTCTTAAAATTTAGAAGCATAGTTTCACTTACAGTTCTTCTGGGATGAACTAATGAATCTTTGACAGGATCGCAGAGTAGGTGAGGTAAACTCTGTAATTCTTGATTCATTGGTGGTGATCAGTCTTACAGCCATCTGTAGAGAGCAGTGAATTTGGGGGACTGGTGGTGATCAGTCTTACAGCCATCTGTAGAGAGCAGTGAATTTGGGGACTGGTGGTGATCAGTCTTACAGCCATCTGTAGAGAGCAGTGAATTTGGGGGACTGGTGGTGATCAGTCTTACAGCCATCTGTAGAGAGCAGTGAATTTGGGGGACTGGTGGTGATCAGTCTTACAGCCATCTGTAGAGAGCAGTGAATTTGGGGGACTGGTGGTGATCAGTCTTACAGCCATCTGTAGAGAGCAGTGAATTTGGGGGACTGGTGGTGACTGGTCTTACAGCCATCTGTAGAGAGCAGTGAATTTGGGGGACTGGTGGTGATCAGTCTTACAGCCATCTGTAGAGAGCAGTGAATTTGGGGGACTGGTGGTGATCAGTCTTACAGCCATCTGTAGAGAGCAGTGAATTTGGGGGACTGGTGGTGATCAGTCTTACAGCCATCTGTAGAGAGCAGTGAATTTGGGGGACTGGTGGTGATCAGTCTTACAGCCATCTGTAGAGAGCAGTGAATTTGGGGGACTGGTGGTGATCAGTCTTACAGCCATCTGTAGAGAGCAGTGAATTTGGGGGACTGGTGGTGACTGGTCTTACAGCCATCTGTAGAGAGCAGTGAATTTGGGGGACTGGTGGTGATCAGTCTTACAGCCATCTGTAGAGAGCAGTGAATTTGGGGGACTGGTGGTGATCAGTCTTACAGCCATCTGTAGAGAGCAGTGAATTTGGGGGACTGGTGGTGATCAGTCTTACAGCCATCTGTAGAGAGCAGTGAATTTGGGGGACTGGTGGTGATCAGTCTTACAGCCATCTGTAGAGAGCAGTGAATTTGGGGGACTGGTGGTGATCAGTCTTACAGCCATCTGTAGAGAGCAGTGAATTTGGGGGACTGGTGGTGATCAGTCTTACAGCCATCTGTAGAGAGCAGTGAATTTGGGGGACTGGTGGTGATCAGTCTTACAGCCATCTGTAGAGAGCAGTGAATTTGGGGGACTGGTGGTGATCAGTCTTACAGCCATCTGTAGAGAGCAGTGAATTTGGGGGACTGGTGGTGATCAGTCTTACAGCCATCTGTAGAGAGCAGTGAATTTGGGGGACTGGTGGTGATCAGTCTTACAGCCATCTGTAGAGAGCAGTGAATTTGGGGGACTGGTGGTGATCAGTCTTACAGCCATCTGTAGAGAGCAGTGAATTTGGGGGACTGGTGGTGATCAGTCTTACAGCCATCTGTAGAGAGCAGTGAATTTGGGGGACTGGTGGTGATCAGTCTTACAGCCATCTGTAGAGAGCAGTGAATTTGGGGGACTGGTGGTGATCAGTCTTACAGCCATCTGTAGAGAGCAGTGAATTTGGGGGACTGGTGGTGACTGGTCTTACAGCCATCTGTAGAGAGCAGTGAATTTGGGGGACTGGTGGTGATCAGTCTTACAGCCATCTGTAGAGAGCAGTGAATTTGGGGGACTGGTGGTGATCAGTCTTACAGCCATCTGTAGAGAGCAGTGAATTTGGGGGACTGGTGGTGATCAGTCTTACAGCCATCTGTAGAGAGCAGTGAATTTGGGGGACTGGTGGTGACTGGTCTTACAGCCATCTGTAGAGAGCAGTGAATTTGGGGGACTGGTGGTGATCAGTCTTACAGCCATCTGTAGAGAGCAGTGAATTTGGGGGACTGGTGGTGATCAGTCTTACAGCCATCTGTAGAGAGCAGTGAATTTGGGGGACTGGTGGTGACTGGTCTTACAGCCATCTGTAGAGAGCAGTGAATTTGGGGGACTGGTGGTGACTGGTCTTACAGCCATCTGTAGAGAGCAGTGAATTTGGGGGACTGGTGGTGATCAGTCTTACAGCCATCTGTAGAGAGCAGTGAATTTGGGGGACTGGTGGTGATCAGTCTTACAGCCATCTGTAGAGAGCAGTGAATTTGGGGGACTGGTGGTGATCAGTCTTACAGCCATCTGTAGAGAGCAGTGAATTTGGGGGACTGGTGGTGATCAGTCTTACAGCCATCTGTAGAGAGCAGTGAATTTGGGGGACTGGTGGTGATCAGTCTTACAGCCATCTGTAGAGAGCAGTGAATTTGGGGGACTGGTGGTGATCAGTCTTACAGCCATCTGTAGAGAGCAGTGAATTTGGGGGACTGAGCCTCTCCTTTTTTAGTTTGTTAAGCTGCATATTCACGTTCCAGTTCCGATTTGCTTTGTGTCACTTAAGACAAAGGGAAAGGGGGGGGGGGGGGGGGGGGGGGGGAGGGATCATCCACCACCACTGACAGTGTGATGAAAAGTGTAGACGATTCGAGAACAGCTCTATATTAGTGGTTAGCGTTGATTATATTTAGCCTTCATGCTCATTGACTAAGTGCTGTTTAACATAATTGCATCAGGCACGGGCGGAACGCATGCACGTTTGCCGGAGGGGAGGAGGAAAGGAAGGAAGAGAGCATAATCCCTTGTCTCAACCTGAGTACGACATAGGCAAGACGGAGAGGGAGAGGGGAGGAGGAGGAGGAAGAGAGAGAGAGAGAGAAGGGGGGGGGGGGGGGGGGGGGGGAGGGGGAGCAGGGCGACTTGCCCCAAAGAGACGTCACCTTTATCGGTGTCACTGTCGCCAAAGCGAGCTGTCCGCGACTTCAAAGAAAACCCGGCATACTGTGGGGCGGGCCCAGAGAGACCGAACGTTCGACATGCATTACAAATCTTGACGTTGTTCGTGAGACTAAGATAGAGAGAGAGACAAAGAAGGGAGGGGGGGGGGGGGGGGGGGGGGAGGGGTAGGGGGGTAGAAGGGAAGAGGTTGTAGCAGATGGTGTGGTTGTCAATTGTCAGGTCACAAGGTGTCATTGCGTGCCGACCAGTCCATAAATACTACACCATTAGTGTAAATACAGGACAGAGTGGAGAACCTTGGGGTAATCTCACTGAAAGTATGTGAGGTTCAGATGTCTAGCATCCAAATCGTAGACTGGCGGTACGCTCCTGAAGTGCTGCTGCAATTCATCACACACATACACACACACACAAACACGTACGCACGCACGCACGGACACATATACACACACTCGCTCATTAACTCAGTCACTCACTCATACGATGCAATGACACACGATGAGATTTGACGTGATGCGCTCAAAGACTCTAAACGACACGACACGAGACACCGCAGTACAATACAGTAAATACAATATGATACAATGCAAACCCAATGCAATGCGGCCCTATGTTCCCCAGGGAATTCAGAGGACTAAGTAAAAAGTGCAAACCCACACAATGCTGTACAACACAAAACCGTAGAATACAATGCGAACATAAGACTGTTGGAAGAGACTGGAATTTAGCTTTGAACAAACAAGCAAGCAAACAAACAAACAAACAAAGAACAACAAAGGGTGGGAGGTGTGTATAATTGGAAGAGTAAAGTAGACCATCAGAGGACTTGTAGTAAGGAAATCATCCAAACAAACACTGATATACTGGACGTAAATTGTATACAAAGAAATAGTTCAGGCTAGACTATGTTCACTCTTCAGAGCGCATAATGATCGCCCTCAGAAGTATCGAGGCTAAACCAGGCTACCGGTCTGATCACACACGTACCGGTGAAATTGTCTTAAAATACATTGAATAAAGCGTGATCGAACGTTTTGGACATTCAGCAGTTTATTGTTTAAAGAGAACAATGCGTAGCAGATATTCAGAAAGTTATTACTGAGGTCAGACAGCAATGTACTGTACCAATATACCACAAGGACGATATGGACAACTGATGATTTAGCATTAACTGTTTTTTTGTTTTGTTTTGTTTTGTTTGTTGAGACTTTACTTTTAAAAATAAGCGGTTAAACAAAACCAGATGCAACTTTGAAGAAACGTTCATTGAAATAAAATGAGAACGACATAGAAAACCCTGAACTGCTAAATCAGACAAAACATTAACGAAAAAAAAAACCTGCGTGAGTCGGAAAATTGAAAGGCACAACTTGGACAAAATAGGAATGCGAGAATCGT
>CM031614.1:37114379-37116879 GCA_018398815.1 Conus ventricosus
GTGTGTGTGTGTGTGTGTGTGTGTGTGTGTGTGTGTGTGTGCGTGCGCGCGCGGCGGGAGTGTGTGTGTGTGTGTGTGTAGTTGTGTGTGTGTATGTGTGGTGTGTGTGTGTGTGTGTGGTGTGTTGTGTGTGTGTGTGTGTGTGTTGTGTGTGCGGGGCGGGAGTGTGTGTGTGTGTGTGTGTGTGTGTGTGTGTGTGTGGTTGTGTGTGTGGTTGTGTGTGTGTGTGTGTGTGTCTCTGTGTGTGTGTGTGTGTGTGTGTGTGTGTGTGTGTGTGTGTGTGTGTGTGTGTTTGCGCGCGCGTTAGTGCGTGTGTGTTTGGTTACTGTTGTTGCCGGAAGCGAGGGAGGAGCAGTGGGTATCCGAGGTTTTATATTTAGCCAGTACGTCACGTATACCTGTGGTGGCAACAGCAAAAAAAAAAAAAAAAAAAAAAAAAAAAATTGTTAAACAGGCTCTGCAAAGAGATCTAATCCACCGCATTGTTTAATCAACACTTTGACATCATTTGCTTATTTTTGCGTCCTAATCATCATCATTATGTCCCTTAACCGCACAGATGTGCTGGCTCCGTTTTCATTGACAATCCTTCTCCATTCCTGTCTGTCCTGTTCTGCGCTCTTGGAATCGCCAAAGGTGGGGCTGTCCACTCCTTGGATCTTGTTCATTCTCTCTTTGTGTGCCTCTTCTTCTGTTTCCTGGTAAAGCACCCTGCAAGATGACCATACTGTTTCAGTTTCTGTTTCTTTTCAAAATGCCTGGGTGCTTCTGCGTGGATCTGCTACCAGTCCCACGTTTCACAAGCATAAAGAGAGATTAATGTCACTGGTGTGTGCATCATTCCCATTTTGGAATAGACAAATATACTGTTATTTCAGTGGTGTCGTGCTTTTTTTTTAGAGTGCTGTTGATGCTTGGGCCTTTCTAGAGAGGATTTCTTGTTTGGACCCCACTTCTGGCATAACTGTTCCCCGGTACTTGAAGCTGCTTATTATCTTTTTTAGCGATTGTTGTGACATTTCTTTTGATGTATTTGCAATGGTTTGTCATCAGTTTCGTCTTTCAATGTCCATGCCGGAAACTGCAGCTGTTTTGTCAGGGCTTTTTCTAGTTGGGCAAGTTTTTCTTCTCCAGTTAGGCCAATGATGTTATTGGAAAAGCATAGATGGGTGATGGTCCTTGCTCCAGTCCTCGCTGTTCCAAGATGATCTTCTGATGACTCACTTTGCAAGAAAGATGTTGAAGAGAGTGGGGTACATTCTACAGCCCTGACTGACGCCAGCAGTTGTGCGGAACTATTCGCGTTGATTGCTATTATGGAGGACTGCTTTGGTGGCTCTTTCGTAAACCAAACCTGCTCTGTGACCCTGGCAAGGATCATACCAATGTTGTAATTCCTCATGTTTGCTCATAATGCTGCAGGCCAGACCCTGTCAAATGCTGGGAAATCTTCCTAGCTCACCATATTCAAAATCATTTGGAATTCTAGTGTCCACACTCAGAAAACGTTTCATGGCAAATAAATGTACTTCTTTTCAATTTCAGGACTACTGTCAAACGCCCAGATTTCTGCACCATGCTGCGCTATCGGCTGCACCTGGGAGTCAAACAATTTTGTAAACAAACTAAAAGAACTACACTCCAATTTGTGAAGCACATGAAGGATTACCATAACTGCTTTTTTGCCTTATTAATTATACCTTGCCACGTTAAACTAAAACTTAGTCGCGTTGAAAAGTAAACTGAGTCGAGTTGAAAAGTAAACTCCAAGATATTCATATGCGTTCGCTACGGCCACAGCGTCATTTCCATACGTCCACCTCTCAGTGCGCGCCAAGCACCCCCCTTTGCGAAAAGCAATAATGTTGGGTTTCGTCATGTTGACTTTAAATTCTAGTCTTGACGCAGCCGAATGCAGGCTATTCAATTGTCTCTGTAAACCAGTCACTGTTTCGGACAATAAAAGAATATCGTCTACAAAAAGTAATATAAACAATTCAGTCAAATCAAAGTTAACACCATGCCGACCATTTGAATAATCTCCAAGGCAAGCTCATTAATGAACAGGAAACCAAAATAGGACTACACACATCCCCTTGTTTAACCCCACGGGCACAACTTGCAAAATCAGATAATTCGCCCCGATCTCACTTTTGCTTTAACATCTTCATACATACTTCTTACACATCGAAACAACTTACCTTTGATTCCATTTTTTTAGTAGAACAGGCCACAACAACTTTCTAGAAATAGAATCAAAAGCTTTTTCGAAGTCGACAAATGCGACATATATTTTTCGATTATTTGCGAACTGCTTTTGAACTGCAGCTGGCAAAGTAAATATATGATCAATAGTAGAATAGCCTGTCTTAAAGCCAGCCTGATGTTCACCAGTTAAATCATTCATATGTACCAATTCCTTTAATCTTTTATTCATAATGAAACCACACAATACCCCTGTAATTATTTATACTGTTTGTTCGGCCTTTCTTAGAAAATG
>CM031614.1:37119379-37144379 GCA_018398815.1 Conus ventricosus
AACGTGTGTTGTTGTACAATTATCAAGGGCGCCGCAAGCACATCGAATATTCTTGACATATTTTGTTCTGAATGCATTTATTTTTAACCGAAATAATAAGGAGAGAAGTTGTTTATTGTGTCTTGGGTATGATCCTATGTTTGTATTATAGTTTACTGGATTTACCGAGGAAGCCCTTTTTTAAAAGATTACTTGCTCGAGAGTTCGTACAACAAAGTATAGAAGAGTCGGGTTTGTGTATTCGGGGAGAACACTTTCATTGTAGTATTCCTCAAATTTTTCAAAGAGGCTCTTGTAAGAGAGAATATCCTTCATGTAAGCTCAAGGGAATATGAATAGTAGCCGTATTGTCAGAATTGTTTGCACCTGCTCGAGCAATCCTGTCAGCCCATTCATTTCCGGATATGAAGCAATGGGAAGGAACCCAACAAAAATTAACTGTTATACCTCTTGACATAAGGTTGTGAATAAGTATTTTAATTTCTGATATGATTTCAGCACGAGTTTTTGAATTTGTAGATTCTAAAGCTTGAAGAACTGACTTAGAATCTACACAGAAGAGAATTCTATAAAAGTCAAATGATAAATCAGTTATGTACTGTACGGCCATTAATATTGCTATAAGTTCGGCTGTAAAAATAGACAGATTAGCCCCAAGATGAAAGGACTTCTCAATTTTTAAAAATGGAATGACAAAGCCACAACCAGCATTATTGTTTAACAGAGACCCATCAGTATAGACTTTTATAAAGTGACGATAACAATCATTGATATGTGATTTTGCTTCGCAAGCTAGAATATTAATGTTATCAGTTTTAGATATAGTAGTATAGTTATAATCAAATTTTGGTTTGAAGAGCTCCCAGTTTGGTATGGGACTTATGGGATAACGCACAGCAAGCTTTTTATGATTGATACCTGAATTTGTCAACAAGTGAGAAGAATATGTGAGTATCGTTTTAGTGGCTCGAATGTTTTTAGCACGTTTATGAAAGTCTACATCAGACCTCATATCCAGTTCCGTTTGGTTAGCACTTTGAATAGTTGAGCAGCGAAGAATGTACTTAGCGCAGACTAGTTCACGATGGTCATCAAGAGGTAAGACACCAGCTTCATGGTATGTTCCTACAGCTGAAGCATGAAATGGAACACCAATGGCTAATCTGAATGCCTTAGAGTCTATACACTGAAGCTTTTTTAATAAGTACTTAGGCGCACTAAAAAAGACCTCCTGTGCATATGACAATTTGGATCTAACTAAAGCAGAAGAAAGATGTATTAAACGTTTTGTTTCCTGGCCCCAACTTTGTTTGCTTATAACTTTGAGCAGATTAAGAGATTTTCTCGCTTGATTTATTATATGTTCTAAGTGAAAATTCCAAGAAAGATTTGACATAAGATGCACACCAAGGAATTTAATCTCAGAAGTGTAGCTCAATGCAGAATTATGTACTTTGAAGTTAGGAGTATTGTGAGCAGACCCACCTGCATCAAATAACATCATACGGGATTTTTCAGCTGACAGGCATAAGCCATTATCAGACATGAAGTTCGCAATGTTGTCTAATTCTTTTTGATATATTCTTCTAATGTAATTAACAGATCTTTTTGATGTGTTCTTTTTTAATGTGGCATTCAACCATAAGCAGATGTCATCCGCATATTGAATTAAGTGAAAGTTTTTTTAAATGTATTTAGGTAAATCATTAGTTAAAATATTAAAGAGAAGAGGGGCGATCACAGAGCCTTGAGGGATACCCATAAGAGAACAGTAATATGCCGACTCTACCCCACTTGCTCCTCCACCAAGTTTTTGGCGAAAGTGGCCTAAAAGCCGCCTTTTCCTGTTCTCTGTGTCAAACGTGCATCCATGCCCGTTTGACATAGATATAAAGTCGCAAGCCCTCTAACTGTGTCAAACGTGCATCCATGCCCGTTTGACATAGATATAAACTACCAAGCCACCTAACTGGGTCAAACGTGCATCCATGCCTGTTTGGCATAGATATAAACTACCAAGCCCTCTAACTGTGTCAAACGTGCATCCATGCCCGTTTGACATAGATATAAACTACCAAGCCCTCTAACTGTGCCAAACGTGCATCCATGCCCGTTTGACATAGATATAAACTACCAAGCCCTCTAACTGTGCCAAACGTGCATCCATGCCCGTTTGACATAGATATAAACTACCAAGCCCTCTAACTGTGTCAAACGTGCATCCATGCCCGTTTGGCATAGATATAAACTACCAAGCCACCTAACTGGGTCAAACGTGCATCCATGCCTGTTTGACATAAAATATAAACTACCAAGCCACCTAACTGGGTCAAACGTGCATCCATGCCCGTTTGACATAGATATAAACTACCAAGCCACCTAACTGGGTCAAACGTGCATCCATGCTCGTTTTGACATAGATATAAACTACCAAGCCACCTAACTGGGTCAAACGTGCATCCATGCCCGTTTGACATAGATATAAAGTCGCAAATCCTTTAACTGTGTCAGACGTGCATGGGTGCCTGTTTGGCCTAGTTAAGAGTAGTGAAACTACCAAGCCGCCTAACTGTGTTAAACGTGCATGGATGCCCGTTTGGTCTGGTTAGCCAAACCAACTAACCGCAGTTATTACTGTGCTGGTGATAACAGATGTCAAGTGGCCTTACCAGTTCCACTTGACATTTTAACGCCTTCTTACCTTTACCCACCCCAAGTCATCCTCAAGTTCTTACTCAAGTCATCCTTAAGTCATCGACAAGTACTTACTCAAGTCATCCTCAAGTTACTTCTAAGTTTTTACTCAATTGTCCTCAAGTCATCCTTAAGTCATCCACAAGTTCTTACTCAAGTCATCCTCAAGTCACTTCTAAGTTTTTACTCAAGTCATCCTTAAGTCATCCTTAAGTCATCCACAAGTTCTTACTCAAGTCATCCTCAAGTCACCCCAAGTCACTTCTAAGTTCTTACTCAAGTCACCCCCCAAGTCACCTCAAGTTCTTACCCAAGTTAACCTAAGATCATAACTAAGTCATCCTCTAAGTACAACCAAGTTCTTATTTAAGTTATCTTATAATTATCAAAAAAATACAATCTATGTTTTTATCTTAAATAGTAGATGCCTAATATAGTACACACACGCCTCAAAAAACGCGTCATCGTTGAGGATGTCTTGCTCAGTGTCATCGGCGTGTAATTGGTCAGCATAGATCTTAATGAAGTTCTTACATCCTAAGCAACCGCATTGATTACAATTCTGGTCTATGGAAATGTCTTTTATAGACTCCATGTCTTTATTTATTGACTTTATCATTTTATAATACGCCATGATCTATTTCTATTAAAAAAATTTAAAATATTATTGCATTATAAATGGATCAAAATGATCTTTTGTTGTTGGCGGTTTTGGCGTGCAGTTGTCTTTTTCTGTATTTAGTGGTTCAGGTTGTTTTAACTTCTTTTGTTTTTGTTGCCATTGGTTATATATTTTATAACCGTAATAACAGCCCCCAGCAGCAGCAAGGGCACCAAAAATGGCAACAGTTTTAAGTTCAATATACCATGAAGACTTTGGCGCTGTAGGCCTTGAATCACATGGAGTTTTTATAGCGGGCATTGAATCAACTTGTTCTGGCGCTGGCGGTGTTATGTTTTCATGATGAGTTATATTCTGTAACATTAATTTTTTTTGTCTGTTCCACTCTGCTAATTTTTTTCCTGCTTTAACACGTCCAGGATGAGGATGCTTTTCACTGGTCCCCACCTGATTCAGTGTTTTCTGCTGATTTTCTGGCTTGGTTACTTTCTCCACCTGATTCAATGTTTCCTGATTCTGATGATTTTCTAGCTCGTTCATTTTGAAGGGAAACAAAATCTATATGATTAAAAGTTATTAATCCCATGATTAATGGCGATAACAATGTTCCAAATCTGTAGTATAAATCACATCCTAGAGACTCTAATGACTTTGTTAAAACTGGATCCTGTGTTAAATCATACATAAAATCTTGTTCAGAATCAATGGGAGCAAATCTACTGACTAGTTTAGTGTACAAACTAAGAACCGTTTGGCCCACACTTTTCACCATTCTAGACCCCAACTGCGCTTCATACCTGTTATGATACTTTATAATGTCTTGCGGCGACATTTGTTGAATCTGTTCTATGCTGAATTCAGTTCCGAGGAACTGTTTTGTTTTTCCACATGCTGCCAAAGAATACAGCCTCTCCTTTTTGGGCATAATAGCTTGGTCATCAACTTGGTCATTCATAAGTTCGGGAAGGTTTAGGCCGCCTTGTAGCTGTAGTAGATCATCACTGTTCATGTTTTTTATTAAATTATAATTATTTTATTTTAAAAAAATGAGCACCGAAAAAACTGTTACCAACCTTGTATACCATTCTGCTGTTGTTGGGGGCCTAAGTGTAGGATACTCAATGCTTGGTAAAAGCTTGTTAAGAATTAAACCAGCAGATCTTGGCAAACTAGACTTTGAGGATTCAGCAAAGCTAATTGCTATCATTGCAGCTTCGTTTGCCACGAAAGATTTTCTAGTTAAGCAAGGAATAATTCCGGACAATATAAATATGTAAGAAAAAAATACATTTATAAAAATGGCTTCACTCGTAATGATGATAGGCGGCGCTGTGGTTAATGCGCTCGCTTTTAGTGGAAGTAATTACGCATTTAGTAAACTGCGAGATGAAGGCGAGAGAAAAAGACATAACAAAGCTGTGGAGCAACTAGCTGCAGCACAAGATCGCTATGAAAAGCAGAGAATTGAGCAGTTAGATTTTATTAATAACACACTGAAAAAACAGGGACATGCGCTTACACATTTAAAGATGTTGATCAAGCAATAAAAGAATATTTTCTTGTAACAGGCAAACCAATCGAGACATTACCCCCACCAAAATTTAGCGACTTTATCATCCATCAGAAAAACAAAAGATGCAAGAAATCGCGTTTATTGCCTTTGGTATGACTGTCGTGTATTTTGTTGCGCATAATATTGGCTGAATAAAAAATGAACAAAATCTATTATTCGCCCAAAGGATATTGGAAGGGTATCACAGCAATACAAAAGCTAAGCCAAGCGGCGGGGGTCAGTGAACAAACAGCAAAGGAATGGTTATCTAAACAAGCAATTTGGCAAATTTATTTACCTGCCCCTAGACGAATACAGAGACCGCACTTTGTAATACAACTCCAAACGACACCCATCAAATGGATCTTCTATATTTACCCTCTGATAGGATTAGACGAAAAAGATTTAAGTACGCACTCACAGTCATTGACATGGCTTCAAGATACAAAGATGCGGAGCCATTAACACAAAAGAGTGCTTCTGCTGTTTTCTGTTGCCATACAACTGATATACCAACGAGGCCCCTTAACTTTCCCTCGCATGATTCAAGTCGATGATGGAAAAGAATTTAAAGGGCAAGTGAATCAATTATTGTTGAAACATAGAGTTACCATTAAAAGAGGCATTCCGGGAGTTCACAGATCACAGGCTTTAGTTGAAAACTTTAACAAACAGTTAGCCGAAAGACTTTTCTCCTACCAGTATCACAGAGAGCTGATTGACAACTCTCGCAACACAGAATGGGTTAGAAGACTGCCCTCAGTTTTGCGCGCAATGAATAATGAAGAATTTAAAGGGCTAAAAACCAGTACAAGCAATCAAAAGAAAAACAATAAATGTTGCTGAAGACTCCAGTTCATCCAGCAAACTATTACCGTTTGGGTTTAAAAGTAAGGTACCTTTATTTACCGGGGAAAGCAGAAGGGGACACTCGCATCAGGGCAACAGATCCAGTTTGGAGTGTTGATCCATATGAAATAAAAAGAATTGTAAAAATGAATCCGCCCGTGTATTATTTACGAGAAACTGACACAACAAAACAACCAGCTCCTCAAAGATCTTTTGTGAAAGAAGAACTGCAGATAATCCCGCCAGACACAGTTCCGCTTTAATTAATTTACGGTTCTCCAGTGCCCGATTGCATATGAAAACTCTGGATTAACAAACACACGTTTTGTGTTTGTTCTATCTAATGACTTCTTTGTTACAACTGTTGTGTTGATCTCATGTAGATTAGATCGCAGTTTTACGTTGTCATGATGAAAAGTCTTATTGCCAAACAATGCTTCTTTGTAGTTGTCATGTGATATGTTTGACTGCACAACGCTGCGAGATATTCCCTTTGCTTTCTTAATGATTTTCTCCTGGCTCGAAATACTGTACATTTTTGACCTTAACCCCACATACTCCTTGATCACCTTTCCAGATAATTCATCCTTCATCTTTCCTAAAACCTTCTTGTTAGTAATTGAATGTAAAGGCGAGTCTTTAGGGTAATCGGACGTGTCGTACCACCCCGCATGCCCTTTAGCTACTTCGGTTTTCCATGTCTTTATAGATGTCTTCAGTAGGGATATCTATAACAAAACTATCTGTATCTGTGTAAAGTACTCTGGACTCAGGATACGAGGGCTTAAAGTAGTCATAAAGAAACTCTAACATCAAAGCTTTGATAATTCTAAAACAGTAAACCCCAAAAAATACAGGTTTGTCTAATTTGACTTTCTTTTTTTTCATCATTATGCCAAAAAGCTGATCATGAAATCTTCTGAAGTCCTGATAATTAGGTTTTGAAGTCAGCTTAATTGCTTCGTTCTCTCTGGTGACTAATCTGACATCTTTACGCTTGTGCGATTCTCCATAGTCTTTCCAAAACAGCTGTTGTTCATCAGCTTGAAAAAGTCTTTTTCTGAAGCATCTGCAGATTTAGTTCTGAGATCAGTGTTCTTCATGATGTATGGTTTCATGAACTGTTCTTGATCAAAAGCAATTATACGATGAACAGCTGTCAACTTCAAACCATGTCTTAAATAAAATTGTAGAAGTCTGTAATGGCAGACATAATTTTTTTTTGCCCCGAAGATTAGGCACAAGTTTAGGCGGCTCTCTTGGATTCATCTTAGACTTTCTGCTGCCAATGGAATATCATTATGCAGGTCATGGAGTTCATGAGATATTCTAAATCAACTTCTAGAATGAAACCACGCTGTTGGTCAGGCTTAAACTGCCCAACCACTTTAATGCCTTTTGAATATTATTCGGATCGCCGCCTGTGTACATTTTAAAGTTACGTAATGGAAGTGATTGCGCCATTGCCCATCCATACAGATTGTTTGCATCTAAATACATAAGATAGTTAGACCTTTTACTCTCGGATCATAGTCGTCCAAGTATTTGTTGTTTGCTTACAGTAATGATGCGACGCCATACTAATTCCCCCACGCAATTCCGTTTTCAATCATCTGAATCATTGGTAAATCTGACAATAAATCAATCTGTACTCCAGTAAACTTTAAGAAAGCGTCCCAGCTCATCCCGGGTGCAGAAATATAATGCGCGGGATCCAAGCTATAATGTTTCATGCAGGTTTTTCTATAATTTTTCAAAGACGTCCGCCAACAAACATACATCGGCCATTAAGTAGGAGTCATGATAGTTCCCATCGTTTTACACTCTAACTTCTGCCACGCATCTTGAGCATGCTGGTAATCAGAATCACTGATGTCCTTTCCTCTAAGACTAGAAAAGAACGCGCCTTTAGGTGGAAGTGTATCTTCGTCAAACCTTTCCCAACTGTTCATGTATTCATAAGGGTAAACGCCCTTTCTAACGAGAGTTGGGTCAAAATATTCTTCCGTTATTGGGCAAGACTTTAAGGACATAGCCAGCGCCTCTAATGAACCCATCATGTGCTGCATAGAGTCATAAAAAGACATGTTATTTAAAGTGAAACACATGTACTTTTTCTGATGACTGTGCGATGCATGACACCCTAAAGGCATCGTCTACTGCTTTCATTATAAGGTGAGAGTCGTAACCTCGCAAGTTATGAAAGAATACAGGCAGCTCCATGTCTTAGGATCAAACTTAGTTGAAGATTGCATTTACTGTGCGCTGCACCTCTAAACTTCCCACTAATGTGATCATGTCTCTTACTGTGGGGTTTACACTCTTGGGCGTTAGCTCTAAACCGCAAATCCAACAATGCGTGGCTGAGTCTACGTTGTTGGCTTCAGGCGCCATTATGATTTCAGATAAGTTTAGATTATTAGAACAGGCGTTACGCACTTGCTGCATGCGTTTTAAGAATGTTTTCTGCAGCATCTGGTCCTCTATATAATTCTGGTTCTGAATGAGCGCCATCCGACCTAACAATAACAAAAGCAAATGAACAAATCTGATGATTACTCATTAAGACTGTTTTTCGAAGTTTTTGTGGTGCTGGCCCTTCATAAGGAACAATAAGCGACTCGAAGTCTGCGTAAACTACGTATGGAGATTTTGCAGCCGTTTCCAGTTCTTAAAACTATCTTTAGATCCTGGAGGGGCGTAGTTAGTTCTGTCTTACAGTCTACAGAACTTTTACAATGTTTTATATGTTCAAGCGCGGCTTGAGCAGTTGGAATTCTTGTTAAACATTTTCTACAGAATTCTTGTTTATGTTCATGTTTTGAAGTATGCGCTAATAATCTGCTCATTGTGCGTATCAATGTGTAATGGGCAGCCCTGCTGGCGAAAACATTAGGAGTAAGTCCACATGACTTTTGGCTGGTTCGCCTATTGTTGGACTGTTCTTGGACACTTTAATTGGCACCAAATTTGTTTCCTCATCCCATGTGTATACATTAACAGTTATTGGTTTGTTTTGTTCTTCAAACTGATCAATTTGGTCTACACTAACAGGAAAGGATATTCCATTGAAGTTAAGATCTTTGGTGTATTGCCGATAGTTAGTCACTCTCTCTGCGTGTTCGCGGACATGATGCAGCCTTGCAAGAACACACCACATGAAACATTTGTTGTCTGAATTTTTTATGTTTAAAACTGCTCTCTTTAAAACCAACTCCCCGAGGTAGCGAATGTAAGCCTTGCCTACAATCGGCGCATACTTAGCCTGTTTTTAATCTAATCTCTAAGACTTTTGCCCTCTGACCAACCAGAGCCTCTCTTTTAGCTCTTTCAGCGGCAGCGTCAAACTGTGTAAGCAGTTCGTCTGCCCAACCCGGTGTTAAGTCATTATGAGAAAGAATAGTCTGCTGTTTAGTTGAGACCCAGACTTCTAGATTTTCTTCATTTATTGTTACATAGTCGATTAAAACAGCTAACATTACTTTAACTGGCGGGTCTATTGTTAGTTTGCCTGGAACTTGAGAAATAGCATGAACAACACTTGCCTGTACGTTTGTTGGGTCAATGACTTCTAAATCAATATCATTCAGTGCTCTTGATAAACGCTCTCTCTCGAGCATTCCTTCAAACAATTCGTCTTGTCCTTCATATATCTTAGCCATGCTGTCTTTCTTTTTCTAAGCCAACATATTTATTTAAATTAAAAAAAATACAACGGCTTAATCAGAATCAATATCAACGGTCTTTTTGCGCTTGGACTCATAAACTAAAGTATAAACAACCTTTTGGTGTTGTTAATGTGAGCTGTTTAGAACAGAGTTTAATGTCTCGTTTACTTTTTTAAGCATTCCTTTTTTATCTGCTCGGGGTCTGGCTGTTGAGAAAAACTTGCCCTCGCCTTTCTTTGAAGATCAAACTTTTGTCTTTTGTAGTCATCAAAATCGGCCTGTAAACGATTAAATTCTTCATCCGTGATGTTTGAGTCAGCTAGCGCTTTATTTATTATCAGCTTGAAGGAACTAAGTTTAGCTGTTATTAGTTGAACCATAGCTGTGTGCTTTTGGAGTTTAGTTTTTAATTTTTTGCCGGCCGCACTTACAGCTAATGAACACAGGCCGAAGCTAAAGACAAACCTCCTAGAGGTAAAGCTGCGGTGCGCCTATGCCCGTTGCTAAGAGACCAACACTCGTTCCTGCTGATAGAGCACTTATAGTCGATGCCCCAGTATTAACATAAGTAACAGCATTAAAGGCAGCAGAATACCTTCGTTGGTTTTGCTGTATTTTGAAAGGTCTTGCTCTAGTACTTGCTGCATTTGCGTAATGTTTGTTAATCTAAAGGTTTTTATGTTAGGGGTTTCTACTATCTCTTCTTTTGGCGGGGCTGTAGGCACATTTGGATAAACCTGAACAGACATGCTTTTTTAAATAAAAAATAATTTAGTATACTACATCTTTTAATCTGTTATCTCCAATATTCAGCTGCGCATCATATATTAAAAACAAATGTACATTAAGCGGTTTATCGGCTTCTTCTTCTTTATCAATTTGAATGTTTTATTACGTATCTCACAGCTCTCCCGCTTCCATGCAACTGATTATCCTCTGTTGACCTTAGGTCAATCCATAAACCGTATTTCGTTGTTAATAATCATCAAGCCTAACATTGTGAAGATGTAAATCTTTAGACGCAAGGTCAACTGTTGGATTTCTACACCTCCCGCCTCCAAACAGTTTTCTTATTTCATCAAAATGCTGATAAGGTTTAAGCCCGCTAGCGTAGATTTTGGTTAGGACTACCCTCAATCGAACATTGCACTTTCGTTATTTTAGATTAAAAAACTTTTCACTTGCTCTTTTGAACGGTTCTTCATCTTCACACAGCATAAAATACCTTTAAGCGATCTTGCTGCGACGCTAAAACTAAAATCCATATAGTGTCTGCCCTGCTTCTGGGATATGTTGTATGATGAATCACTCTGTCGTAATATATTACTAATTTTCTCTGATATTGTTGCTCAATCAGCACTGCTAAGAAAGGGTTGCTAACAACGTCAAACTCTAACGAGATGTCAGAATGCTGTACTTTGCTCCGGTGTCTGATGATCTGATAACACGTTTTGTATTCATTAAAAGTTAGTTCATATGACAATCTGTCTTTTAATCCTCCTTGAAAGTATGGTGCATGCGCTTTTAACAACTCAAAATCTAAGGGAATGGAAAGCGATTTCCATACGCAAACTTTACAGCTACATACTTTTGCCGTCTTTAGTATCTCCAGCGCCTATTCTATGTTTTAGTGCTTCTTCATTTCGATTCCTTGAAACGCAAGATCAGCCCTTTCTTCCCGCGTTAGCCATAGATCAGAATAGGTTAAAAATATGTCTGCATTGTGTAAAGAAAATATTTCTTGCCCCTCAAGTTTTATAGAAATTTTCTTAACAATTGCCCGTCCCAGATTCTGGACAACTGTGCTGTTTGGGTCTGTTGTTGAAACGAGTTTCTATTTTGAAAGTAAGACGCGCAGAGCCTGGCACAATCAATTCATCCGCTCCTAGGTCTGGAAATTTGACAGTAAGAATTTGATCTGCATCAATAGTAGATGGATTATTTGGAACAATAATATCCGTTTATTTCCCTCACGCCAAGGGGCTCTTTCAGACTTCTATGCGGGTTAAGAATCGAGCCATATGTTTGCTCCGCCATTTTTATGAAGCAAAATAAAAGTTAATTATTTAAAAACATGGCAGGCATTGAGGATGAAGATTATGATGTTTTAGATTCTGGAGACGACATGAGTGAAATGATCCCTTTAATACAGCACCGCTCGGCGCCCTCATTGCGGCGTGAATTAACAGAAAGTAAGGTCAGATCATTATACCAAAGTTTAGGCCAAGAACCTCCCGAATTTATAGACCCAAATGATTTTGAATTAAAAGATGATCATATGTTTGTGAAAAACGACCGAGGAGAACTTGTTCAGCTTACAACTAAAAAAGACCCATCAAAGTTTTTAGCCGTGGGTTCAATTAGAAATAGACTCCCTGCAAGCGTACACAAATCGCCTTGGCATTGCTAGACCAAAATTAGATAGGGATGCAGTTGCTAAACTTCAAAACACACTACAAGAACTCCCGACAGATAACCAAATGCAAAACATGGAACTTAAAGAATTAAACCAATCAGCAGGCGAATTAATAAATACAATAGAAGCAGAAACCAGTTTTTCAGAAGAAACAGCGTTAAAAACAATTAATGATTCCCCATTGCCTATGCGAGAATTATTAGCCCTTGATCATGCTTTAAGAACCATCAGAGGCGAATTAACAAACAATTTAGCAAAACTAGGTGAACTAGATGGGCATATAAAAAGAGAAAAAGAAAAACTCGTTGAGGCTGATGACGCCAACTTAGGGCCTGATATTAAAGAAAGAATAGCCCAAAGACTAAAAGATCTTGAACAAGAAAGATCGGCAAGACTAGAAGTGACAACTACTAACCGGGACCAATTACGAACTCAAGTGAATAGAATAAGAGAAACTATCGAAAAAATTTTATATGAAGACACGACACTAGCAGAACGAATACGAACACTGTTTAGAGAGCAAGGTGTCACATTAGCAAGCGTTATAACAGCCTTAGGATTTGCAATAAGCACACTGGTGTTGGCTATTACAGGTGGCGGTGGAGGTCAAAGTTCAGTGCCTCCATCGCCATCGCCTCCACCTGATAAATCATGGGTAAAAAAAACAGCTTGATCATCTTGCAAGTTTATTAAAAAAATTAGCTGGTAAAGCCGTGGACGCTTTACCAGGAATATTGGGGAGTATTGTCAGCTGGCTTTTGTCTACTGCAAGCAAAGTAGTTGGCTTTATGGCCGAGCACTTATGGACATTAGTTCTTGTAATAGTTGGGTTACTATTTAGTAAGATAAAGACCAAGTAATCCTATGCCAGTTAATCCAAGAACAAGCGCTGTCTTTTCATATTCATGGTCATCGCGAACAGAGTCTTCAATGACTTTGGGGGTTGGACTTCGGGATTAGATGACTTAATCTTGGGTGTTCTTTTATTGGTTGTAATATTACTGGCTCAGAATTTATGTCGTTTTTCCCAACCTTCTGTTCATTGCCTGCTATAAGAATTTCATTATTATAGTTTATTATTGTACCTATCTGGAGTCTGAGGTCAGAAGGCAGCATGTATAAACCAGTGCCAACAGCAAAGTCTACTTTCGATCTTGCGTATTGTAAAACATTTTGGTACCTTTTAATACTTGAAGGCAAATCAACAGTAGAATTAATGGCGTCCTCTAAATTTGCTAAGTATTGTTTTTGTGCGTCAAAGCCAGTAGAAGGATCTGTTATGTTCGATCTGTCTGTGCTTGTGACCTAGCAAACACCAAACGTAAGTGCGAACAGAGTCGTTTATTCGTTCTATTCCTGCTTTAGTTAGGCCCTTAGAAGTGTCTAAGATAAATGTTGTCCATGCTGTTTTATGCTCTTGCTCTATGGACCCGAGGTGAACAGCTGTGCCTGAAGAGAAAGATGTGTAAGGAGGATTCCAGTCATAGTTATATTTTCTGTGCACGCCCCAATAATAAGGGTGCCTAAGCCATGATTGCGGTCCAACTTTTGTCTAAAGTCTGTCTTGATGTTAATATTAAATTCGTTACAGATTCTTTCAAAAGCCTTCATGTCTATTCGGTTGCTAAATGGATTAAACGGTTTGTCATTTGGTAATGGTGCTTTGCAGTTCAGTCAAAATACGTCTGAAGTGTAATAGAAATGAAATCTATACACTGACCTAACCAAAGGATTAGGATATTTAAGTGATCAGCATACGACACTCCACATCCAGTTGATGCACAAAACACAGCAAAGTTTAACTGGTTCTGATAAAACTGCATCGGATGACTAAACCACACTTTCGCGATGTAGTCTTTTTTAACAGGGGGGTTAAGATATCTGCTTAATGGAGTACTTACCTTTTTATGAAAGGTTTCAGTCTGGGTCACAGAAATGTCAAGAGTATCAGTTGTTATATTTTTAAGATTGTAGTGCGGCCCAACAGAATATTTTGCATCAGTATATATTTGAATGCACTCATTTTTAATTTGTTTTAAAAAATGTTTGTAACAATAACAACTCAAGACCGCCCTTCGTTTTTAGAACATGCTATTAATAACGAATGCGAAACCAAAACGGTCGCGCTCCATGAAATATTCTACAAAGTCGTATGGTTTAATATAAGCAAAGCCAAGGAGAATAATAAGATTAAAAATTTAATAATGCAGGAACTTTAGTTAGCCAGTTAACCATACCTGATGGTTATTACGGGTTTTGTTCGCTAAAAGAAGCAATGAGTAACTTTGACATTACTCTCAAACTTAACAATGCAAATTTGACAACAATGTTGACATTCAAACCTGAAAAAGAAGTAGTAGGTTACTATTTGACGGAGAGCTAGCTAAAATGTTAGGCTTTGCAACTGACAATCGGGACATTCATAGTTTTAGAGTTGCACCAGACGAAACTACTTATGAGGGAGAAAATCCGCTCGATCTTGCATTACATTCATTACTCTATGTTCATTTGGATGAGCTGAGTACGATGAAAACTTATATGATGGAAGGCCCTCAACTGTTTTAAGAGCTCTTCCGTCAGGGAAAGCTGCATATTGCGATTATGAAATTATACAATTCCCTAATTTACAGTTCAAAAGATTAGTTTGTGGGAGGGTCGGATCATTTAATATAAAAATCAAAGACAAAGCGGGAAAGTTGTGAAATGTGATAACCTCACATTGTTTTGGAAATAAAATAATACGTTACTAAAAAATAATGTCGCGGGGGCCAGAAGAATCAGGAGTTACATAGCGCCTGTGAGGTGTATAACTTTAGAATTAAAAAGACCTTGCAGACGTTGCGGACTTTGAACAGAACGGTGAGATAGGCGCTTTGTATGGTTTTGAGTACACTAAAGATGGTGATTATAAACGCAAAGAGGTTGGAGACAACAAAAAGTTTCCTAAACTAGAACAACTGCGCAATCTAGAGGCAAATAATGTTGGCCAGTATGAATATAAAATAGTTCGAAAACCTGACCTCAAATGGCACTTAGAACCATATTTAGAATGGGAAATAAAATTTGAATTCATAAGCCCATTTACATATTTAGCCGTCAAAAAAGTTTCAGAAAAGCATTCAACTCTGGCCCTTTACATGTAAGTCTTATGCCAGACGACAATAGTCGGGAAAAAAATTGAAATAACGCCGTATGGGAAAAAGCAGTACATCCTCCACAGAAAAGAAACGGTTTTAAAAAAAAGCTTCTACAAAATTACAGTTCTTTCCAAGCAGAAAATTAGGAGACACGTTCACAATGATATTTGAAATTTCTGTCTTTAAAGATGTGGGGAGGGATGGGTTGTGGGCGTTAGTGACGTCCTTATAAAAGGAATTAATATTAGCTGGCAAAACTTAGACGTTTAAACGCCTTAACGTTGTTGTCGTCGTTCTTCACAATGGCGAGGATATTAAGATCATAACAACAAGCAACAAAATCAATGTTGACTTAAATAAAAAACAATCTTACAGAACTGAATTGGATTAATCTTACACATTAGGCCTCGTAGGGTTTATTATACTGAACAAGTTTGACAGAGAGTATGATAAAAATAATAACTGGATTAGATTAAATTCTGCTATAAAACTATGGAGCAGTTAAACTTTATGACAAAAACCCTCAAATTTCTCATTGATTTGTGGGGAACTGGTTGTGGAAAAACAATATTTGTCCTAGACCTATTACAAACAGTTTATCGCTATAATTTAATCATATTGTGGTTTTCTGTCCAACACTTAAATGGAACAAAGCATATCATGATAGAAGGTTTATATGGACAGATGATGACATATATTTAGTTGATCCTAGCAATAAACTGAGTGAGTGTTTAGAACAGTTTTATAGACTGTTTGAAGGAACGCAAACACTATTATTATAGATGACTGTTCGGCAGAAAGAGACATAGTTAAAAAGAGAAACACTTTGTCAAAACTAGCTTTCAGCGGAAGACATGCTCGGATAAGTGTGTGGATTTTATGTCAGAAATATAACTCAGTTTTAAAAGACTTTAGAGAACAGTTAAAGACTGTAGTGTTATTTCACATGAAAGACAGAGACTCATTTGAAGAATGTTTGCGCGAAAATGATGTTATTGAAAATGACCAGGAAAAACACAGGATTAAGCAAAAATTAAAATCTGAAAAGTTTAGTAAATTAGTATTGAAAACGGATAACCCTACACAGTATGTCTGTCTGTAGATAATCGTTATTTTTTGGTTATTGAAGTCTTACTTGTCAGAGAACAGTAATATGCTGATTCTAGGTCACTTTCGCCCGAAAACTCGGTGGAGGAGCAAGTGGGGTAGAGTCGGCATATTACTGTTCTCTCCATATCTAGTAATCTTTTGGATGAATAAGTGTTACCAATTCTTGTCTGAATACTTCTCTTGGTCAGGAATGTTTTTAACAAATTTATAAATATGACCAGAGAGACCTATAGTTTTTAATTTATATAAAAGCCTATCATGCCAAACTTGATCAAATGCCTTGTTGATATCGAAAAAGGTGGCGAGAACGTTTTGTCTTCTAGCAAACTGATGTTTAATTTGCGTAGTTAGCTTTACAAGATGATCAGTAGTAGACCTGCCCTTTCTAAAACCAGCCTGGTTTGCGGGGATAATACCAGTTTTTTCACAATAGTATGTCAATCTGTTTAGAACAATTATCTCCATTAGTTTACAGACATGAGATGTAAGAGCTATAGGTCGATAGCTATTTGTGTTTGTCATTGATTTTCCATTCTTTAAAACGGGAACAATAATTGAGTCTCTCCATATGGAAGGTATGTTCCCTTCAATCCAACATTTATTAATAATTTCGTGTAGAAGTAAAACAAAATTTTGTGGTATATGTTTTAACATTTCATTAGAAATGGCATCTAAACCAACAGACGTTTTCTTATTAGACAATGAAGAAATAGCAGAGTGTAATTCCTGAAAAGTGATATCAGCATTTAGATAATGATCATTATTTTTCGTCAGGATCAGCGTACATTTCTTCGTTAGGTTGGTTTTCCCTCATAGCTCTGCATTTGTCTGACAAACTACAGAAGGAGCTGTTTTTGGAAAACATGTCAGCAAATGATTCTGCTTTTTGATATGCCGAAGGAAATTTTTCGGCACCTAGTATGATAGGATATGCAGGTAAACGGATTCCGTTTTTCATTTCATGGATCTTTTTCCAAATTTTATTGATATCTTTATGTTCACTTATTTCATTAAAACAAAATGATGACCAGTACTCGCGTTTAGCATTTTCAATTACTTTATTCCTTTGATTTTTGGCAGTTCTAACTGGTATGCTCCCTTTTACTCTTTTTACTTTTGCGTACAGTTTAAACGTGCTTTTATTTTTATCAACAGCGTTTCTGCAAGATTCTGTCCACCACACTTTACCCGTGTGTTTGAGAGATTTTGATTGACTAAGAATCGGAATTGCCTCACCGGCTGCGTGCAGTATTGAGATAGTAAAATGACTGTACATAGATTCTGTGTCAGATTTATCAAAAGAATTGACGTCATATGAAGATAGCACAGATTGAAATTTGGCCCAGTCAGCTCGCTTGTAATCAAATTTTGGGATTTTATCCTTACTGTCATCTTGGCTCACTACAAATCCTCTCAGAGAAATAACTATGGGAATATGATCACTCCCTAAAGTGTTATCATAAATTTGCCATGCACAGCTCGGGACCATTGATGGGGAGATTAAAGACAAGTCAATTGCAGATGATCGGTAACTAGGGATATCAGGCAGTCTCGTGATACTTCCATCATTTAACAGGACGAGTGGGGAGTCTGATATGTTCTCCACTAAACGGTTTGAGCTGACTTTCGTGCACGTTCTATCCCAGAAAGGAGCATGTTCATTAAAGTCCCCTGCAATTAACCATTTCCTACTTTGAAAGTTTATATTATGTAGCCAGTCTGAATTGCTATCAATGACTCCTTTTGGGAAGTATACAGAGACAATGTTTAAGACTAGAGAACTGTCAACGTGAACAGAAGCTGCACAAGAAAACAAGTCTGATGTGCCAGGAGGTATAGGTGACTGAAGGGGATGGTAAAATAACTGGTCATTTATATAAATGGCTGCAGAGACTTTCTCATTGTCACCAGTTTCTTGTACCACAGGTGGATAGAAGAAATGATCCAGCCGTGGCAAGTCGTTTTTAGACACATTTAGTGATTGAAGAATAAGGACCATGTAGGAGCTGGCTTCAAGATGTTGTTGAAGATTTACCAAATTCGTGTTAATCGACCGGCAGTTCCATTGTAGTATATTAATGTCAGTCTTCTTTGCCATCTGGTTTCTCTGTCAGTGTGTGTGTGTGTGTGCGTGCGTGCGTGCGTGCGTGCGCGCGTGTGTGTAGTGTGTGTTGTCTGTTGTGTGTGTGTGTGTGTGTGTGCGCGCGCGCGCGCGTATGTATGTATGTATGTGTGTGTGTGTGTGGTGTGTGTGTGTGTGTGTGTGTGTGTGTGTGTGTGTAAACAAGAACAATTTTTTGCATTATAAAAACCATGTTTTTGTTTTTTCTTTTTTGTTCGCGCAGCACGGATAGTCAGGTTAGCATTCAATTAAATTGAGTGTAACGTCGTCACGATTTTGGTACCCAAGAATACTGGCAAAAAGAACATAATTATTGTGAAGGAGGATCTTACTCATGTCTCCGAACAGAGAAACTCTATGAAATATATCGAGCAGGTATAGATTGGAGGCAGTCAGTCAATAAGAGCTCCGACATTCTTTCTTTCTTTCATTCTTAGTCTTCTGTTGCTTCTTCATTTTCTTCTTTATTTGAGTCTGTAGCGGAAAATCTGTTTTCGCAATCCTCATCATCAGATCATTACGTTGTTGATCAAATAGCTCACTATTGTGAAGATATGATTCGTTCTCCACGACGGGGCATATCTGCATTTACTGGTTTCTCTGTCAGTGTTTGTATAACGGTGACATCCCATTTGGTCTACTCCCATTTCGTCTACTCCCATTTCGTCTACTACCCCCATTTCGTCTATTTCCATACTGACCATACTGCAAGGCTCCCCCCTGGCGTAACCAGTGTCCCAGTCTACTCCAAAGCAGAATCGATGGTCTTTAGATTAGAGTAGGGCGAAGCCCGAGAGAGGACGAAGGACGAATGAACGAAGGCCGTTAGGCCAAGTCGTGCTCACACATTTCTGAGTAGGCGAAATGGGAGTAGACCAAATGGGAAGTAACCTGTATAACGACCCCTTTGATGTGCGCGTAATGGTAATTTAGCGTTGTGAAGAAAGCCGTCTGTTTGTACTTACTGACCCAGAGGTGCAAAAAATTTGAGCTTGGATTCGGTTTTGTTTTTTGCTTTTTTTTTTCTCACTAAAGCAACATAAAGTGTTTTTAGCTTTTTGTTCATAGTAAAATTCCCTCGATCACGATCAAGTAGGGTAACTCTTGCTCCCATTATGAAATACACAAACGGCAGTAACTCCAAGCGAATGCTGCCTACGATACCGAATCACCTAGCACAAATGACAGCACAGAGTATACAGAATAAATGAATAGACATCCTGATTCGGTGTCGTAAGCAGCATTCATTTGTAGTTAGGGGCGTGTATTCATTTCATCATTGGAGCAAGAGTTACCCTACTTATTCGTTATTCTCTGCATCATTTAAATTTTCCTTTCAAAATTCAGTCGAGTCACACCAAACGTTACCTGATTACCCAAGACCTGCTCTTATCCTAACGATGACAACATTTGTGGTATGAACTTCTACTATTAGTTTACTTCGGCGCCTTGAGGGATTATCGACTTGTAGATTGTTATCGGTATGGCTCCTGGTTTGACTTTAATATGTGTATCCAGAAACCATGGATAATTACTTGAAGGTAATTGGGAATCTTATCAGTACAGCCTTAAACTGGTAATGTCATGACTTTTCTTTGAACTCATAATACTTGCCTGCAGAATAGCGCGTGTGCTGGTTAATGTGGGAGTTCGTTTGTGAGACTGGCTTTGAAGACCTGCTGCATTTTCTTCTCTTGACATAATGTCATGTTTTGTTGGTAAGAGGGTGAAACCAACCTTTCTACCATATAGCTAGCTGGGACAGGAGAGATCGGAGTCAAACGGAGTTGTAACTGTCGTCATAGTAACATTTTTGACGTCAAATGTCCTCTCAATGCATGTGCAACTTCACGGTCTTATTTTGCTGAGTGTTCTTGGGCTTCCGTGTTGTTAATGATTAGGATGACGTTTGACTTTTTCTGTGTTAATTTTCATTCCCCAGTCTCAACTGTGATTGTATGACTGATTTAATGTACGTCTCTCTGTCTCTACCTCTGTCTCTCTCTGTCTGTCTGTCTCAGTGTACGTGTGTGTGTGTGTGTGTGTGTGTGTGTGTGTGTGTGTGTGTGTGCGCGCGCGCGCGCGCGCGTTCGCCCTGTACGTTGTTATTTTTTTCCTTTTTGTGAGGAGAAAAAGCTGTGAAGCTTCTTTTTTCGCCCCCCCCCCCCCTCCCCCGCCTAAAAAAATAAAACAGAAAAAAGAAAAAGAAATTATTCCTTTACATAACTCGATCCGACCTGAAATCCATGCTTCGAGGGGGAAGAACAGCATATAAAAGATACGCCATTTCGAATCATCTAAATTGGAAATGCTTCTCGAGAACCATGATTTCTTGAGGTATCCTAACAGTGGCATTTATGAATATGTTAAACAAAGGTATGATAAACCCCTTTTTGAAAGAAAAAAGTACACCCAAAGGTGCACCTTTTGCTTTAAAAAAAAAAGGAGGCCTCTTGCTTCGCGGTTGATGCATTAGCTAGATCGTCGGCATACAAAAGAACGCATTTTGACTTGTTCTAGATTGTAAATGCTTGGGGATTCATGGTCACTGAAATGTCCGACAATGTAGACTATGAATATGTTAAACAAGGCAACGCTAAGGGCGCTACCTCAGAGGACTCCTTTTTGTAGACTTTTGTACAACTCGTGGCCCCGGTGGACGTGTCTCGGACTATTTGGTAACACTTATAAGTTATTTCGACTTTTCCCATCGTCATCAGTAGTGCCTTAGGCCATGCGTATTGAATGCCGTGCTGAAGTCGACCAAAAGCAGCAAAGTTTTCTTTTTCTTTCGGATTTTGTTTCTTCAGGTCTAGATTTCTGAACCTTATCGACCATCTAATCATTATGAGCATTGGCTCGGTGGTCCGTGATTTCTCTCTGAACCTGCTTCACTTGCTCCTTTGCCAAAACATGGTTCGTCTCAGCATAATTTAGAATCCTTTCTTTTCTTTTTTTTTTTTTTTGCATTGCAAAACACTCTCCAACGAACAGTCCGAAGTCAAGCCTTTGTAATTGTTGGCGTTGGACCGGCGGCTACATGAACTGTTGTTTCCCACATAGCCGGGCTTGTTTTGTGCGTTTGGTTGGCTGGTTGGTTGGTTGGTTTTGTTTTTTACTCGCGAGCTAAATTCAGCACATCTTTCAGAAATAGAAAAAATTCACAAACATTGCTTTTAACATTTCGACTCGGATGTAGTCTTTATTTCATGATTTTCTTTTCTTTCTTTTTTTTAAATACAGATTTTCTTGTACTGTGTCCCATTCTCCCGTACCTAACATTTCATAATCCGGTTTTAGATTCTCTGTATCACTTAATCATTAAATCCGTCAACAGTTTGTCAGCTATTTGTATTCGACTCTCTGCGATCTTGTGTTTCTTGTCGATATTGCATTAAAATGTTTGAACCACTTGTTTGCACTGAGATTAATATTCTAAATCACAAATGTGATCGAACGTCCGGAACTCTCTTAAGATTTTCTACAAAGAAAAGGTAGTTGTTTTAAGAACATCGTATTGGATACTAAGAACTTTGTTATGTTATGTTTTCTTCTTCTTCTTTGATTAAATCGATCATAGATTTTACATTGTAAAGAGTGTGTTTTTTCTTCTTCTTTGAGTTGTTTGTTGTTGAACGCTTTTAAAAATAGCAGTCTAACCCTCCTTTTTTTTGGGAAGGGGAGTCTCAATCAGACCACTTCTTTCTTTTCCCCATCCATCTTCATTTATAAACCGTTTCTGCTCTCTCTCTCTCTCTCTCTCTCTCTCTCTCTCTCTCTCTCTCTCTCTCTCTCTCTCTCTCTCTCTCTCTGCGTGTGCGTGCATGCGTGTGTGTGCGCGCGCGCAGTGTGATCTTGAAACTGACCAGATGTAACGAAATGTATATGGACACTGCCCGCACTCAATGACACCTCCTTGATGAAACTGAAACTGCACGTGCATGCGCGCGCAAGTTTGTGTTTGTGCATGTGTATGTGTCGTGCGTGCGTAGGTGCGCGCGTGTGTGTGTTTGTGTGTGTGTGTGTGTGTGTGTGTGTGTGTGTGTGTGTGTGTGTGTGTGTGTGTGTGTGTACGTGCGTGCGTACGTTCATGTGTGTGTCCGTGCATGCGTGCGCGTGCGCGCGCGCGCGCGTGTGTATGTGTGTGTGTGTGCGTGTGTTCTCGCGTGCCTGCCACTAGGCGTTCGTTCGAGTTCGAGTTCGAGTGAGAGAGAGAGAGAGAGAGAGAGAGAGAGAGAGAGAGAGAGAGAGAGAGAGAGAGAGACGAACAGACAGACAGACAGACAGAGAGTGGGAAGTTTAGGAGTACAGGCGCCATTGAACACCAACGAAATGACTCGGTGGCAGTGCAGTGTTTCCTCCTGTGGGTTGCCTCTTGACGACTTGACATTGACTGCTCCTTGTGGACTGCCGGTGCCGGAGCTGCGACGGGGCCGACCGGGCTGTGGCTGTGGACGGGGTGTAGGAATGAGCGGCGTGGGTGCACTGCCTCTGAGGTGGCGCAGAGGCTGGGCCATGGGACAGCAAAAAAAAAAAAAAAAAGGAAGTTTAGGTGTAGTGTAGTGTTGCTTAACGTGTTGCGGGGTGGGGGTGGATGGTAGATGCGTTTGTGTGTGTATCCAGACGTTTCCTTTGTACTCGGTCGTGTTTGCATGGAGGACACTATAGCGCTCAACTCTTGTTTCCTATGTTTCACGCAGATATCTATTTCTATGAACATCTTGGAAACAATCTGTTGATACCGTGTCCATTCATTGTGTTGCAGGGATGGCGATGGAATTCTTCTCCCCTCAACACCTTCTCCTCTTCCTCACGATGTCATCACTTCCGGTCAGGGCCTCACTTTCGGAATCCTCTATCTCCAGGTCCACTTTGCTGGATGCCCTAAAACCTGCCCAACACAGGGACTACATCAGAGGTCTGCCTGACGCCTTCCAATCACAACAACACACGAGCCTGGACGCAGAGGCCGCCCTGGGCATACTTGACAATTCTCAGGAAGCAGAACCATCCTTACTGCAGGAACTCACCCCAGACACCGACAAACGTACAGAGGAAATGGAGAAGGTGCTGGACAAGATCTTCGACAGCTTGCTGACAGTGGAGAGAGGCCGAGAGATGATGGGGAAGCTGCCCAGACCTCAGCAAGCCAGTGGTGCTGATCGTCATCATCATCACCAGCCCACCACCAGCAGTCAAGGACCCACCAGCCATTTCGTCAGGATCGGTCGTTCCGGAGCAAAGTCGTATCAAAGATCCGCAAGACTTACTCCGGCCACCGACCTAGAAGATTTCCCCAGTGCAGAGTCCGCGGTGAGTGCAACGTCTGAGTTTTCCCAGACACGTGACGCTAGCTTGAGAAGCAAACGAAGCCCATTCCTCGCGAAGAGAAGGGACCGCTTTCTGAGATTCGGACGACAATATTCTCCGAGGAGCCGGGTCATGAGATTTGGTAGACGCTCTGCTGCACCAGCTGGGAATGATCCCAGCCCTTCGAAGCCGGAAGGTGGAAAATTCTCCAACATCTTTAATCCTCTATGCCACGGGCTGTCTCTCAAGGGATTTCTGCGAATCGGACGGCGAAGCTCTTCAGACAGCCCGGAAGAGGCGGAGGAGGAGAAAGAGAAGGCGAAAGCTCAGTATATGAGCCATGTCTCTGCGCTGGGCGAGCGGTACTTTGTGCGGATCGGTCGACTGCCTTCCTCCGCCTTCCTGCAGAGGGCCTCTAGTGGGTCGACCTTGATCAATGGTTTACTGACCACACGAAGATCTCCTGGTTACCGGCTGACCCGAGCTGGTTTTGTCCGACTGGGGAAACGACCTTCCTGTTAGCACAGAGAGGAGGAACAGTGCCATTCCAGTCTGAGTAGTATCCGTGACTTTAACCCTTTCAACGCTGACCGGCATCTCTGGGTAACCGACGATCCCACATCTGTCTGTTGTCGGCATAGGAACCTTCTGGGAGGCCTGTTTGAAACAACTCGTGTGTCATAATTCTTCAAACAATCCGCAAGCAGACGTGTAGACACCTGACCTGGTCACAGGGCGGAGTCAAACTTCTTTGTACAAATTTTTGTTTAACAACAACAACAACAACAAAGTGCAGATCTACAGTCTTCAGCTTATCACGCAGTTCTGACTCAGCAGTCACTTAGAGTTTTAGGAAAGTCATCAGTTCTTCGGACCAAAGACTTTGTAATCCCATAGGTGATGAAAAGGTGACAATTCTTGACCGATTGAAGTCGATAGCAATCACAGGTCTTTTCATCAGGAAGACAAGAACAAAAAGAAAAAAAAAATCGTTAATCGAAGATACTGTCAGTCGTGTAAGTGAGCCAGAAAGAGACTTTTAAATTGAGCCGATTACGTAAGTAAGTCAGAATGTAACCTGGACTAAAGATATTTCGTAGGTTAGCCAGAATATGACATTTTCTTTTTTTGACTGACCCAATCACGAATATTTAGCCAGATTGTGACGATTTGGACTGACCAAATCATGTGGGTTGTGTTACGTTTTGTGATCATGCAGTGACGTTGTTGAAACAGAATATGACGTTTAATAATGACCTTATCACCTAGGCTACCAAGAATATGTACTTCTTTTTTTACTGACCCATCACAGAGTGTAGCCAGAATAGCACAATTGGTGTAACACAATGGCATAGATTAGGCATGATGAAAGGTTTAGGGATGACCTAAGACGTTAGCAGTGCCATGGCCTGGAATTCAAAAGGGTTAATATCATGGGTATTAGAGTCACGCATGATTAGAGAAGAAGACTAGTCTTGCTCTGCCTGGTTCTCAAAAGGGTTAATATCATGGATATTAGA
>CM031614.1:37149379-37151879 GCA_018398815.1 Conus ventricosus
AAGGCGTGAAATACGTGTGCGTCATCGGGAACCCTGATATAAACTGAAATATATTTCAACGGCAGCTGTTCTAAGTTGTAGAGAATTCCTTTGAAGCGAAAAGGGTGTTTATCTGAATATCAACTATTCATGAAAGACTGAGCATGGAAAAAAAAACCCACAAAACACACAGTTGTTGTTTGAAACGTACGGCATTACAATCGATGGAATGAATTACCATACGAGGCAAGAATGCACACACACACACACACACACACACACACACACACACACACACACACACACACACACACACACACACACGCACGCACGCACGCACGCACGCACGCACGCACGCACGCACGCACGCACGCACGCACGCACGCACGCACGCACGCACACACACACACACACAACACACACACACACACGACAGAATCATGGTAAATATATGCAGAAAAATAATTAAACTAAACACGGGGCTGAGAAACTGTCATTTTAAATGTAAAAGAATGAATCACAGATTGAGGGAGGTAAAAAAAAAAAAAAGGAAGTAAAATTGGAAAGGGCGATAACTAATATAGACTAGCCGCAGAACACTTTCAGTCGATTTCGCGCGTTATGTCCCTTGGATTAAGAAAAACAGTTTGTCAAACCTTTGAGACGTAAAATGTTGGAACATGCATTGGCGTGTGGTGTGATGGGATGTGTAAATACGTAGATAAGTTAATGAAAGATACATAATTAAATAGACAAATAATTACTATGAATATAAATGCGATTTCGATTATTTTCTTGCTAATGACTTTTGCGCACTCTAAGTGGCATTATTCCTTCGCCGCTCCTATTCTGATCCCCCATCCCTATTCACTCACACACACACACACACACACACACCGTTCTATAACAGTCCCAGCACAAGCAATGTAAAGAGAGTTATCGGTGTCAGGTTATCACGACGGCATTCCCCAGTGGGTATATTGTATTTTGCATGTGACTGATTTGTTCTGAAATCAATTTGTTAAAAGAAATATAACATGAAATAAAAGTAAACAGAAAGTAACAACAACAAAAAATTGTCATAAGTTACGGCCTGTTTACTTCAACATTAACTTAACAACAACAACAATAAAAAAAAATCATAATAATGATAGCAAGAATAACAATAATCGTAAGACTAATAACAACAACAACAAACTACAACAACAACAATAATAGTGATAATAATAAAAACAACAATATTAGTAATTTTGTTCACTGCCTTTTAAAACTGTGTCAAAATTTAGAAAGAGAGGGGGTTAATTACCGCCAAGGACATAGACAAACAAAGCACAGGACAAGACACAATGCATTTCAACCTCTTGGGTCTTCTTCAGGCAAAAACAAACAACATTTAGGACACTAGGAACGAAGAACGTAAAGCCACTTATCTGTTCATATTCGGCACCGGAACCAAAATGGTGACGAATATGAAAAGATAAGTGACTTCACGTTCTTTGTTCTACTGTCCTAAATGTTGCTTTGTTTTTGCCTGAAGAAGACCCAAGAGGTCAAAATGCATTGTGTCTTGTACTGTGCTTTGTTTGTCTATGTCCTTGGCGGTAACAACCCCCCCCCCCCCCCCCCCCGCTCTCTTTCTAAATTTTGCTTCATTTTCCGCTCTCAGTCACTCCATTTTGAAACTGTGTATCAAAGTTCAGTAGATTATCAAAGGATCGTTTTCTTCATTGCAGGGTTTATTTATTTATTTTAGTTTTTGTTCAGTTTCATTGTACTGCCACATTTAGGACTACTCTTTTCCTGTATGTATTAGTTTGCATATGGATATGCTGAAATAACATTCAAGTGTTGTGACCACGTTTGTAGATCCTTCAAGTCATTTTGGACGACACTGTATCATAACACTACCTTATGTATTTTTCTGTCATCAGCAAATAATTTTTTTATTTTACGTATGCTTTTTGACGTCGCTTAGCGAGTCATTTTATTCAATTATTTTCAAACTCGCGTCGCGTGTCTAAAGAATGTATTTTCACATTAAAGTGAAGTGTTCGCTTATTAATGTCCATTCAATGCTCATCTTTCGCCGAATATGAGATGATACTGGATTGTTCGTTCTTCTTTTCATTGTCCTCAAAGTTGTCTGTCTTGCCTGAAGAAGACCTCAGAGGTCGAAACGCGTCGTGCTTTGTCTTGTAATTTGGTTGCCCCTGTTATGTGGCAGACTCACTAAAAATTATTCTTATGATTTAAATCAATATATTTCACCATTCAGCTATCTCTCATTGACTGAAAAATGTTACTGATGTGAGTGAAGCAGTTTGTGCTGTCAGTTTCTCATTTCTCTTGTCAGGAGCTGAATGATTTTCCCATTACCAGTTTAATCTGTGAATACAGTGACAATTGGAATGGTGCGCCCACGTTCGAGTCAATGCGCTAGCTAACCCTTGGTGGGTATTGCAAAGTTGGAGAGTATGTACCCTGTCAAAAACCATGCGCTAGCCCTTGGTGGGTATTGCAA
>CM031614.1:37156879-37159379 GCA_018398815.1 Conus ventricosus
TCCTCAGTGACCGCGGAAAGTGGTAATTTGACTCCTCTGCCTTTTCAGTTTAAAGAAGAATACAATCCCAGAAAAGGTTGGTGTGCAATACCGTAGTATGTTTGTTGAGTTTTCAAAAAACCAACCAAAGGTGCCATCTAAGAAGCAAAAGAAAATCATAAAAGAGCAAAACAAGCTACATTTTCTGTGAAAAGTAAAAAATATAAAAAGATATCCTCTAAGACACAAGTGCTGAGGGCAAGTTCTTGGAATGAATCCTCAAGGGACTAAAATACAACAAACTAATAAATTCCAAGGATAAGTACCGCACCGTTCCAGCAACTTACAGAGCAGCTTGGTGTTGCAATGACTGCAAGAAATATTGAATTATAACAAAGCTTGCTCTTATGTCTTAGATTGAAGAAATAGGGGAGATAGCATTCATATCTGCAGTGGTAGATGATTCTGCCTAACTAACAGTAATGTGCTTGAGTGGGTGAATGGGGAAAATAAAATAAATGCTTCTCAAAATGAGCCTTCAGCAAGCTTATATTCTCCAAGGGTGAGACATCCTCCAATAGGGAGGGAAACTCACTAACAAGGATAAGTACCGCACCGTTCCAGCAACTTACAGAGCAGCTTGGTGTTGCAATGACTGCAAGAAATATTGAATTATAAACAAAGCTTGCTCTTATGTCTTAGATTGAAGAAATAGGGGGAGATAGCATTCATATCTGCAGTGGTAGATGATTCTGCCTAACTAACAGTATGTGCTTGAGTGGGTGAATGGGAAAATAAAATAAATGCTTCTCAAAATGAGCCTTCAGCAAGCTTATATATCTCCAAGGGTGAGACATCCCCAATAGGGAGGGAAACTCACTAACATATAACTCCTGGTCATATACCGATATTTCGAAACTTGGTGGTTTCTCCTCAGTGACCGCGGAAAGTGGTAATTTGATCCCCTCTGCCTTTTCAGTTTAAAGAGAAGAATACAATCCCAGAAAAGGTTGGTGTGCAATCCGTAGTAGTTTGTTGAGTTTTCAAAAAACCAACCAAAGTGCCATCTAAGAAGCAAAAGAAAATCATAAAAGAGCAAAACAAGCTACATTTTCTTGTGAAAAGTAAAAAATATAAAAAGATATCCTCTAAGACACAAGTGCTGAGGGCAAGTTCTTGGAATGAATCCTCAAGGGACTAAAATACAACAAACTAATAAATTCCAAGGATAAGTACCGCACCGTTCCAGCAACTTACAGAGCAGCTTGGTGTTGCAATGACTGCAAGAAATATTGAATTATAAACAAAGCTTGCTCTTATGTCTTCAATCTAAGACATAAGAGCAAGCTTTGTTTATAATTCATATTTCTTGCAGTCATTGCAACACCAAGCTGCTCTGTAAGTTGCTGGAACGGTGCGGTACTTATCCTTGGAATTATTAGTTTGTTGTATTTTAGTCCCTTGAGGATTCATTCCAAGAACTTGCCCTCAGCACTTGTGTCTTAGAGGATATCTTTTTATATTTTTTACTTTTCACAAGAAAATGTAGCTTGTTTTGCTCTTTTATGATTTTCTTTTGCTCTTAGATGGCACCTTTGGTTGGTTTTTGAAAACTCAACAAACATACTACGGTATTGCACACCAACCTTTCTGGGATTGTATTCTCTTTAAACTGAAAAGGCAGAGGAGTCAAATTACCACTTTCCGCGGTCACTGAGAGAAACCACCAGTTTCGAAATATCGGTAATATGACCAGGAGTTATATGTTAGTGAGTTTCCCTCCCTATTGGAGATGTCTCACCCTTGGAGAAATAAAGCTTGCTGAAGGCTCATTTTGAGAAGCATTTATTTTATTTTCCCCATTCACCCACTCAAGCACATACTGTTAGTTAGGCAGAATCATCTACCACTGCAGATATGAATGCTATCTCCCCCTATTTCTTCAATCTAAGACATAAGAGCAAGCTTTGTTTATAATTCAATATTTCTTGCAGTCAATGCAACACCAAGCTGCTCTGTAAGTTGCTGAACGGTGCGGTACTTATCCTTGGAATTTATTAGTTTGTTGTATTTTAGTCCCTTGAGGATTCATTCCAAGAACTTGCCCTCAGCACTTGTGTCTTAGAGGATATCTTTTATATTTTTTACTTTTCACAAGAAAATGTAGCTTGTTTTGCTCTTTTATGATTTTCTTTTGCTTCTTAGATGGCACCTTTGGTTGGTTTTTTGAAAACTCAACAAACATACTACGGTATTGCACACCAACCTTTTCTGGATTGTATTCTTCTTTAAACTGAAAAGGCAGAGGAGTCAAATTACCACTTTCCGCGGTCACTGAGGAGAAACCACCAAGTTTCGAAATATCGTATATGACCAGGAGTTATATGTTAGTGAGTTTCCCTCCCTATTGGAGGATGTCTCACCCTTGGAGAATATAAGCTTGCTGAAGGCTCATTTTGAGAAGCATTTATTTTATTTTCCCCATTCACCCACTCAAGCACATACTGTTAGTTAGGCAGAA
>CM031614.1:37164379-37171879 GCA_018398815.1 Conus ventricosus
GAAGCAGCGAAATTTGCAGCTCTCAACAATACAGTTTTTTTGACTGTGCATTTCAGGTCGCCGATTAGCAAATTGCCTAGCTGTTTTAATCTGTGGCAAGTACGCAGAAATCGTGGTCCAGACATGATAACTTCGAAAGGACACCTGAAGGCGATTTTTAGTGTGCGAGGAAATGAAACGATTGTACAGCAAATGGCCACATAATTGAAAAAACCCTAAAAAGACTACCGAATAAGACTGCCAGGTTTTGTCTGCCATGCAGCTAAGCACGCATTTACATTAAGTATAACTTACCTCCAGCTTAAAGAAAAATTACCTCGAGAAAAGGGCCAGTTAACATTGCTGCAGAGGACGGAACGACACGACCGTACGTTAGTAAAAGAAGAAGGGTGGGGGGTGGGGTGGGGGTGAGGGTGGGGTAGAGAACAATAGCGAGGGCGAAAACGGAAAGGGGGAAACAAAATGTACAAGTTTGCTGTCTTTCTGTGTGGACAGCAGTCTTCCTTTCCAAATCTTAAACACATGTTAGCGAACCGCCCAGAGAAACGTGGACAAACGAGTCACAAGGCAAAACACGATGCGTTTCGACCTCTTAAGTCTTCTTCAGGCAAGATACAAACAAATAGGACAACGAAAATTCACTTAGCTGTCCTATTTGTTTTCGTTGTCCTATTTGTTTGCATCTTGCCTGAAGAAGACCTCAGAGGTCGAAACGCGTCGTGTTTTGTCTTGTGATTCGTTTGTCCACGTTTCTCTGGGCGGTTCACTAGCATTTATTTAAGATTTGTTTAGATCTCCGCCTGCAGTCATCTCACTTTGCAACTAGATCTTCCTTTCCAGTTAACAAAACCTTTCTTCCGCTTTGTGCGATAAAGAATTGTAGTCACAAACGAAGCGCACGTTCCCCCCCCCCCCCCCCCCCCCCCCCCAATGAAACTGTTTCTTTTACGTAACGCATAATTAGCTAAGAACCTATCATTTTTCTCACCTGGAAATGTTCTCGATTAATTTCCATTGGCGAAAGCCCTTGTAGCTTTTTTTTCTCCCCCCTACCGGTATGGTCATAGATCAAGATCCACAGGACTTGCCAAAATCATTCTACAAGGAACGGTACGGGACGGTAGAAGGAGTGGAAGACTGAGAAAGAGACGGGGGACAACATCAGTGAATGGACTGGCCTCACACTCACTCAGCAACTGCCTAAGAGCTGTCTGAGAACGGGGAGGAGTGGAGGAACCTGGTTACGAAGTCTTCTGTGGCGCTTCAACAGTCTTCAAGACTCCGGGATAAGCAGTAGATGATCATTATAGTTAAATCTTTGCACTGAGAATAAATAAATGATGAGGCTTAAGATCTCCCTGCCAACATATCTGATCTATTCTTAATCATGGTGTAGACTGTCCGTTTACAGCGACTGTTGAGTTAATACTGTTTGTAGAATTTTTTTGTGTTGTTTATCACACGACCTATACTTCCGCCCGATCGAATCAAACGCGTTCTGAAATCGAAGACATCTTTTTATTTATGTCCTCGTTGAGTTTCAAATTCCCTTATGAAAACTGCAAACCGAGTTAAGATCGGAATAGTAATGCCAGACTCATTCTCTCTCTCTCTCTCTCTCTCTCTCTCTCTCTCTCTCTCTCTCTCTCTCTCTCTCTCTCTCTCTCTCTCTCTCTCTCTTTAACAAGATAATAAAAAAGATGTTGAATTCTCTAACTATTCCAAGTGAGTTTGTGTGGAAAGCGCTTGATAGCATTGGGAGGAATTTGAAGAGATTCTAAGTTAGACGTCAGTAGAGAGGCACACAAGCGAATTATAGCGCAGTAGCAGCGACCCTGCCCTTTGAACTTCTACAGGCGACACAACAAACAAACAAACAGAGAGAGAGAGAGAGAGAGAGAGAGAGAGAGAGAGAGAGAGAGAGAGAGAGAGAGAGAGAGAGAGAGAGAGAGAGATCCTATACATTATATGCAACTATTCAATATAGCTTGCAACATTCAGTCTCTATTATGTATATGGAGCTCTCACAAAGAAGAATTAGGATATCATCAAAATCTGTCCCAATTACAACCAGTTTGCTCTTGTATACAATTATCAAATTTCATCTCTGATCCATTTTCGTTGCGGAATGATAGGTTTTGCGAGTCAATTTCATAACCTGCTGAGCAAATTAGCTGACCACCAGTTTGGCTTAACACCAAGAAGCAGTTTTCTGAAGCTGTTGTTCAGTAATAAATCTGTATCATCCATTTGGAAGCTTGTATGAAATAATTATGTTTTCTTTCATTGAAAACCTACTTTTCCACCCAAAATCTTCTTCTTCTTTAAGTTTCTGATACCTATTTTATTTTATCTTTGCTGCCGCTGTCATCATATTCATCTCACAATTAGTGACGACCGCTACCGTTTTCATTTTGTGTTGTTTGTTGTTGCCATTTTTTTTTTTCAAATTCGGACCGGAAACCTGGTAGTCAGTGACGTCATGGTCAGCCGTGCCTCTTTTCTTGAAAACAAAAAGCACATATCTGAAGAATGTGTGTCTTTGTGTATATGTTTGTATGGGGGCGTGCACCGGAACGTGCGGCGTTATGTTGTACATGTAAAGGCAGCCGCTTGGTTCATGTTCACAAATGATGTCTGTTCATAAACTGGACCTCAATTCCTATCAACATGATAGGAATTACCTGTATGAAGCTGTGTTAAACGTTAAGCATGTCATCAGAACACACGTGTCTTCTGTGAAACAGTCTGTCAGAATGTTGATTCTGCTGTTCGGGCCACCTGACTGCCGGAACAGGTGAGAGAGGCCGCTTGCATGGTGTTCCGGTAGTTACACGTCTTCAGTCTGTGGAGGTGGACCAGGACCCTTATCAGAATCACTTCCTGCGTCCATGGAGATTAATGTACCCTCTGCTTTCTCATGAACAAAATCCTATTTCTTATACCAAGAGATCATATGTCCTATGGAGTCTACTGGCGGCAAGATGTTTTCTTTTAAGAGAGAGAGAGAGAGAGAGAGAGAGAGAGAGAGAGAGAGAGAGACAGACAGACAGACAGACAGAGACAGAGGCAGACAGAGACAGAGAAAGTATGTGTTTGTTTTGCATCGTCTATCACAGAATTCTTAATGTTGATTGTTCAGACCTATGTGACGACTATCTGATGGCCCCTCTTCCTCCGTCGCGGTTATCAGCAGCCCTTTGAGCACCTGTCTATTCTTTGACGTTTTCTTGGCACCATCCCTTCTTTGGTCTATTTCACGTGAAATCTGACGTCAGTTTGACCTGTCGGAGCTGAAAGACACTAAAGACATTGAAACTCTGACAGCCTGTTTCACAAAAGATGCACGTGTTACGACTATATGCGTAACCTTTGACACAGCCTCATACAGCTTATTCATGTGTGTGTGTGTGTGTGTGTGTGTGTGTGTGTGTGTGTGTGTGTGTGTGTGTGTGTGTGTGTGTGTGAGGTCCAGTTTATGAACAGATATCATTTGGTTGCCTTTAGATGTACAATATAAAGTTGCACGTTCCAGTTCCATATACAAACATATGCGCATACACACACATATTCACTCGTGTGCGAGCATGCAACGCGCGCGCGCGTACACACACACACACACACACACACACACACACACACACACACACACACACACACACACACACACACACACACACACACACACACAAGCACAAACACACAAACCAGGACGAAGGCAGTGTTTAGGAAGTAGTGATGCTAAAAAGAAACATAATCGATTTTCACTGTTGTCCAAGACATTAACTCGTAAGGGGGACCTGTGATGGATATTTGGGAAATCCGTATAACGCTATGTCCACAGACATGCATTACAGAGCTAGACGCATTGATACTAGCCTCGTCTTTAAAGAAAAAGGAACAGAAAAAGAACCCTGCCCCCCAAACTTTGATATCAGATTAGCTGAATGGACATTCATGTCTGCTCTACGGCATTTACCATCATCTGTGCAACATTGTCTGCTCAAACAAAGAAAAGCTGGAAGGTCTTTTACCTGTCCAGTTGCTCAATGATAAATTTGGACGGGCGCTTCTGGCTGACGGGCTACGATCAGATAGAAGTTCCATAATCCCCTGACTGTAGGAACGTGCACACACAGTCAGCTGTTGGTCTCCCACCAAAGCTTTCATACAAGTCACAAAAGGAGGGGAGCGGTGCAGTGATGTGGTCATTTGGGTTGGGATGTGTGTGAGGTCCATTTTACACAGTCTGTTGACCGTGGCAGGAATGGGTTAATTGGTGTGTGTGTGTGTGTGTGTGTGTGTGTGTGTGTGTGTGTGTGTGTGTGTGTGTGTGTGTGTGTGTGTGAGAGTGTGTGTGTGTGTGTGGTGTGTTGTGTGTGTGTGTGTGTGTGTGTGTGTGTGTGTGTGTGTGTGTGTGTGTGAGTGAGTGTGTGTGTGTGTGTGTGTGTGTGTGTGTGTGTGTGTGTGTGTGTGTGTGTGTGTGTGTGTGTGACTTCAAACTTTAAAACGGCTTTAATTGAGTGAACATCCATATCTGCTGTGTACTAGTTACATCGTTCTCTCTCTCTCTCTCTCTCTCTCTCCTTCTCTCTCTCTCTCTCTCTCTCTCTCTCTCTCTCTCTCTCTCTCTCTCTCTCTCTCTGTGTGTGTGTGTGTGTGTGTGTGTGTGTGTGTGTGTGTGTGTGTGTGTGCGTGTGTGTGACTTCAAACTTTAAAACCGGCATAGTTGAGTGGACATCCATGTCTGCTGTGTACTAGTTACATCGTTCACGAAAATCTGTGCAAGATTGTCAACCCAAACAGAGATGAGCCGAAGTGTCTTCTGCCTGTCCAATGTTTCAATGATAAATCTGGACAGGTATTCACAGCCGGTGGGCTACGATTACGCAGATATCCTTTGATCCACAGACAGTAGGCACGTGCACACAGGACCACCTGTCTGTCTCCCATCAAAGCTTTTCAAACAAACGATAACGGAAGGGGACCGGTGCGTTGGTTTGGTTGCTTGGGGGTGGGATTGTATGAGGTCCGTTTTAGACAGTGTCTTGACAGGGGGATGAATGGTCGAGTGTGTGTGTGTGTGTGTGTGTGTGTGTGTGTGTATGGCTGTGTGTTTTTGATGAACATTACTTCAAAGAAAGAAAGTGCAATTAAGCAGTCAGAGAGAGAGAGAGAGAGAGAGAGAGAGAGAGAGAGAGAGAGAGAGATGTGATAAACATGCATATTAAAATCTTGAAAATATAGAAACAAAGAAAAATGAGCAGTATCTAAAGTATAAAAAAGAGATATAGTAAATATCTGGAATCAGACTAATATCTTGCACATACTTTAGTCGTTAATGCTTTCGAAACCAGTGTAGCGTCAAAGTATTCCAATGCAGCGCTCAGCATTGGAGGTCGATTGCCACATGTATTCAACGAACCATCAGATGTATAACGGATCTTGGGAGGTGCTGAGGGAACAGAAAGCCGGAATAGCTCAGTTGGTAGAGCGCCTGACTCGTAATCTTGGTGATCCTGGGGTTGCGGGTTCGAACCTCCGCCGGGGCGTTTCGGTACAGGGGGATTTTTCCCTCGGAGTTAACATTGGTTCTGACTCCATTTCCCATACAGTCCTTCGAATGAGACTATAAACCGAGGTTCCGTGTGTGAACGCATGCATAACATCTTGCACACACGTAAAATCCCATCACCAACTTTCGGAAGAGTAGGCCAGTTTGGCCGTTGGTATGGATGACACGTTACACATAGCATGCACCCTGCGTGAGAAATGGAAAGAATGAAGGAAGTAAGGAAAATAAGTGATCGATATTGAACGATACTGACTGGATGACACGGGAAACGACTGAATGAAGCGCCAGCTGGCAGCTCTTCAGTCGGCACTACCCAGGTAGGCAGCCCGTTGTGTAAACGAGTGTTGATTGTAAAGCGCTTAGAGCTTGGCCTCTAGCCGAGAATAGGCGCTATATAAGTATTCATTATTATTATTATTATTATTCCAGCTTAAAACTAGAAGAGCACTTAGGAGAAAGCAGTCTTTTAAACTTCCACCAAAACTCTCCCCAGAGTAAAGATACACCTCTTGATATATCTCAAATTGATCTCAGGTGGAGCCTACATCAAAGTGGTTTTTGCTGGCTGAAGTCTCCCTGTGTCGGCTTCACATTATTGTTGTTGCGGAATGTTTGCACCATTTGTCCCGGTTTAGTGAGTAAATAAATATCATTCCCCACCCCCTCTCCCAGCCTCCTATACACACACACACACACACACACACACACGCACGCACGCACGCACGTACACACACACACACACACACACACACACACACACACACACACATGTGCATGCGCACGCATCAACTTCATCACACACCCAAGCACACACACACACACACACAAGCTAGCACAAAAGAAACATCAGTATCCTTCATTGTTGTCCGAGGCAACAGGACGTAAGAAGGTCCTCTGATGGGTTGTTAGGGATATCCTTATAACCCTGTGTCCACAGATGTGCATGTTGGGGCAGAAACAATGAACCCAATCAAGTCGTTAACAAAAAGAATGAAAATAACCCCGCCTTAAAACTTTGAAACAGAGTAAGCTGACTAGACTCCCACGTCTGCTGTGCACTAATTACATTGTCCATGAGGATCTGTGCAAGACTGGCAGCGCAAACAAAGAACAGCTCGAAGGTCTTCTGTTTCTCCTGTGTTTCGATAATAAATCTGAACAGGCATTCTCGCATGGTTGGCTACGACTAGACAGGTATCCACTAATCCCCAAACGGTAGGCACGTGCACGCAGAACCACCTGTCAGAGTCCCACCAAAGTTTTCCAAGCACTCCACCAGAGGAAGGGGCTGATGTGGCGGTTCGATCGTTTCGTGTAGAATCCTGTGAGGTCAATATGGGACAGTCTGTTGACGGGGAAAGGGATGGGTTGTGTGTGTGTGTGTGTGTGTGTGTGTGTGTGTGTGTGAGAGAGAGAGAGAGAGAGAGAGAGAGAGAGAATGACTCTTTACTTTATAATGGTAACGGTTTTGGCTTCGTCAGCCATTTTTCATACTTGCCGTTTCCATTCTACGAAGCTGGTACTAAATAAAACAGCGTATGCATCAAAACGTGATTAAACAAACAAACAAACAAACAAACAACAACAAACCAAACAGAGAGAGAGAGAGAGTGAAGAGAGAGAGAGAGAGTGAGAGGAGAGAGAGGAGAGAGAGAGAGAGAGAGAGAGAGAGAAAGACAAAGAGAGAGAGAGAGGTGGGGTAGGGATAACAAACAGTCACGAGTATGTGCATTTTTTGAAAATACCAAATAACAATAATGATGATGACAATGATAATGATAATAATTATAATGATAACAATAATAACAATGAAAACAGCAATAATGATAGTAATGATAATAACAATAACAGCAACAATAAGAACAGTAATAATGATAATGATAATAATTTTAATAATGAAAGTAATATTAATGACGATGATGATG
>CM031614.1:37194379-37196879 GCA_018398815.1 Conus ventricosus
GGCAGGGGGATTCAAAATACTTACAGCAGAGAGGTGCGACTTTGCAGGAGGTCCTCACAGGGAGACAATGAAGAGAGTGGAAGACAGGGAAAGTATGACTTCACCCCGACGACACAACGTGTTGACATGACAGAAAGTATCTCCATTGCATGCAGCTGGCAGCTCACCAACACACACACACACACACACACACACACACACACACACACACACACACACCACACACACACACACACACACACACACACAGAGAGAGAGAGAGAGAGAGAGAGAGAGAGAGAGAGAGAGAGAGAGAGAGAGAGAGAGAGAGAGAGAGAGAGAGAGAGAGAGAGAGAGAACCGTTTTGCACACAGTCTTGTTGTGCATCTCTGGCGTAGTGTAAAATCATCCCACCCCTACCTCCACCTAACCTTCAATTCTACTTAATAAATGAGTTCTTTTGAATTGACTGGCCATCAGACGCGTTTTTACTATCCTCTAGAAAACCTAAACTGTTTCATTGTTTTGTATGGTTACGCTTTGAATCAGCCAGATTTCGACTTCACGTGTTTTGCTGGTGCCAACACATTTTGTCACTGGTGATCGTGACAATACCCGCCAAAATGTAAAAATCCTCAACTGCATCTCATCGAATGGTCCTGGAGCATGGCGAGGTAGGGACTACAGTACGCAAGCTTACCTCGTTTGACATCTACAAGGAGAGCTTCTCCTCTGCTAGCTTATGATGCCTGTCATCGTCATTTGCTTTATTTTTCTCTGTCTTTCGGTCAATACGCGCTATCAGTGTCTGGCCGTTATACCCCTGGGAAGGGATCGACAGCCTAATCCCGATCACTTGTCAAGTTTTGCCTTCACTACAAACTGACAGGCTTGGTTTTCCAGATAAGGTTCTGTTTTGTCCAGACACGTGGTGGACAAAACCGCTAGCGTTTCTTGCACGATAATTTTATAGACAGGGAGGAAGAAGTGCGGACGTGGCTGCTATGAATGAAAAAAACAGTTTCAGAGATTCGTGTTTAGGAAAACGGTACTGTTTGCACCTTTGTAGAGTACTGCTATGAACTGGATAAGGTTGTTGACAACCTTATGGCTCCGGGTGACCTGCTGCAAATTCTCACACCAGGCACAGTCAAAGGCTTTATTGAAGTCGATGAAGTTGTGACAGAATTCACGTTGGCGTTGAAGATGCTACTTTTGAAGTTGAAGAAGTTTGAAGTGGAGAATTCTTTCAAAATGTGTACCTCTTCAGTTTAAATTCCGCCTGTTCTTCGGTGAGGAGTTCTCCAGTTTAGTTTAGTCTTTACAAAAAGATAATAAACAGCAGATATAGTTTTCATCGATTTGCGCATTATAGTGGTAATCATGAACCTGCTGTTGCTAACATAATTGCTTATGTATTTCTTCCGTTATTTGCTTGTTTATTTGATGGTTCGTGGAGTCATTCAACAATTTAAAAAATCCTCGTCCTTGAAATTTGTTACATGACCGATTGGTTCTGATTAAAATTTCGGTCAACGTTGATTAATTAACAAAGCACAGCCTCTAGACCTACTCAAAAGCTGCAATTCATTTTGAGCCTGATCTAGCTTTAGACACACGCACGATTTTAATTTAACTTACCAGCTTAAGCTAAGACCCTGTAAACGTCCATCGGGGAAGTTACGGATAATGCATTGTGATTAATCTGGGGTGTGATAGTCACAATCCTCTTTCACTTACATCCACAATATGCCAGCCAGCATGAATGTTAAAAGGACATTCTCATTAGCGATATGTTCAAACATGCACACGACCATGCTGCTCTCGTCCACAACCTTTTCCCCGCGTTCACACACACACACACACACACACACACACACACACACACACACACACACACACACAAACACCACACACACACACACACACCCCACACACCTTTTCTTTTCTTTAATCGTATAACAGTTTTCTTAACGCGTTATAGGTGTTTTTTTAAGATAGTTTATTGTATCTTTTGGAAGATCACACTCAACGTTACATCCATAACATGCCACTTTTGATATTAATTGTTTTCTGTTAACTACGGTTCTTGACATGTTTGAGATATTAGTATTTTGTTTCTTTATCGTCAGTGGGTTTGGGAACATTGCTGAAAGTAAGGTTTCAGATATGATGTCTTTCTGTGAGCGTTTTCTGTCTTATCATTTAACCAACTCCCATCCGGCGTTGAAACTGTAAAAGAAATCAAATATTGAGAGAGAGAGAGAGAGAGAGAGAGAGAGAGAGAGAGAGAGAGAGAGAGAGAGAGTGAGAGAGAGAGAGAGAGAGAGAGAGAGAGAGAGAGAGAGAGAGAGAGAGAGAGAGAGAGGAATACGCAAGAGCTGAAGGTCATTCGTCACCAAAGGGCATCATTTAACTTTTTTGTTCTCGTAGTTTCGACACAGTGCGTCAAAGGATGATAACAGTTTAATCCAGTCCACGTGCGTAGAGTTTTAGCACGTATTAAACAGTGACAAACCTT
>CM031614.1:37201879-37204379 GCA_018398815.1 Conus ventricosus
TGCTGACAATGTTTAAATTCTTGGGAGAGTCCATATTGAGAACCGAACATTTCTTCCTGATGTCTTCGTAAAGTTTACAATGGAATAGAAAATGTGTCTCATCTTCAGTTGATGCACCACACATGGGACAAGGGGAATCAGATGTACCAGCCAAGAACCATTTTACATTTGCATGTAAACCTAATGTTCTTGTTCTAAATCGAGCGAAAATGGATCTGTGCCATTTATTGTTTACAACTCTTATATAATTTTCCGTTTGAAAAACATTCTTAAAAGAAAAGAACCATGTATACTTGTCCGATTCTTCCAAATGAGAATGCCAGTCTTGTTTATAAGACGAGATTAACCGATCTTTAAATTCGGACAAAAAACACTTGTTCATGTCCAACATCTTGACACATCCAAACAATCCCGAACCCATGAGTAGCTAGCACGTTCTTTACAGAATATGCCCAATTTTGCTTTCCATTTTCCATCTGAATCAACATCATTTCATAAGCTTGTTTGCACAATCTTTTTATTGGAAGCTGTAGTAACCTAAGCCAATATTTGATACATTTTATGTAGGTTCTAACATATAAGGGGTACCGACCAATTTCACCATATAACATTTTGTTTGGCGAATGCAATGGTACCGATAGAAAACGTTTGATTGCATATGTATGAACCTTCTCCATTTCACTATTGTTTAATAAACCCCATACTTCAGCACCATATGTTAACATTGGTTCAATCTGAGAGTCAAAGAGTTTCCAAAAAAGAGAGAAATCAATACAATTTAATTTTTTTAAAGATCTTAAGATTTCTATCGTGCCTTTTTTTCCTTTTCTATAAGTTTCAACCCATGTCTTTTGTAAGCTCAACTTTGTGGTGAAGAAAAGACCAAGATATTTATATGAATTTGATACACTAATCTCATTGTTTCCATAAAACCACTTTTCGTGGGCTGAAAGATGACCCCCTTCCGGAAAACGATAACATTAGTTTTGTCCAGATTTACTGTAAGCTCTAATCTATCAGCTTCTTCTTTCAGTGCATTTAATTGATTTTGTAGTCCCACTGTAGTATCTGCTAGAAGAATAACATCGTCCGCAAACAGCATCAGAAATACATCAATAGCACCTGGGATTAACTGAACACCATGTTTTCCCTTTTTAACTACTTCCGTAGCTAGTTCATTGATAAAAATGAGAACAGCAGGGGACTTAGCAGGCATCCTTGTTTAACTCCACGTGGACATTCAAATAAGTCGGAACACATACCTCTATCTCGGACGTAAGCAAGCACCGAGTTGTATACACTTCTAAGGCCCTATACACTTTACCATTTACACCCTCTTTGCGCAATGTGGTCCACAGCAAGTTTCTATTAACAGAATCAAACGCTTTACGGAAATCTATGAATGCTATATACAATTTGCTGTGTCTGAGGAGATATTTTTGAACCAGAGAAAATAACGTAAAAATATGATCGATTGTGCTATATCCTGATCTAAATCCTGCTTGTTCCTCAATTATTTTTTCTTCTGTTTCTGCCCATTTAGTTAATCGCCTGTTTAGAATATTTGTATAAACGTTTCCCAATATACTGGTAAGGGCAATGCCTCTGTAATTGTCTGGATTATTGATGTCACCTTTTTTGTGCAATGGAATTATAATAGATTTAGCCCAGTCTAGCGGGAAGATTCCTTCATCAAATAACTTGTTAAACAAAACTATCAGAAATTCCACTACAAGTGTATTAGAATGTTTTAGCATTTCTCCTAAGATCATGTCCGGACCTGCACTCTTTCTGGATCTTAAATTTTTTATACTGTTAACAATTTCCTCTCTTGATATTGGATCATTAAATAATGGCTCTTCAAAGTCATCAGCTTCTAAATCAACGCTTCCATTGTTTTCAATTATATTCTCAGGGTAATTAAAAATATTGCGGAAATGCTCAAACCACTGCTCTATAGTTATATCGCTATAAGTCATCCTTTTTCTGTTAATTGTTCTAATTGTTGACCAAAATAATTTTGAATCACTAATAGAGTCTTTCAATTTTTTAATCTTTGTTTGCTCAAATTCACGTTTCTTTTGTCGCTTCAAATTAACATAATCTGACCGCTCACTAACATATTTTTCTTTCAGTTCTTCTTTTTTGTCTTTTGCTTTGTTCCTTTGGAAAGTTTTGAGTAGCTTCTTCACCTCTTTCTTCTTCTGATCACATTCATAATCAAACCACTCATCCTGATTTTTCTTTCTTTTACCAACCATTCTCACCATACATGCAGCAGCACTATACATTGCTTGAACAAAAATATTCACACATCTGCTGACATCCACATTTAACAACTGGTAGGCATTTTCAAGCTGTTCTTTAAAAGGATTGGAATTCAGCTCATTTTCAAAATTTCCAGCATTCTCCTCTGACCAAAAGATTTTTTCTTCAACAACAGGTTCTTGAGCTTGGGTAGTTTTGGTCATTCCGTTTTGCCATATCATTTCTATTGGTA
>CM031614.1:37211879-37219379 GCA_018398815.1 Conus ventricosus
CTGGAAGCACGCGAACCTTTCCTCTCGTACTGGAGACTTCCCCCTGCCCTGAACTGTCTTCCTTGCCCCCCCCCCCCCCCCCCCCCCCCCCCCCCCCCTGCCTCACTTCATCCACCCCTCTCACCCACTCACCGGCGTTCGTTGCTTGAACAAATCATGGTACAGATTTTCTGGTTAATTTTATTCGTTAGTGGTTTCAGACAGCTGGTTCAAAGGTCATCTTCATTGTCAAACTGTCCTTGACTTCATTACCTGGCTTTTTTGTTGTTGCTTGTCCTTCTGTTGATTTCCTGTATCCACCCCCCCCCCCACCAAGATTTGAATTAAGAATTCTCTCTCTCTCTCTCTCTCTCTCTCTCTCTCTCTCTCTCTCTCTCTTCTCTCTGATATGTGTGTGTGTGTGTGTGTGTGTGTGTGTGTGTGTGTGTGTGTGTGTGTGTGTGTGTGTGATTTCTTCCTCAAAACATTATGATACCACACACACACCACACACACACACACACACACACACACACACCACCACACCCAGGGAGACAGAGAGAGAGAGAGAGAGAGAGAGAGAGACTCGTGACTCGTGACTCGTGACTTTAATGTGAGGCCATCAGCCTATTCACATGAGTACGCAACAAGAAAAAACAATTTTATATAGTTAGAACAAAACTTACCATGACTGCAACAAAACATTCTTCCATGACAGTATGTACATGCAGAATTCTATCTTAATTATACATAAATGCTTCTTAGTACGTTCTTCCTTATAAACATAATATAAGTATATATATTAATTATTTTAAAACTCATGATATGAATGCTGTTGATACTAACATGCAAACACATGTTATCTATTTCATTTCCCTCATCGTTTTCGTTTGAGAGAGAGAGAGAGAGAGAGAGGAGAGAGAGAGAGAGAGGAGAGAGAGAGAGAGAGAGAGAGAGAGAGAGCATACTCAACGTAAACAAAAAGAAAGTTTCCAGTTGCCTAGGTTACAGTGAGTTATTACATTTGTTATGGGTTTAGAATACTAACATTGAGCCAGAAAGGAATACAACTAACTGCCCCTAGAGGTAAATAACCAACACTAGCCCTAAGGGCACAGTGATCAACGTCTGAAAGGGCGGGCTGGGAGGTCGAGGGTTCGAGATGTGTGGGGTTTTCAGGCCCTGGCTGGCTACCGTCCACAGCTAATTGTACTATCGGCTCCGATGGGAAGACAAGAGCCATACAGTTGGAGTTCATCCATTGAATGGATATGTTTCTGAGGCGGTTGGTCATTTTCTGGACCAACTCTGCAGGTATCTGTTTCTGTCAGGCCTGGTTGACGTCGGGATATATTATGAAAGTGAAGTGTAGAAGACATTCCCGATTGTAGTTTCTGACCAAAATGGAACCCCATACCATGCATCATTGTCATCTGCCCATTTTGGTTATTTTTAAAAAAGTATCGAATTCTGTGACCCTTCAGATCTTGTTCTCGTGTTGGGCTCAGTGTCAATTTCCTCCTCGCATACATTCTGTGATAAATTCATGTCAAAGACAACGCTCAAGCTCAGTGTCAATTTCCTCCTCGCATACATATCTGTGGTAAATTCATGTCAAAGACAACGCTCAAGCTCGGTGTCAGTTTCCTCCTCGCATACATTCCGTGGTAAATTCATGACAAAGGCAACGCTCAAGCTCAGTTTCAATTTCCTCCTCGCATACATTCTGTGGTAAATTCATGTCAAAGACAACGCTCAAGCTCAGTGTCAGTTTCCTCTTCGCGTACCTGCCTGTGGTGAATTCCCGTGAAACACAGTCCTATCAGTGTTGACGTCAGTTTCCATTTCCTGTTTACATACATATTGGTGGTGAATTTGTGTCACGAATGGACGTGTCAGCGTTGACGTCAATTTCCATTTCCTTTTTATACACATATCGGTGGTGAATTCTAGTCAAAATTGTCCCCGTCAGTTTTGAGGTGAGTTTCCATTTCCTCTTTACATACATGTCGGTGGTGAATTTGTGTCAAAAATGGCCGTGTCAGCACTGACGTCAGTTTCCATTTTCACTTTACATGTGTATCAGTGGTGAATTCGAGTCAAAAATGTCCCTGTCAGCGTTGAGGTCAGTTTCCATTTCCTCTTTACATACATATTGAATGTGAATTCATGTTTAAAAAATGTCCCCGTCAGCGTTGAGGTCAGTTTCCATTTCCTCTTTACATACATATTAAATGTGAATTCATGTTAAAAAAAAATGTCCCAGTCAGCGTTGATATCAGTTTACATCTCCTCTTTACATACATATCGATGTTGAATTTATGGAAAAAATGCCCCAGTCAGCTCTGGCGTCAGTTTCCATTTCCTTTTATTTTTGCATACATATCCGTGATGAATTCATGTAAAAAAAATGTCCCAGTCAACTTTGAGCTCAGTTTCCATTTCCTCTGTGGTACACACACGCACACGCACGCACGCACACACACACACACACACACACACACACACACACACACACACACACACACACACACACACGCACGCACGCACGCACGCACGCACGCACGCACGCACACACACACACACACACGCACGCACGCACGCACGCACGCACGCACACACACACACGCACACCCACACCCACACACACACACACAATATATATATATATATATATATATATATATATATATATATTATATATATATAATAGATGAATATAATTTAAAAGCCTAAAATGACTTTAAAAGTGCTCGACCCCTTGGGGAGCAACATTTGTTAATGATATTAAAAAGGAATGTTAAAACTCTACAAATTTGTTTCAAGCGTGTTGCGCTGTCATCAGGATGGTTTTTGGTTTGCCCACGCCGATGTTATATAGCGTGTGGGCTCCCGTTTGCGGTTGTTTGCACGTGCGGGTTGGCTGCACGTGTTTTTTGGGGGCTTTCAGGTTTTTGTTTTGGGTGTGTTCACTAACAACGATTTCCATTTATGCCTGCAGTTGTTTACTATTTCTGTTTTGGTGTTTAAAGTTGCTAAGTGTTGTTTGCATAGTATTAACCATTTTTCAGTTAAACATAGGTTGCACCTTTTTGAAACATTGCTGTATGGTGATGCTCTTTTTATGATTTTCCAGGATTTTTTGTAGCTTGTTTTTGCGTCTTTAAGTTTCCAGATATATTTGCTCAGTTCTGTTTGGTTTTTATATTTTTCTTTATTAAATGACTGTTTGTGGTTTGCATATCTGGTTTTGAAGTGGTTTTCAGTGATCCCTATGTATGTTTCTTTTTCATTTTCCGATGTCACAGTAGCCTGGTATACAATGTTGTTGTGAAGACATTTGTTGTTTAGTGGGCACTGCTCCTTTCTGGTGCAATTGCAAGATTTCCTTTCTTCACCCTTCTTTGCTGTGTTGATTTTCATTTTCACCATCTGTTGTCTGGGTTGTAAAGAAAAATATAAAAACCAAACAGAACTGAGCAAATATATCTGGAAACTTAAAGACGCAAAAACAAGCTACAATATATCCTGGAAAATCATAAAAAGAGCATCACCATACAGCAATGTTTCAAAAAGGTGCAACCTATGTTTAACTGAAAAATGGTTAATACTATGCAAACAACACTTAGCAACTTTAAACACCAAAACAGAAATAGTAAACAACTGCAGGCATAAATGGAAATCGTTGTTAGTGAACACACCCAAAACAAAAACCTGAAAGCCCCCCAAAAACACGTGCAGCCAACCCGCACGTGCAAACAACCGCAAACGGGAGCCCACACGCTATATAACATCGGCGGTGGGCAAACCAAAAACCATCCTGATGACAGCGCAACACGCTCGAAACAAATATATACATATATATATATATATATGTATTTATAAAGAGAGAGAGAGAGAGAGAGAGAGAGAGAGATTGATTGATTGTGAATGCGTGTCAAAAATGGCTGTCTGCGCTGACGTCGTTTTCCATTTCCTCCCCTTTACAGACAAACCTGCTTTGAATTCATGTCAAAAATGGCTGTGTCAGCATTGACGTCAGTTTCAGTATTCTCATCTCATACACCTCATTGGTGAGTTTTTGGTCTCAAGTCATCAATATTGACAAAGTCAGTGGGTACCATCATTTGATGGTTGTGATGGCACTTACCGTATGGAGCCCATCATTCATGCTGGTTCCTTGACCAAGCGAAATTATTGTCGAGAGTCAAGGGTTCCGCAGGTGATGTCGTGCGTACGCTGGTTCAGAACAGGCGTCGCTGAGCATCCCTGACGTCACCGCCGTGGAGCAGTGAGTAATTTTCTTCTTCTTTGCGAACGCCTCGGTCTACACGGTCAGTCAGGCCCTTGATCTGAATCTAGCCGTTTTCTCCAGCTCTTGTAGACTGCCGTAGAGCTTCGTCATTAGAGCTGTCTCTGTTGGCCACACCTCTCTCCTTGGCTGTTCCTGTCATGGGCATTTTTGGAGCACTTGCTCCGCTGACTGTTCTTCCTGCCCACAAGGACAGGCCGGAGAAGACACCACCTTGAGCGTTCGGCGCAAGTGATTGTTAAGTCTTTTGTGTCCGGTGCTGAGCTTCACCAGGACACTTTGTTGCTCTGTGGACAACAGACGATAGTAATCATCTTTGGGTGTCCTGGGCGCTGTGATAGTTGGGATGATGCTTGGCATCTTGCTGTAAGTGATAGTGTTGTTATACTGCTCCCCTTGTGCACCCCCCTCCCTCGCCAGGTGACCAGTGTGTGATAAAAACATACATCAGCGCAGAGTCTCCTCTGATGGGTTTGCTTTGAAGACCTGACTGAGAAGGGGAGGTGAAGGGTTAACGCTACTGACAGAAGACCTGACTGTGAAGGGGAGGTGAAGGGTTAACGCTACTGACAGAAGACCTGACTGTGAAGGGGAGGTGAAGGGTTAAAGCTACCGAGAGAAGACCTGACTGTGAAGGGGAGGTGAAGGGTTAAAGTTACTGACAGAAGACCTGACTGTGAAGGGGAGGTGAAGGGTTAAAGTTACTGACAGAAGACCTGACTGTGAAGGGGAGGTGAAGGGTTAAAGCGACTGACAGAAGACCTGACTGTGAAGGGAGGTGAAGGGTTAAAGTTACGGACAGAGCACAGAAAATGGGACAGAAAAACAATCTTTTATGAAAAGAAAGATGAAGAGGTAATACTATAAACCAAGAGAGAAAGATGGTGAGAAACACACAAGACAGTAATTGCACCCACGTTCACGCAAACAGTACAGTAAACATACTTATTCAAACACGTTTGCACACACACACACACACACACACACACACACACACACACACACACACACACACACACACACACTCACACACACACATACACACACACGCATGATTACGCACGTGCGCGCGCGCGCGCGCACACACACACACACACACACACACACACACACACACACACACACACACACACACACACACACACACGTGCACGCGCGCCTGTGTGCACTTATGCACATTCACACCCTGATTTCCTTCCTACCTTCCCATTCCTGCACAACAGAAACACACGCTCTTAGAGAGAGAGAGAGAGAGAGAGAGAGAGAGAGAGAGAGAGAGAGAGAGAGAGAGAGAGAGAGAGAGAGAGAGAGAGTGGGAGGGAAAGAGTAAGACTTTGAGATAAATAAACAGAGGGAAGGAAGGAGAGAGCGTGCCTGAGTGAAAGACGAACCCAGCTTTCGATCAGCCTTGCACCCTCTACGAGTTGTCTTCTCCTTACCATACTCGTGTCCCAGAGTCCTGGCCTTTGGTGGGGAAAAAAAATCGACATCGATTGCTTCCCCTGGACCTGTGTGTTGGATTTCATTTCCTCGCAAGTGCTACTTAAAAAAAAAAAGAAGTCGTAGAAACCATTGGACAGAGGTAAGGAAGGTGTGGGAAAAGCTCTCCTTGTTCCAATTGACCGAGGTCTTTACCACTTTGCTTCCTCACGTCTATTCTCGCTTCATTTATGTGAATGTGGTGTGAACTATGTTCCTCCGCCCCCCCCCCCCCTCCCACCCCCCCCCGACCTCCTCCTCACCCCAATCGCCTTCTTTCCTCCACTAAAAAAAAACAAACCCTGTTCCCCTGTCAGCGTCTGAGCGCGTATCTGTGTTAGATACTTCGTTTGTTTGTTCATGTATTTTTTTCATTTAGTATTTCATTTCTTTTTCTTTCTTTTTTTTTGTGGGGCATATTGTCTACACCTGTCACGTTCAAATCATTATACACATAAGATGGTAGCCAACGTAGAATAATAACCTTGTATTGCTAGTATTCCTAAATGAGCTAAAACATATATTTAGACACACACACACACGCACACACACACACACACACACACACACACACACACACACACACGAAGAATCCCTATATACTTTTGATAGCCCATGAGCTATAAACGTCGCTGACTGACGTGACGTTGCAAAGCACGTTTGAGAGGGTGATGTAGAAGATGCGAGCAGAATTTGGAAGGATCTAAAGGGTCTGATTTTATACAACCCGAACTACAGTACATTTAACACTCTGAGGGTCCTGAATTTTAGCTTATAGAATACGATTCTTAAAAATCCAACCTGAATTAAATTGATTTAACCTGCTGAAAAAAAAATTGTGATGTTTCTGTTTGCCTGTCTGTCTGTTGTTGGCTTTTCTTTTTTTTAAAATTCCTTTACCAGTCCTTCGTTAGTAAGTGACTTTAACGCTAAATATTTGAACAGAAGGAAAATGAGATGGCATGGTCATGTATCAAGATCAACAGGACTTGCCAAAACCATTCTACAAGAAACAGTGCGAGGAGGCAGAAGGAGAGGAAGACAGAGAAAGTAGATGGGAGGACAACACCAGTGAATGGACTGGCCTCACATTCATTCTACAACTGTCTGAGAGCATCAGAGAACCGGGAGGAGAGGAGGACAACTGTCTGAGAGCATCAGAGAACGGGGAGGAGAGGAGGACAACTGTCTGAGAGCATCTAAGAACGGGGAGGAGAGGAGGACAACTGTCTGAGAGCATCAGAGAACGGGGAGGAGAGGAGGACAACTGTCTGAGAGCATCTAAGAACGGGGAGGAGAGGAGGACAACTGTCTGAGAGCATCAGAGAACGGGAGGAGAGGAGGACAACTGTCTGAGAGCATCAGAGAACGGGGAGGAGAGGAGGACAACTGTCTGAGAGCATCAGAGAACGGGGAGGAGAGGAGGACAACTGTCTGAGAGCATCAGAGAACGGGGAGGAGAGGAGGACAACTGTCTGAGAGCATCTAAGAACCGGGAGGAGGGGGAAACTGGCTGCAAAATCTTCTTTGGCGCTCCAACGGTCTTCAAGACTCTGGGATAGATGGTAGGCGATTTGAACGACGTATAGTCTTAAACGGGGGCAAATTTCACATGGGAACTTTCTGCACCTCTTATGCAGCAGGGGGAGAATCCGGTCCGCTTAAGGAACGTAAATTAGCAAGGAGCAGGAGCTGATGAAAGTTGTTGGCCTGGTCAGCTAATTACCGCA
>CM031614.1:37226879-37236879 GCA_018398815.1 Conus ventricosus
AGTCTTGTTACAATCTCTTATGTCATGTTCGTTCTTTCTCCTTCTCAACTAGTCCTGGAGTGGGCCTTAAATGTCTGCTTCATATTCTTCATCTTGTCACATCTTGTTACGGAATCTTCATCCCATCTACTTCTCATCTGTTACTAGATTTGGCCTTAAATGCCTGCTTGATATTCCTTAGTCTTGTAACTTCTTATTACGTAAACTTCGTTCTTTCTTCTTAACTGTTCCTGATGTTGGCCTTAAATGTCTCCTCGATATTCTACAGTCTTGTTGCATCTTATTACATAATCTTCGTTCTTCCTCGTTCTCAAATGTTCTTGGCATTGGCCTTAAATGGCTGCTTGATGTTCTTAAGTCTTCTAACATCTTATGACGTAATTTTCAATTCATATGCTTCTCAACTGTTACTGGCGTCAGGCTTCAATGTCTGTTTGATATTCTTCAGCCTTGCAACATTCTGTTACGTAATCTTCGTTCCATCTGCTTCACATCTGTTACTGGTTTTGGCTTTAAATGTCTGCTGAATAGTCTTCAATCGTGTTACATCCTCTCAGGTAATCTTCCATCCAACTGCTTCTCGTCTGTTGCTGCATGGACCTTAAATGCCTGCTTGATATTCTTCAGTCTTGTTACATCATGTTACATAATCTTTGTTTTTCTGGTGATTCGATCATCCGCAGTGTGTCCGTCAGAAAAAAAAAATCCATTCGTCCAACACCCTCTTTCCTTACAGTTTGTAATTCACTTTGCCTTTCACCGTGAGATCACAGCCCTCACGTGACTCTCTGTGGTCGGCTTTGGTATAAACAACATGAATAAAAATTGAGTGGACCCATTTAATCGTTTAGACAGTAGTCAAGTTTCTCCGACATACATTCTTTTCAAACCATCTCCTCGCCGCCACTGGTTTTAAACTCCTTCCTCCCTTAGTCCCAGATTTTTTTTTTTTACTCCACTCCCAAATTCCCCCACCCACACACTTCTCCACCCATCCCCCCCCACCACCCCCACCACCTCCTCAGCGCCCCTCCTCCCCCCATCCCATCCCCGCCTCCCCTTCACCCACCACTCCATCACAGGTGAAGGATTGAGGGACAAAAGAGGCGCAGCGGACCACAACAACGGCAGGCGTGTTCAGCCAAGAATAAAACAGGGTGTGGAACGTAATGACCGGGTGTCGGGGGAGAAACTCATCATCGGGGCTTATTTACTAGGGCAGCTCATCGGATCGTAGGGCCACTCGGGGAGTTGGGTTGAGCGCGCGAGGCTGTCGAGGATTGCTTCGGGGGGCGAAATAGGATTTGGTTCCTATGGCTATGGCATCACACGTCGCGGTGCGCGCCACTCGTAAATCTTTCTCTCTCCCCTTTGTCACAGATGAACGCATTGACGGTGATGAAACGGGGAGGGTAAGAGGTGGGTCAGAGGGTGGCCACGAGTCTGCCTCTGGTTTAGATCGCTGCGTCACTCCGCCTTCAGAGAGGGTGTGGACTTGAAAATCTGAATGTGGCCCAACGTAGACGTTCCTTAGTCTAGTGGTTACAACACGTGCGACTTCATTTGAAGGAGTGAAGGTTCGAATCCCTAACAGTGGTTGTTAGGTGAAGGATGAAACGGAACTCCACTCCTTCCACCACCACCCCTTCCCCCTCAGAACAACAACAACAACAACAACCGAAACTCCCATGTCACCAAAAGAGCCGATCTACCAATGCCTGAATCTAGTTCGCATGTTTGCCTATTAAAGTCTGATTAGGATACGATACAGAACTTCATACACTCAAAGACTGTCACAAAAAGGAGTGTTAACAGGGAACCTCATAGCACACAGCATGCTTCAATTCATAACTGTACTGGATAGTTATAGAAATGTGCACAATCATACATCTCTCTGCCTTGGGTATTATCCATAGGTGGTCACATTCATTCTGGTAAAGTAGCAAAATATATACTAAGGGGGGGGGGGGGGGGGGGGTTGTTTTGTTTTAGGGGTATTATAACATACGCCGAGACAAGATTAACACACGCTTAAAATCCTGTAGCCCAGTACAGGGTTTTGAGAATTATGGAAACACAAATAACTTTCCTGGTACTAGTGTTCTTGAAGAGGAGGTGGGCTTCTTATTCGTCTCCTTTTTCCTCTTCTTCTTCTTCTTCTTCTTCTTCTTCTTCACCTTCTTCTTCTTTTTCTTCTTCTTCTTCTTCTTCTTCTTCTTCTTCTTCTTCTTCTTCTTCTTCTTCTTCTTCCTCCTCCTCCTCCTCCTCCTCCTTCTCCTCCTCCTCTTCTTCTTCTTCTGCTGCTGCTGCTGTTGTTGCTGCTGCTTGATTCCTTTAGACATCATGGACAATCATTGTTCACCAGGTTCCTTCATCTCAGGCCTTACGGATGTGTGCCAAGGTCTGGGGAACTGCAAATGGGTCCATTGTGCACTGACGTTAATCCAGTGTGTGTGCGTGCGTGTGTGCGTGCGTGCGTGCGCGCGTGCGTGCGTGCGTGCGTGCGTGCGTGTGTGTGTGTGTGTGTGTGTGTGTGTGTGTGTGTGTGTGTGTGTGTGTGTGTGTGTTTCCCTCCATCTCCCTCCCACAATAGTTCTCTACAGGACTGTTTAAGCAGGGCCTTTAAATAACATGGCTATCACTCAGCGTTCCCTTTCGCACAATAAAATGCCAGGACGAATACTCAATACTGGTGTGTAGGGAGGGGGGGGGGGGGGGGGGGGGGCAGGAGAAGGGATACAGGGACAGGAGAGGAAGAGGGAGGGTGTGGGCAGGGAGAAGTGGTATCTGTAATGTGTCAGCCTGTGTTTTGATGCGCGTGTGAGGGAGACGAATGTAGGTGGAAGTTGGAACCTTCATATCTGATGTGTGCGTGTTTGCTTTTGGAAGAGCCCTGATCTGAACGGGAATGATGCACGTGGTGACTACTCGTTCTTCGTCTTCTCCTTTTCTCTTCCTCCTCCTCCTCCTCTTCTTTTCCTTCTTCTGATCATTACTACTGGGCTGTTGATGGTGATGATGATGATGATGATGATGATGATGATGATGACATTTTTACCATTACTATGGCTATCATCATTATTTTATTTTTTGTAATAACAGTGAGTCTCCTCCACCTCCTCCTCCTCCTCCTCCTCTTACCTCCTCCTCATTATTATTATTATTATTATCATCATCATCATCATCATCATCATCAGCATCATCATCATCATCATCATCACAATAATTACTATTACTAACATCATCATTATCATTATTATTGCTACTGTTGTTATCATTATTGTTCTTATCATCATCATGAATGTTGCTGTTATTATTGTTGTTGTTATTATTATCATCATTATTATTATTATTATTATTATTATTATTATTATTATTATTATTATTATTATTATTATTGTTACTACTATTACTATTCATTATCTTCATCATCTTCATTATCATTATTGTTATTATTATTGCTATCATTGTTATCACCGTTGTAGTTGTTGTTGGTTGCTATGATGGTTGTGGTGGCAGTGTTGTTATTGTTTTATGATGACGATTATTTTCGTTTCTGCAGGGGATGATATGGACGCGTGCATCCACCTTTCAAAGGCTTAAATTATTTTGATCTACCAGTTTCTTCATTTTTTCCTGCAGAGAGAGACATACGCTTTTTTTCTATCAATTCTGGCGTCCCGAATCCTTCCGTTTTGAACTCTTGGCATTATATCGTGATCAAGATCGTTAATGAACAAAATGAATAAAATCAGGTTGTATGTGTCTCTATGGTTTACACCACGATTGATTTCGCTGGATATAACTGATCATTTAAACAACAAGCTGGCCTTTATCGTGTCGTATACACTTAGAGATAAAGACAAAGATGCATCTGAATGTGCCAGTCGAACCCATAGAAGCACTACTCTCAGGCGCCGAACCAGCAGCTGAGAGCAGTCCTACATCACGCTTGGAAGCCTGCGTTTTGTTCACATAGGGTGCAGGTATTCACAAGGAACCCTATCAAGGCATCAAGGGACATAACTGCTCCCTGACATATACCATTGTGGAATGGCCAAAGGACGCGACACAACAGAACCTTCACGGAAAAACCCCTATGTGTTCACCAGCCCCTGTATTTCATGATTGCAGAACCTACTGGCCAAAGAGATCGAGCAGACTGCTGTGCCCATTTTAAGAGCCCCACTCGTCGCTGTTTCGTTGACAGGTGAAAACAGCGCAACTCCAGACAATGCCAAGCATTGACCACATCCAACGCCATCGTAAAGCGTGTGGAGGCCACGAACAGCTTTTTTGTGTGGACATAAACTCTTCTTGTCATTTATGCAAAGAGTGAAGATGCGGCCTGTATTGAATGCTTTGATTTTATCACTCCGGGTGTGTCTAACAAACGAAAACTCCAGAATATCAGACAGTTTGATGTAGAGCTGAGAGACATTTTGTACCATCTGGTTGACACAGCGGTCAAGCACGGGGGTCTAGTCACATTATAATATCAGTGCTAGTAGTTCATTACTCCTGGGATGCTTAACACCTGTATGCCATTGTCGATGTGCAGCTGAGGACGGTAAGTTCAATGCACGAACAAACTGAAAGGATGTTATCAAAAATCTACCAGTGGTAATGAGCTCAACCTTACCTATCAAAGCGCAGACTTTGAAATACGTGACCGATTTGGCAGCGACTACATTGAGACGAACGCCCATTGGATTCATTTACACACAACACACCACACGACGACCACAAACCACCCAACACAACCAGACTAAATGACACTTGCAGCCACCAGGCGCGCGCCAGTCATGACACAACACCACACACACACAGCCGCGCACACACACATACACACACACACACACACACACACACAGGCGCGCGCACACAACACCCACACACACACACACACACACACAACAGGCGCGCCGCACGCCACACACACACACACACACACACACACCGCCACCACACACACACACACACACACACACACACCACACACCCACACACACACACCACAACACACACCACACCACACACACACACACACACACACCACACACAACACACACACACACCACACACACACACACACACACACTCTCTCTCTCTCTCTCTCTCTCTCTCTCACACACACCACACACACACACACACACAGGCACGCACACACACACACACACACACACACACACACACACACACACACACACACACACACACACACACACACACACACACACACACACACACGCACACTCATGCGCGTGTGCGCTAGTAAAATCTGGCCATGGTACCATTCATATCCATAAACGATATTGTTCTTCTTTTATTTCTATTTTAAACTCTTCTAAGCATCCTCAAAGACATTTTGCATTGTTTACAGAAGATATGTGGTCAACAATCTGTTTTATGTTTCCATAGAAAGGGTAATCCCAATATCAAAGGCTATCTCAGTGATGATATATCACTTTAACAGAGAGACCTGTGTGCGAAGGAGATGGAAGCGTAGGCCAGCAAGACCAGCAAGCCCACAGTGCTGTTTCGCTCTTTGAAGAGCTTGTCCGGCTTGTAACTGGATCCTAGCAGCCTGCTGATGAGAAGCACTTCCACATAAACAGAAAGGAAACCGCACGGAATCAGGTATATCCTCTTGCCCAAAGTGAAGTGTCTCAAAAAGAAAAAAAAGAAAAAGGGACGAGCATTCAAAACATGGAAAAGGAAGAACTTTTAATGCCATAAAGTACTAAAAATGTGTCTGGAAATTGAAATGCGGAAATATGAAAGACACGACATAGAGAGGACTGCTTGCGGAGACAAAAATAAAAAAAAACAACAACAAAATTACTTTACTGAAATCCCACTGAAACAACACTACTTTTGAAGACGTTCGTAGATTAAAGCAAAACGTGCCTGTTTAAAACGATATCTTCGCCTGTTTGTCTGTCTGTCTGTCTCACTATCTATCTGTCTTTGAACCTGCATTGCTGTACAAATAACCAGCTGGAGGGGTGATGTTTGGGGGCAAACAAGTGTAGGCTAACAGTTCCTCCATTAATGGAAGAGTTGTTTGACAAAGATTTATCACTCACACACACACACACACACGCGCACACGCACACACACACACACACACACACACACACACCACACACACACACACACACACACAAATCACCATAGAAGCAAACAAAAAGATAGTGAACTATTTAGACATAACGTTAGACCTCAACCAACATACATATAAACCATACAAAAAACCAAATGATACGCCTGCTTAGGTAAACATCAAAACAAAATCACCCACCCTCCATACTGAAAACAATACCCAAAAGCAAAAATAAAAGACTATCCAATTTGTCATGTAACGAAACAGCATTAAAAAATGCTACAGCTGAATACCAAGAGGCGTTACAAAAACGTGGCTACAATTATGAACCACGATACGATCCAGACAATGACACAAAAAGATGCAGAAAGAACAGGAAAAGGAATATCATATGGTACAATCCCCCATATAATGCAAGAGTCAAAACAAACGTAGGGAAAGAATTCTTTAAAATCTTGACATCATCTTTCCCAAAAGACCATACATTATTTAAAATATTCAACAAAAGCAACATCAAATTATCTTATTCATGTAAGCCGAATCTTAAAAATGCCATTGATTCAGCAAATAAAATGAAAAGCAGCACAGAGAAAAATGAGGGTAACGAAAGGAAATCTTGCAACTGTACCAAAAAAGAACAGTGTCCCCTAAGCAACAAATGCCTTTACAACAACATTGTGTACCAAGCCACTGTAACATCAGAAAACGCAAAAGAAACATATGTAGGTATCACTGAAAACCAATTCAAAACTAGATATGCAAACCACAAACAATCATTCAACAAAGAAAGATACAAAAACCAAACAGAACTGAGTAAATACATTTGGAAACTTAAAGATAAAAACACAGACTACAACATATCTTGGAAAATCTTAAAAAGAGCAGCACCATACAATAACATTTCAAAAAGATGTAACCTATGCCTTACAGAGAATAACATTATACTATGTAAACCACAATTAAAAACTTTAAATATTAGAACAGAAATGGTTAACAATTGCAGACACAGGTGGACGTTTTTATCAGTGAATAAAATCAAAAACACCGGAGAAACACATGTAGCACGGGAAATAAAATAAACAACAGCACAAGCCCATCACACCCTGACGACCGCACAGCGAGAAACAGGCTTGTAGGTGTTTTAAGGTTGGTTTTAACTTGTTTTTAATACAACACTATATATATATATATATATATATATATATATATATATATATATATATATATATATATATATATATATATATATATTGAAACATTTCTTTTTTTTTAAATTGTCCAAACATGCAATGCAACTATGATAACCAACATACATAAATCCATACATTAATACACGGTAGCACATATTTAACACAAACAGATGTACACACTTTTTTTTTTCAATCTAGAATTTAAAAAAAAATCTTTTACACGAACACACATACTGAATAAATTCCAATTACAGGCATTAATCCTGTGGACCAAGGTTGCGGACGACATTGAATATAAAGCAAAGACAGTATACAGTACTTATCATTAACATAATACACACGCATACACACGCACTTGCCTACACACACATATCTATCTATCTATCTATCTATCTATCTATCTATCTATCTATCTATCTATCTATCTATCTGATACATATGATACATAATATAACCATTAGTCCCCTAGTAGCTTGATATATGGTGACCATTTTGTTTGGTAGGTTGTATGATTCATCTCCACTACGGACATATATTTGTCCATTTTATATCTATAGCCCAGTTCCTTCAAAAAGATGTTTAGATTAGTTTTTGTTTTGTTAATTCTACATCTATATATGAAATACTTTCCCATTAAAATTATCACGTCTAGCATATGGTCGGTTTTTGTTTTCTCATCCGTACCAAATAATATAATCTCCACATTAATGGGTAATCTTACACAGTGTGAACAATTAACTTTCAGAACTCTTTCAAGATCTTTCCAGAAAATACGGGTAAACTCACATTCCCACAGGTAATGATTAATTGAGTCTTTTCTCTCCAATACAGAAATTACATTTGTCGCTATCAATAATTTGCATACTTTTCAAAACACTATTATTTGCTACCAGAATTTTGTGGCATATTTTAATTTGGAACCATTTCAGTTTTGTTTTATAAATTTTCTTTATCCTTTTCAGTACCTCTATCCAGTCAATTTGCACATTAAGATGTTGTTCCTACTTGATAAAAGCACTAATGTTAAAAACTTCATTGACTTCCACGTTCATATCGTAATAGGTACGTGTTCCTTTATTAATACTGCAAATGTTTTGAAGTGCTAAAGTTTTATCATTACCAGTGTTACTATCTAATTTCAATCTTCTTTTCTTTGCGTAAGCTTTGATCGAACGCACGCAACTTATATGATTTAGTGAATTGACCTGAAAGCCCATTTTCTCCGACAGTTACAAAATTACCATCATCATCGAGTAAATGTTTCACTAAAAATATATTGTTCTGCGTCCATTTCTTGTAAAAGAATGGCTTTTCTTCTACTTTAAATTCCTCATTACAATACTAGGTTTAGTGGCTAAAGCTGTATTTTCGTTTAATTCTACCTGTTTGCAGAACCTTTGATTCAATTGAAAGACTCCTTACCAAAATTTGTTTATAATATTGCTTTCAACAAATCTGTCGGGCCCGTATGCATCAATGCTACTTATTTCTGGACATAATGAATCTAATATTATTTCCCACTTGTGGTTGTGCATGTACACCTTCCTTATCCAGGCGATTTTCAAGGAGCTGATATATATTTTCAGATTGGGTATACCTATCCCTTCCTTTTGTATATTATGTATTGAGTATTTTCTTTTAATTGTGTCATTTTTATTGTTCCAAACAAATTTGAAACACATGTTCTGTAATGAAGCGATCTGGGAATCGGGAGGATTCGATAAAAGGATCCATAAATACACCAGTTTTGATAGCACTAATGATTTGAGCACAGCTACTCTATCTAATGGTGTTATTATTCTTTTTGACCATGTTTTGAACAGGTTTTGGACTTCTGAGAATATATATTTCATATCAATTTCCGTCATATCTGACAGACTATTCGTAAACCACAGTCCTAGAATTTTGATTTTTGAAGGGGTTCAATCCATTTTATAGTAGGGTAAAAATGTTTTCGTGGAATCTTTCTCTATACTTAACCAAACATTAAACGTTTTTTTTCGTAGTTCAATTTGAGTCCAGATATTTGCTCAAACTCATAAAGGTTTCTAAATAATTTTTCATGTGATTTCTTATCTCCTTTTAACGTAAAGGTGATGTCGTCTGCAAACTGATTTATTTTGAATTCTGTATTTTCTATCTTTATGCCTTTGATATCGTGGTCTTGCCTTATCTTGGACACTAGTATTTCGACACACAAAACAAATAGATATGGAGATATAGGGTCCGCTTATCGGCAACCTCTTCCAATTGAAAAACTTTAAGACATTTTCCCATTCACTATTACGTAAGACTTTATCTTATCGTTGTATTCCTTTTCCGAATCCGAATGCATCCAGAATTTTACCCATATATGACCAGTTAATGAATTGAAAGCTTTCTCAAAATCGACAGAAATTAATAACCCTCGTAAGTGATTCACTTCTAAATAATCGTATATTGTTCGTAAACTATCTCCTGCGTACCTTCCTGGAACGAATCGCGTCTGGTCCTCGTTTATGAGTTTTGGCTAAACACTTTTTATTCTGTTTGCAATACAGGCTGAAGCAATGTTGTACGTTACATTTAGAAGTGATACAGGTCTCCAGTTCTTCAAGTATTCTCGCAGTTTCTCTCCTTTTGGAAGACCAAATATTATTCCTTCTTTTTGTGTTACAGACATTCCTCCATCACCGTATCCCTCACTTAGAGAACGGGCAACAAA
>CM031614.1:37241879-37259379 GCA_018398815.1 Conus ventricosus
AAGAGGGAAGGGAAGAATAGGCTATCACACACATATCAATATATACGTTCGTCTATTCTAGGGGGTGGGCGGACTTGCAGAGACATTACTTCATCCAGTGAGAAGCAAGTTGCGACAAGTTTGTTCAGGTAAGTGAATGTATCATTCTAGTAGATTAGTTTTTCTGTTGTTTTTTTATTATTATTTATTTTCATACGTAGTCTAAAGGTTTCAATATGAGGGTACAGGTTGCTTGTTGAAGACAACATACAACCAAATTCAAGCCTGAAATTGTCCGAAATTCAAACACGCAAAATCTTGAACTTGGCATGGACACTTTAACTGATAACCAAGTAAGTTTAAAACTGAGGAAAAGAAAGGTACACAGCGCGTGCGTGCGGTACATGTATGGGTGTGTATGTGTGTGCGTGTGTGTGTGTGTGCGCGTGCGTGCGTGGGTGCGTGCGTGCGTGTATGTGTGTGTGTGTGTGTGTGTGTGTGTGTGTGTGTGAGAGAGGAGAGAGAGAGAGAGAGAGAGAAGAGAGAGAGAGAGAGAGAGAGAGAGAGAGAGAGAGAGAGGAAAGTGGGGGTGGGGGTAAGATGGTTTACTCGGATTCCATCAAAACGTGTTCTTCAATATGTTATCTTGTCAGAGGATAAATGAAATTACTCGGCGAAAAATCTACTGACGGACTAGAATGACCACATGTAGCAAAGCACAGAATAGTGATCGGAATAGTCTGTGCTCAATAAATGAAAGATTGATATTCGGAGTTTGTTTTCTCTGTCGTTCTTAGACATGGATTTAAAGCTTGAGTTAAAATAAAATTAAAAACACACACACACACACACACACACAATCATCTTTAACTTCAGCAGAATGATGACGATGTAAAGAAATATAAATTCATTGATAACACAAGAGAGAGAGAGAGAGAGAGAGAGAGAGAGAGAGAGACAGACAGACAGACAGACAGACAGACAGACAGACAGAGAGAGAGAGAGAGAGAGAGAGAGAGAGACAGAGACAGAGAGAGAGAGAGAGATGTATCATTTTCTTTCTTTTCTGTTTCTTTCTCCCTTTCTGGCTTTTTTTCCCCTTCTTCTTTCTTTCTGTCTTTCCTCCCCCCCCCCCCCTTTACTTCCCCCTCTATTCTACCTTCTTTATCTCCTTCTACCATTCCTTTTTTGTTTTTTTGTTTTTCAATTTTCTCTCTCTCTTCCCTTCCGTCTCTTTGCTTCTCTGTTTCTGTCTTGTTTATTTCTTTCTTCCCTTTGTTTATTTCTTTCTTCCCTTTGTTTATTTCTTTCTTCCCTTTGTTTATTTCTTTCTTCCCTTTGTTTATTTCTTTCTTCCTTTGTTTATTTCTTTCTTCCCTTTGTTTATTTCTTTCTTCCCTTTGTTTATTTCTTTCTTCCCTTTGTTTATTTCTTTCTTCCCTTTGTTGATTTGTGTGAATTTTTTTTCTTCTTTGGTTTCTTTTGCATTTGCTTTAAAAACCAAACAAATCCACTAATAAGGATAAAACTTTAGTTCGTTCCATATCTGAGATGTCACCCAAACAGACACAGCATTGCTATGAAAATGCTCGTTATAAGCTAACCGACTATTGAGGCCATGTTAGGAAAAAGGGCAGTAGTACAGAGCACGGTACCAACACATTCCTGAAGAAGCAGAAGAATAGAAAAATAAAGTAAGGCTTACATCGAAGCCCACTAGCGATGTAGACGGACAACAGTTCAGAATCCGGTCTATGTATTTGAAGACGAAACTGAACTCGGAGATATTCAGACGCTGTAGTATTGTTTAAAAGATATTTTTCATCGTTAATTTTTTTTTCTTTAAATTAATACATGTCCCCTTCTACCGATCTCAGCCAACCTTTGATTGGAGGAAAACAATATTAATGTATTTGAAGGTCAAAACTCTGCGAAGAATGCTGCAAATCACAAGACGTGTCATGTTACATTGTGTGGAATAAATAATGAAAATAAAAATGATAATAAATCGTTTATAGAGCAAAACAGCTGACTATTAGACACATTTTTCCTTTGTGGTCCCCAGTGGTGAAAAACAACCGTTACCTTGTTGAACTTGGAGATGGAGGTGATTATGAGCGGGACAAATTGACTCAGACATTGAGTTCTGTTTGTCTGTCTGTTTGTCTGTCTGTCTGTCTGTGTCTTCGTCTGTCTGTCTGTCTGTGTCTCCGTCTGTTTCTCTGTCTCCGATGGTCTTTTAGTTTGTTTTTTTTTCTCTCTCTGTGTGTCTCTGTCTCTGCCTCCTCTCTCTCTCTCTCTCTCTCTCTCTCTCTCTCTCTCTCTCTCTCTCTCTCTCTTTCTCCCTCTCTCATTTTGGTTGGCTGGCTGTCTTTTTCCTCCCTCCCTCCCTCTCTCCCTCCCTCCCTCTCTCTCCCCCCTCTCTCTACGCCATTCGTCTCTCTATGAAAGCAAATTTCCTTCATTGTCCTCACCCCCCCTCCCTCTCTCTCTCTCTCTTCTCTCTCTCTCTCTCTCTCTCTCTCTCTCTCTCTCTCTCTCTCTCTCTTTCTGTCTGTCTCTCCTTCACACACACCACACACACACACACACACACACACACACACACAACACACACACACACACACACACGTTAGTATAATCTGTTGGTACAGGCGATTCACGGAATCTCTTGAGTTGTCTTATGATTGGTCAAAGCGTGACACGGGCGATGTTTACATGTTTTTCTTTGTGGTGTCCTCTTCTTGATGCAAGTTAGCTGGGCATCCGCATTTTTCAACAGAAAATGACGGAAAAAAGAGGGCCTTATAATCCGACCACAATACAACCTAGAATGAACACAAACCTACTATAATGCAAACATTGGCAAGCACAATCTTGCTACGATATCAAATGACGGATGTAAAAACCTGACTAATTCAGACAAACGGGGTCATTTGGGTTTAACTACCAGACAAAATGGTGCAGGTTTTATCCATTCTTCAATGTAAAAAGGTAAGTGTAAGTGTAATGCCTTACTACATTACCCGTGTAAAATGATGCACGTGCGTGCGCATACAATACAAAATGGCGGTAAACATAGGTCCGGGCTACAATACAAATGGGCCCCGGGAAGCATAGTTTCCCACTACAAAACACAATGGCGGTAAGGATGTCCCACTACAATACACAATGGCGGTTTAAACATAGTCCGGGCTACAATACAAAATGGCGGCAAGCATAGTCCGACTACAATACAAAAATGGCGGTTAAGATAGTCCGACTACAATACACAATGGCAGTAAGCATAGGGCCGAGTACAAAACAAAATGGCGGTAAGCATAGTCCGAGTACATACAAAATGGCGGGTTTAAACATAGTCCGATCAATACAAAATGGCGGCAAGTTAGTCCGACTACAAAAACAAAAGGCGGTAAGGACTGTCCCATACAACACAAAATGGCCGGTAAGCATAGTCCGACTGCAATACAAAAGAAAAACAAGCACAATTGGCTACGATGCGAAATGGTGGTAAGCACACATAGTACAGCTATTACAAATTGCAAAAAGCCCCATTTCTGGATATAATACATAATAGTAGTAACACAAAAATATCACCAAAATTTGAAGAAAAACATGGCCCGCTAAACGTCTAATGCCTTAGGCTTTCAAACATTAATCTGAATATTAGACAAAATTGCGGTAAACGTATTTAATTAATATAATCCCCCCCTCTCCCCTGTGTGTGTGTGTGTGTGTGTGTGTGTGTGTGTGTGTGTGTGTGTGTGTGTGTGGAGAGAGAGAGAGAGTGAGGGGAGAGAGAGGAGAGAGAGAGAGGAGAGAGAGAGGGGAGAAAAAGGGAGAGAGAGGGAGAAGAGAGAGAGAGAGAGACAGACAGACGGGACAGACAGACAGGGAGAGAGAGGGAGAGAGAGAGAGAGAGAGGGGGAGAGGAGAGAGAGAGAGAGAGAGTGAGAGAGAGAGAGAGAGAGATATTCCGATTTTTCTTCACACACAGATACTGAAACAGGGACAGACATAGAGAAGTGCGCGCGCGCGTGCACACACACACACACACACACACACACACACACACACACACACACTCACACACACACACACACACACACACACACACACACACACACAAATACATACATACATACACCGAGAGAGAGAGGGGAGAGAGAGGAGAGACGGAGAGAAGAGAGAGAGAGAGAGAGAGAGAGAGTGTGTTGTGTGTGTTGTGTGCGTGCGTGTGTGTGTGTGTTTTGTGTGTGTGTGTGTGTGTGTGTGTGTGTGTGTTTTGTGGAAAAAGAGAGGTGAGAGAGAGGAAAGAGAGAGAGAAAAGAGACAGAGACAAGAGACAAAGACAGACAGAGGGTTTCGGACGGACAGATGGACAGAGAGACGGACGGAGAGACGGACAGATAGACAGACAGGGTGAGGTAGGGAGAAGAGGAAAAGGGATGAGGGTTGGGGTGGGGGTTGGGGGGGTGGGGGCGGGGACAGAGAGAAAATAAAGTAATTGGAACAGCAGCTAAGCCTCTTACATGCTGCGAAACCAATCCAACGATGAATGAAAGATGCTCGCAGTCACTGCACCGCCCAAATAATCCGCCGGATTACTCAAACAACCAGCGCCATCAGCACGCTGGCATGCCGACACGCATTATCCGTAGATCTTGTGGCTTCTTTGTCTGTCTGTCTGTCAATCTGTCTGTTTTTCTGTTTCTTTTTCTCTCTCCCCCCCTCCCTCTCTCTCTCTCTCTCTCTCTTCTCCCTGTCTGTCTGTCTGTCTGTCTGTCTCTCTCTCTCTCTCTCTCTCTCTCTCTCTCTCTCTCTCTCTCTCTCAATATGTATACACTATCTCTCTCTCTGTGTGTGCATGTCCGTTCTGTCTTTGTGTCTGTGTGTCTGTGCGTTCTGTCTGCCTCTCTTGCTCTCTTTCATCCCTCCCTCCCTCCTTCCCCTCTCTGTCTGTCTGTCTGTCTGTCTGTCTGTCTGTCTGTCTGTCTGTCTGTCCGTCTGTCTGTCTGTCTGTCTGTCTGTCTGTCTGTCTGTCTCTCTCTCTCTCTCTCTCTCTCTCTCTCTCTCTCTCTCTCTTTCCTATATGAGATCCGGTTCCTGAAGAAGCCTTTTGACAGGCGAAAGCTTGAATTAAAAAAAAAAAAAAAGAATTCCGTGTGTGTATGTATATACTCTCTCTCTCTCCTTATTTGCATATCCGTTCTCTCTGTGTGTGTGTCTGTCGGTCTGTCTGTCTGTCTGTCTGTCTGTCTGTCTCTCTCTCTCTCTCTCTCGTTTATGTCCGTTTATGTACGGACGGTTGTATATGCAAACGCACGCTAACGTGGGAGCAGCCATGCATCTCTATCTGTGATTGTGACCATGCTTTCGTAAGTGAGTGTGAGAGAGAGAGAGAGAGTGAGAGAGAGAGAGAGAAAGAGAGAGAGAGAGAGTGTGTGTGTGTGTGTGTGTGTGTGTGTGTGTGTCTGCGCGTGTGATCAATATTTTTTTCCAGTTGGAAAAACATCGATCTTGAATTATGCACACTTACTTACTCGTCTCTTCCTGGACATTTCTGACAGTCATATTTTAGCCTGATCATCCCAGCCGTCCGTCCTTCTCTCCTCTTCTCCCCCCCCCCCCCCCCAATCCCATCCCCTCCCCTTCTCCAGGCACCCTCCTCCCTCACATTAACTCGCTTTTAGCCTAATGACAACCAAAATCATCGACATGTCTCCAAAAAAAAAAAAAAAAAGAAGAAAAAATCGAAAAAGAAAAATCTCTCGTGTCTATGCTAAAAAAGCATTCGCTGTCTGGAAGAGCTACAGTGTTGGCTGGCTGGCAGGATATCAAAGCCAAGTCTGGTAGAATGTCCAGTTGCTGAAAAGCAGGTGCTTCTACTACTACTCCGTAGTTAACGAATCGTGAAACCAGCTCACATTTTTTAATGTCTAGAAATAATTCTATTTCTAATTCGGATTCTTTTCGCGCGAAGATCCACTGAATCTCAAATACAGATAAGATTAACATTGTTGGTAAGGGCCTGAGGTATATATATATATATAATGAACTAATAAATTCCAAAGATAAGTACCGAGCATCATTCCAGCAACTTACAGAGCAGCTTGGTGTTGCAATGACTGCAAGAAATATTCAATTATAAACAAAGCTTGCTCTTACGTGTTAGATTGAAGAAAAAGGGGGAGAGAAGCATTCATATCTGCAGTGGTAGATGATTCTGCCTAACTAACAGCATGTGCCTAAGTTGGTGAATGGGGAAAAAATTAAATAAATGCTTCTCAAAATGAGCCTTCAGCAAGCTTATAGTCTCCAAGGAGGAGACATTTTCCAATAGGGAGAAAACTCACTAGCATATAACTCTTGGTCAGATACCGATATTTCGAAACCTGGTTGTTTCTCCTCAGTGACCGCAGAAAGTGGTAATTTGACTCCTCTGCCTTTTCGGTTTTAAGAAGAATGCTATCCTAGAAAACGCTGGTGTGCAATACCGTAGTATGTTTGTTGAGTTTTCAAAAAGCCAACCAAAGGTGCCACCTAAGAAGCAAAGAAAATCATGAAAGAGCAAAACAAGCTACATTTTCTTGTGAAAAGTAGAAAATATAAAAGGAATATACATATAAGGAATATTCAGAAATAATGATATCTTTTGATTAGCGGGTAAAGGATTACATGTACTACTGCCACTCCTCTGCCTACTATTCTATTACTAAACACATGCGTGTGCGCGCGCGCACGCACGTACACACAGACACACAGACACAGACACAGACACACACACACACACACACATGCACACACACACACACACACACACACACACACACACACACACACACACACGCACGCACGCACGCACACACACACACACACACACACACACACACACACACACACACACACACACACATGTACGTACGTACGTACACACACACACACACACACACACACACACACACACACACACACACGCACGCACGCACGCACGCACACACACACACACACACACACACACACACACACACACATGTACGTACGTACGTACGTACACACACACACACACACACACACACACACACACACACACACACACACACACGCACGCACACACACACACACACACACACAGAGCGCGCGCGTGATCGCAAGCATAAAACACAAATACTTACGTATACAGAACAACAAACAAAACAAACCATCAAAAACAACAACAAGAAAAAACCGAAGAAAACAGAAGAAGAAAAAAAAAACCATCACAAATAGGCAAAAGGTTCCTCCGTCATTATGTGAAAGGTTTGGCAGAGATTTAGGGACAGAGAAGAAAAGAACAGCTAGAGTGGGCTGAAGACAATGTACATTTTCATTTCATGGAAATGCCTATAACCAAAATATTAAAAAAAAAAACCCTCCCTGCTCAGGAGTGAGTTTTCATGTGATCAAATATTCATAGACTGTAATCTTGAAAAAAAAAAGAAGAATACAAAACAAACAAACTGTAATGTCCTTAACGTTGAAATTGGCAACCAATACTTGTGTGGCTCGAAAAATGACCTCGGGATGTGTACAGTCTTATTTTTTTCCTTTTTTTTTTTATAATTCGTTTTCTCTGATATGTGTGGTAAAGACACACACCACACACACACACACACACGTATATATATATATATATATATATATATATATATATAGAGAGAGAGAGAGAGAGAGAGAGAGAGGATAGAGAGAGAGAGACACACACACACACATATATATATATATATAATACATCTGTATATGTATGTATGTACGTATGTACACACACACACACACACACACACACACACACACACACACACACACACAGACACACACACACACACACACACACACACACACACACACACACACACAGAGAGAGAGAGAGAGAGAGAGAGAGAGAGAGAGAGAGAGAGAGAGAGAGAGAACATTGAACACTGAACATGTTTAATGTCATTAGCTATACAGGCCTTAGTGACATGGGGGGTACAGCACAAAATAATCATATCGAAAACGAAAGTAACAGCATAAAAGAAACATCGATCAATTGAAAGCTTGAAATACAAGCAAAATAGGCCTCAGAGAGAGAGAGAGAGAGAGAGAGAGAGAGAGAGAGAGAGAGAGAGAGAGAGAGAGAGAGAGAGAATCAATGAGTTGTGGATCTTGCTTGGAATGTTCGCATGTTGAGGGTTAAACCCCCATAGCTAATTGCCGCAGAGGGAGTGAAGTGCTGGAGGCTGACCCTGCCTAGCGCACACCATCAGTGTGGAGGGCTGAGCCTAACCCTCTCCTTCCTCTGCCTTAACCCTATCAGAACTGAAATCCGACCCCACAACTGGCTCAAACTCTCGACCCATTAGTTTGTGCTAGCTCCGCAGTCGAACGCTAAAACCATTTGACCGTCGGTGTCAATACGTTAAAATCACTTTACATAGGAAGAGCTACTACCTTTCAATGTAGCGTGCAGAAGCCTACGCTTTGAAAACTACTGTCGTGCTTATGGCGTACGCGGTAAATACGATTGTCTTTACAGCGTATACGCATGCATTGCTGTTTCGGTGACCTTCGAGCTACAAACGCTGCTCATTATGCGCTGAAAATTCTAATACAGAAATCTATGCTGGAGTAAGGACAGAAAAAAAAGCTGGGGAGGGCGGAGGATGGGGCGGGGGGGGGGGGGGGGGGGGGGAGGGGTGAAGAAGGAGGGGAAGGAAGGTGGAATAACTTGAACCAACTCTTGCAAGTTGGCAAAATCCTTTTGCAGTATCCCTTCAGGTGTGTGTGTGTTTGTGTGTTTGTGTGTGTGTGTGTGTGTGTGTGTGTGTGTGTGTGTGTGTGTGTGTGTACGTTTGAGTGAAAACTACTCTTGAAACAGAGAGGCTGAAAATGTGTCTTTAGGGAAATAACCAGATAAAAATAGTTACATTTAATGGTTAAAAAGTAGTTACGAGGAGTTTGCGAACAAGCTCTCTCTATCTCTCTCTGTCTGTCTCTCTCTCTCTGTCCTCTCTCTCTCTCTCTCTCTCTCCTCTCTCTTCTCTCTCTCTCTCTCTTGTCTGTCTGTCTGTCTCTGTCTGTCTGTCTGCTCCCTTCCTCTCTCTCTCTCTCTCTCTCTCTCTCTCTCTCTCTCTCTCTCTCTCTCTCTCTCTCATTTAGTCCCATTGATTTTAGGATCTCCACATATTGAATGCTTCATATAGGTGAAAAGCGTTGTAAATTTCGCGTGTCATTCTTTCAGATTTTCTTTCATTAACAGATACATATCTAATTTTGGTACATCTTAGAAAAAAAAAGTTTACATTAACATGTGCATCAGCTAGAAATTTCATGCTGAATACGTTGTTGAAAAATAAGCCTGGAGCAAAATATTTTGGGGAGATTTTAGAAGAATACTTTGTGTGTCAACTATTCATTTTTTTTCTCCTATCTCTTCATCAATATTTGTCTGATTTTTTTTTTGTTTCTTTCTACCTCTCTTTGATCCTATTCTTTCATTTTCTGTTCTGTTCTTTCTTTCGATCTTTCTTCGTTTCTTTCTTTCTGCATTCTTCTCTCTTTCTTTTCTTCTTTCCATCTTTGTTTTCTACCTTCTCTGTCTGTCTGTCTGTTGGTCTGTCTCTGTCTCTGTCTGTCTGTCTGTCTGTCTGTCTCTCTCTCTGGAATGGCGCGGCGTGAAAGCGCGCGTCAAGCGTCAAGCGTCAAGCGTCTGGAAGCTTTCCTTTCTCTTAGTTCTCATATTCTCCCTCGCTCCCTCGCATACTTTCCCTCAGCCTCCTCTCTCTTTTCCTCTTTCCCTACTTCTGTGTCTTCGTCCTCTTCTTCTTTTTTTTCTTTTTTTTTTTTCTCTCCCATCCCGTTACTAACGGCTGTAACGGCCCATAACTGTTTTCCTTCTTTATGGAATATCTCAGAAAGTACTTGGCCGATCTTTCTGAAAATGTGTAGGCATGTTCATTATATAGATCACGGATGATAGGTGATGTTTACCAGAATAGCAGTTACTAACGGCTATAACGGCCCAAAACGGTTTTTCCTCTTTATGGAATATCTCACGCGTATTCAAGATGAACTGGAAGTACGTTTATATGCTTTGCATCTTGTTACTTGTAAAGGGAGGCGACTGCAGGCGGAAATCTTAACAAATCTTGAAAAAAAAAAGGTTTTGGAATACGTCCACCAAACAACATGGGCAAACCAATATTGTGATTCGTGTGTCCATGTAGTTTGGCGAGTTATTTCAAACACTTTTGGAGATTCTGTCTTTTTGTCTTTATTCGCTTCGTTCGTTTTTACTCTATTCAGACATTAGCATCATTTCTCTGAGCAGCTAAGGCATTGAAGGACAAGACACTTGAAAAATAGAGCACAAGTGGCATATAAAATCTAAACGAAGTATTCTTCTGCGACTGAAAAATACTTTTTAAAAAAATATTAGTGCTAGCGCACCGCCAAAAAAAAAAAAAAAAAAGGAAATGGATAAACAAATCACAAGACAAAACACGACGCGTTTCGACCTCTTAGCTCTTCTTCAGGCACGATACAAAACAATCGCGACAACGACAATGAACAAGTAATCACTTATCTTCATTCACTTTAGCACAAGTTTCAACGCCACAGCAAATGAAAAACTACCTTCCACCTGATACACTTGGAAAATTATCATTATCATTGTTCATATTGTTGCTGTTGTTGTTATTGCTGCTATTGGTATCGTTGATATTGTTAATGTGGATATTAATTTATAAAGTTATTCATTCATTTAATTATATATCATTTTACTTATCTATTTAGTTATTTTTCATTACTACTAGTACTATTATTATTATTATTATTATTATTATTGTTGTTGTGGTTGTTGTTGTTTCTTGAGAACAGTTTTTTACATCGGATTTTCTTTGGTCAATTTTGAACTTAGAGATCTCAAAAAAAAGAAGAAAAAAAAAGCAGAAAAAAAGAAGAAGGAAAAAAAAAAGAAAAAAAAAGAAGAAGAAATCACCCACCACACGAACACCCCCACCCAACACAATATAGCTCAGCTCCAACGGCCTTCCAGTTACCTTATCTTTCAGAACCGGTTTGATTTCTATTTTCCTCATCTCTAACGTCGCCGCCAGACCTGGACATTGGCCCTCTTCAGACAGAACCTTAACAGACCTGTAGAGCTTCTCTTTTCGCTCGGGTAGTAGTAGTAGTGGTGGACATCGGCTGGGTATTGTCTCAGCCGCTGTAAAGTGTGTCACAGTTACGCTGTTGGTCTTCCAGGATCTGGTCTACTTCGCCGCCGCAGAAGCAGAGAAGGGACTGCAGACGACTGACTGGGTAGACTAGAGGGTTGAGACCTGGTCGTAGGCGAGCGAAGATGACGTGTTGCTTCCTGACTGCTGTACGGGTGGATGGCAGCTGTTGTGCGACTTCGGTTGAGTCATGGTCCAGCGGACCTCATGGGACCTTTTGAAGACTGTCGTCACAACCAAAAAGAAGTCCTGTCATGGTGTGCTGCTTGCCGCCTCCCGCTCCCCCCTCCCCCCAGTGGTCGCTATTGGCTACTAGCGAAGGATTTTTGTATTCATGATTTATTTCCTTGAATTCTCACTCTCTCCTTATCTATCTACCTCCCCACTGTCCCCCCGCTTTTTTCCCCTGCTAATCTTTGCTGAATCATGAATATAATGATGGAGGAATTGTTAGCCTACACTTGGTTTCTCTCACTAATAAATTCATCAATATATATATATATATATATATATATATATATATATATATATATATATATATATATAATATATATCATTATGTACATTATCAATCATGTTAAAACGCAATAGCTCAGCTGCTGACGTTCCCTAGGGCAGACAGAACTAGACCTTGCCAAGAGCGTTAGCGTTTTCGTTAAATTCTTTATTCTCATATATCGAACATTATTAGTTCCAAGTCAGGTCCTTCGCACTCAAGGGAGCCTATGCCATGAACATTAAGCTTGACTCCGAGTTATACCCCCTGCTTCTCTGTCCATAGCGTTCCTGTCTTCTTGAGCTCTGCCTCGCGGTCTCTTTTTCTGCTGTGTCTGGGACGTCATCGTCCTTGTGGGTACCCGGTCAGACCTGGGCACGTGGAGCTGAGTGCTGACGATAAGAAAGAAGAACCTGTGGTACAAATGATGCCTAAGAATATCTGAGGTACGGTAATGTTGCTTATAGCCCAGACGACCGCAAAGGGCCATATCAGGGCTGTCACAGCGCTGATCTTCCACACAACTCTTTCAAATACACCTTCAAAAAGACACACGGGAAATTCTTGTTAAAAATTCTCTTCTGTTAGTCTTAGATCAGATGAAAAATGTTGACCGCTTTCAAAAGACTCACAGCTCGCATCAAGTGGGACATCTCTGAACAAGGTTTTCATAGAGTCAGCTGTAAAATCAATGCTTGTGTCTCTCATCATGCGAGTCCCAACACTCTAAACGAATTTATGTTTCACTGTGAGTGCTACATGACTAGGAGTGATAAGACCTTACAGGAAAAGGGACCGGTAGCGCTCTTTCCACGCAGGCTTTATAGTCTGGTCAAACGACAACAGAGGAAAAAAAAGCTCCAGTTTATAAATCGGAGCAAGATTAAAAAAAAACAACCCCAAACGCGGAAACGATGTTTAGATAAAAAAAAACAGAGGAGCATACCACACAGGCAGAAGCATACTTAGAGGTTAAAGTCCCGAAGCACGAAGGCTGTCGGGAGTAGCCAATGGTTAGAAATGCATGGTGACCAAGGCACAGCATTATGGAAGACAGCACTCATTCCCCTCCTTCCTTCGCGCCTTAACCTTCCCTGAACGGAATCAAATGCCCAATTTACTGCGGGATGGACAGAGAGCGTTTTCAAGTCGTAAAAGGCCCAATCCCATGAGTGATTTGAATTCACAATTATCTGCTCCGCAGCCGAATGCTGTAAACATTCGACTTGGAGCCCACTGGAAATATTGTGTGTTAATCAAAGTAAAGAGAAAAGGGGCAGAATCAGAGACTGCGACAAACAAGCGGAAAGTGCCTGCACAATTTTTTTTCTCCAGAACATGAAGTTTCTTTCTCTCTCTCTCTCTCTCTCTCTCTCTCTCTCTCCTCTCTCTCTCTCTCTTCCTCTAGCTCTCTCTCTCTCTCTCTTCGGTCCTATCGTCTGTGCAACCTTAGTGGCATTGCACCCACACCGCTCATCCAGCCTCCTCGTCCGTAGCCACAGCCCGACCCGTCCTGTTGCAGCCCCGGCACATGCATTCCACAGGGAGCAGTCAATGTCAAGTCGCCATGAGACAACCCACCGGAGGAGACACTGCACTGCTGCCGAGTCACTTCGGTGGTGTTCACTGGCGCCTGTTCTGATCTAACATACGCAGGACACCGCCGACTAAGCCCCTTACTGACGACAATAATTGTCTGTCCGTCTCTGATTCTGCCCCTTTTCTCTTTACTTTGATTAACACACAATATTTCCAGTGGGGCTCCAAGTCGAATGTTTACAGCATTCGGCTGCGGAGCAGATAATTGTGAATTCAAATCACTCATGGGATTGGGCCTTTTACGACTTGAAAACGCTCTCTGTCCATCCCGCAGTAAATTGGGCATTTGATCCCGTTCAGGGAAGGTTAAGGCGGGAAGGAAGGAGGGGAATGAGTGCTGTCTTCCATAATGCTGTGCCTTGGTCACCATGCATTTCTAACCATTGGCTACTCCCGACAGTTTTGTCTTGTGATTCGCTTTGTGAACTTTTTGGGGCGGGGCTTTATTGTTTACTGTTTATCGTTTACTGCTCCCTACCTCATTTCATTTCCAATAATTGTTTAGTCGCGGAGCCGGCGTGAGTGAGCTCTCCCTCCGGAGGGTCGCCGCGCCTTAACCTTCCCTGGACTGAATCCAATGCCCATTAACTGGTTGGTGGACAGAGAGCGTGTTCAAGTCGTGAAAGGTCCAATCCCATGAGTGGGTTAAACGCACGATTGTCTGCTCCGCAGCCGAACATCCTAAAACATTGGATTTCGAGCCCTGCTGGAAATGTTATGAAAAGGGGCAGAACCAGAGACCGTGACAGACCAGCGGAAACTGCCTGCGCAATTTTCCATAACATGAGGTTCAATTGTTATTTTAGGCTTCATACCCATGAGACCGGTGGGAAGGAAAGAAGAGAAAGAGGGAGGGGGAAGGGCACAGAGAGAGAGAGAGGGGGGAGAGAGAGAGAGAGAGAGAGAGAGAGAGAGAGAGAGAGAGAGAGAGAGAGAGAGAAGAATGAGAGAGAGAGCAATTTTGCTCGTTCGTTTTCGTTGTCCTGAGAGTTGTGTATTTTGCCTGAAGAAGACCTAAAAGGTCGAAACGCGTTGTGTTTTGTCTTGTGATTCGTTGTGTGAACTTTTTGGGGCGGGGCTTTAACTCTCATTTTTCAAATTTGTGTGGATTTCCGCCTGCAGTCACCTCACTTTCCAACCAGGTAAAAAAATTTCATCTCTTTCAGAAATTCAAAGATCACATTTCAGGTGGGACATCTCTGAACAAGGAGAGAGAGAGAGAGAGAGAGAGAGAGAGAGAGAGAGAGAGAGAGAGAGAGAGAGAGAGAGAAAACAGAGACAGAGAGAGAGAGAGAGAGAGAGAGAGAGAGAGAGAGAGAGAGAGAGGAGGCGCCGTGCGGAGAGACAGGCGGACAGAACAACAAACTCGAATACACATACGTGAAAACATGACTCTTCACGGCGTATTCTGTTCTGCGCGCAGGATAATGACGAGATGGTTTTTCTTTGTCTGTTTGTTTGTTAATGTGTACAATGGAGGAGAGTTAACGAGCACGGAACGTCCTACATCCCTAATTAGAAGATTACACATATACTATAAAAGAAAGTTGTGCTAAAACTGAAAAAAAGCTACCATGTGTCATTTTCTGTAATATTGCCGATTTCAGTTCTCTAAAAAAAAACAAGATGCAAAGCATATAAACGTACTCCCAGAGATTTTATATTCTTATATTTTAAGGAAGTGAAGAGGAAGGGGGTGGGGTGGGGGGGGGTGGGTGGAGGGGAGAGGTGGGTGGACGGGCATGAGGTTTAGGGGGACGAATGGTGTGATGAGTGGTTTGGGAGGGGATGCAGCGCGAAGGGGAGGGGAGAGAGGAGAGGGAGGAGGAGAGAGGGGGGGGGGGGGGGGGGGAGCAGAGAGAAAGAGGGGGCAGAGAGAGAGAGAGAGAGAAGAGAGAGAGAGAGAGAGAAATGACAATGACAATGTCAATGATTCTTTATTTTATAACGGTAAAAGTATTGGGATGGATGGGAGGATAACATCACGGAATGGACAGGCCTGCGGCTGAGAAATACATTGCGGAGGGCAGAGAACAGAGAGGAATGGAGAAGGATGGTTGTCACTGCTTCAGGGTGCCCCCACGGACCGACGTCTAAGGGACCAAGTCAAGTCAAGTCAAGTCAAAAGTATTGGCTTAGTTAGCCATTTTTCATACTTGCCGTTACTATTCTACGAAACACATAATAAATGATGTAATGTATGCATCAAAACATGATTACACAAACAAACAGCATCAAGCCAAACAAACAAACAACAAAACCACCACCGAGAAGCAAGGGCAGATACAATCAATGAAAGAAGCAAATAAAACTAAAATAAAAATTCAACGACAAAAACTCAGAGAGAGAGAGAGAGAGAGAAGAGAGAGAGAGAATAACAGATATTTAAAAAAAAAGCAGACAAAAACAATCGTCATATGAAAATTACGTTGTGGGAAGTAAGTCAGGTTTGCAGCCACTGAGAGATACTGATGAGAGAAGGGGCACAGGCAGCGAAGGTCCACCCACCCTGGCTCAGCCAGATCCGGAGCCCAGAGTCAAACCAGAAACCCCCCCAAAATTTGAATTCTTTCCACTGTCTGCATGCATGTCACGGGATTCTTCATGGACACTCCGTTGAATCCTGTCTTTTGAGCCGTTCATTATATATGTCCGGAGTCAACTTTAGTCTCCTTGGACATTCTGGCTGCGGTATTAATCTGTTGGATACCTCGGTAGACTATCACACCAGGCCAGATCTGCTGACAAGTTTCTTCTGGGAGACGTAAGTCGACTGTAGGCTTGAGCAACAAGTGGTCAGGTTCCTAAGACAGAACTACACGGTTCCAATACGCTGTCAGTGAAGAAATCAGTGCCTGCATTTTTCGTGCCATGCTTTCCAGGCAGCGGACACAAAGAGGACTTCAGCATTCTCTTGAACATTAGTGGCCGATATTCCCAAACATTTTATATGTTGTGGTTCCAAGGTTCTGTGCACGTTGCTTTAAACCCAACCGGTCTTTGAGACTTATCAATGCCAGAAGCATGTTAGAAACTAAAACCAGCCACAAATCAACACAATAGACAATCATGCGACTCGCGCTAATAGATGCGTAAATCATCTCTGACCCAGTGGCATACCCTGGACATAGTAAACGTCCAATAGTTTACTGTACCTACGACCATAAGCCTATGTGATTTTGACCAAATGCCGTGTCCAAGACACAGTGAATCTCCAACAGTTTATTAGCCCCACAACCACTAGGTTATGTGACTTTGACTTCTCTGGGCCCTACCCGCACCTTCGGGTATACTTTTCTTGTCTGCCTTTGGCCGACTCTGGGGAAAGGTCCAGTGACAGTGATGAAAGATTCACTGACCGCAGGGAAAGTCCTTTTGACAACGGGAAAGACTGTGACCTGGGATTCTTTTCACAGAGCACGTAAGACCTCATTGCGAAAGCTTGGCCGTGTCTGGAGTTGTACTGTCATCACCTGTCAGCGGAACAGCAACGAGTGAGGCTATGAAATGCACACGGCAGTTGCTTGACGGTGGCGATTTTTGCCAGTGGGCTTTGCAGTCATGAAATTATGGCTGATGCACCCATGGGAACGCTCCCGTGGAGGTTTTGTCGTGTCGCCTCCAGTGCCTGCACCCTATGTGAACACAGCGCAGGCTTCCAAGGGTGGTGCAGATTGCTCCCAGCTGTTTGTTCGGCAGTTGAGGACTTCTCTGGATCCCACCTGCACCTTGGGGTGTATCTTTTTCTTGTACCTACGACCATTAACCTATGTGATTTTGACCTAATGGCGTGCTCAGGACACAGTGAACCTCCAACGGTTCATTACCCCTTCGGCCATTAGGCTATGTGACTTTGACCTAAACCGTGCCCTACACACGGTAAACCCACAATGGTTTATCGCTCTAACGGTCATTAGTTTGTGTGACTTTGACATTTTGTTGACAGGGTAAACCTCCGATATTTTTTTTTCCCTGCCTGCGGCTCTAAGGCCGTACGACTTTGACTTACTGCATGCCTAGACAAGGAGAAACTCCAGTAGTTTACTGCACATGTGGCCACGAGGCTGTGTGACTTGACCTAATGCCGAGCCCTAGACATGAGAAACTTCCAATAATTTATTCTATTCCGATAGTTTACTGTCCATAAGCCCTCGTCATGTTGCCCTAAATC
>CM031614.1:37266879-37269379 GCA_018398815.1 Conus ventricosus
TGCTCTTCCTTTCTGGCTGCCTTTTCCACAAAAAACCTAGTTTGGGAAGATGGTTCCCTTTGGTTTGATCCAATAGAGAAGGCGGTGACGTCTTTAAATGCTGCCTCACTTTTGCTGTCTTTTTGTGTGTTTTTATCCCCACACACATCAACAAGATGCCTTGCACAGTCAGTTCAGAACGTTGCGTATACTGTGGGATCTAATCCCCTTTAAAAGTATTAATCTGGCCTCGATGACGTCGAGGCCGTATAGGAATGAGGGGTCTTGACTTCAGTCTTCGCTAGTTGATTCAAGAAAAGACTCGGCTTTTTTCAAAACCGACCCCCCATTAAAACTCCCAAGTACACACACGCGATCGCGATCGCGCGCGCGCGCGCGCAACACACACACACACACACACACACACAACCCCCACACACACACACCCACACACACACACACACGCGCGCGCGCGCGCGCACGCACAGAGAGAGAGAGAGAGAGAGAGAGAGAGAGAGAGAGAGAGAGAGAGAGAGAGAGAGGGTTGAGAGCAGAAGACTTTTTGAGAACCTGCATGCTAAGTCTTCACGAAGGCGGCCCTTCAATCCACAGTTGGTTCCAGGAACCTGCATGGTGATTCAGTGTTGGATGACAACAGCAAGTAAAAGATTAGATTCCCACTTCCCACAAAGTGCAGACAGATGCTGGAATCACTGTGGTCTAATAACCCTTCTTTCTCACCAAAATTTTGGTAAAAAACCAACAACATATATGAAAACACACATACACACACACACACACACACACACCCCACACACACGCACACAGAGGATAGCAAGTTGTCGATGATCAGATGGCTCTGTGTCCCAACTGAACTGTACAGCCTTTTGACGGATGAGTTCTTCTCTCTTCCCCTTCTTTTAATTCTTACCTCTGTCCTCAAAGATCACCACTGTGTTTTAACAGTTCCAGTGTTGTGGTATTTCCCGCCTCTGTCCCAAAGAAACACCACCCGTGTTGCACAGTTCCAGTGTTGTAGTATTTCCAGCCGTACGTTCACGGGGACCTCAAAGTGAATCCCATCTGTATCCTTGCCTTGTAAGAGTTCCTGTCGAGAATTCACTGTCGGTAAATCCATGGGGAATGTCGTTGGTGGTGATGATATCCCGAATGGGGGTTTTTTATAATCGTTGAATCCAATGTTCAACAATTAGTTTCGTTAGATTTTGGGTTTTAGTAGTAGGGGTCCTCCTGGTGTGTTGGATAAGAAAAAGGTATCATTGAACCTGGCAAAGTGAAACAGAAGCGGTGCGAAGTCTCCGCCGGAAGGGTGGGCCCCACGGCGATCAGGTATTGGTGGGGGTTTGGGTTGGACGCATTGGGCCTGCTCCCGTGTGGCTGGTGAGGGACGGAGGTGTCAAGCTGAGACGACGTACTTGATTAATCAAAAACAACAACAACAACAACAATATCAACTGTAATAAAAAAAAAAGCAACAACAGCAACAAAGGTTATCGCACTTGTTACAGTTGCCTCTCCCAAGGTTTTTATGTCAGCAGCTTTGAACTTGACCGTCTTTTACATGCAGCTCAACTTCAACTTCAACGTCTGTTTGGGTAGACCACCCCATTGGAGAACCCAAACACTGACCAACGGAAGGACCTACACCAAATGAAAAAAGACTCTCGGAAAAGCTGCGGCCCCCACCAGAGAAGGTCCCAAAGGATCCCCAATTACCTCCATCAATACGGATCTGCTTCACGGATCCGCGTGAAAATTTTATCGGTTGGTCCTTGGGGCACATGTAATCTTACCATTAGATTTCATTGAAATTGATTTTAGCGTGATCGATCTCGCTGACCCGACGACAAACAAACAAATTGAAGGAGGTGAACAGAAATTCCGGGACAAAAGTCAGAATGATTATCTCAGCTCAAAAACAGGGAAAAGTCATAAAACCCCAGTGTATTCTCCTCTTCCCCTCTCCCCTCTCTCTCTCTCCCCCTCCCCCCTCTCCCCTCTCTCTCTCTCTCCCCTCTCAGCTCAAGACAGGGAACAGTGATAACCCCAGTGTATTCTCTGTCTCTTCTCTTTCTCTCTCTCTCTCTTCCTTCTCTCTGTTCTGTCTGTCTGTCTTTTCTGTCTGTCTCTCTCTCTCTCTCTCCTCTCTCTCTCTCTCTCTCTCTCTCTCTGTATATTTCCGTTCTGTATATTGCAAAATGGTGGTGCTGAGCGGGGAGTTGCAAAATGGTGGTGCTGAGAGATAGAGAGAGAGAGAGAGAGAAGAGAGAGAAGAGAGGGGAGAGGAGAGAGAGAGAAGAGAGAGAAGAGAGGAGGGGAGGGGAGAGGGAAAGGGGAGAGAGAGAGGAGGGGGGGGGGGAGAGGGGAGAGGAGAGAGAGAGAGAGAGGAGGGAGGGGGGATGGAGAGGAGGGGAGGGGAGAGAGAGAGAAGAGAGAGAAGCGAGAGAGAGGAGAGAGATGAGAGAGGGGGGAAAAAAAAGAGAGACTCTTCATGGGGACA
>CM031614.1:37284379-37289379 GCA_018398815.1 Conus ventricosus
CCAATGGTACTCGCCCTTTTCGGAGAGATCGGAACGAATAGAAAGATGTGAGAGGGAGAGAACGGGAGAACGAGGGGAAGAACGAACAGAGAGAGAGGGAGAGAGAGGTTTCTGAGTGGAGCTCTGCAGGAGAGAAGGGCAGAGAGAGAGAGAGATGAGGGGAGGAGAGAAGAGAACCAAGTTGAGAGATTAGCATGAGATAGTCTGCAGAGGAAGGACTGAGGAGAGATGTGGAGAGAGAGAGAGAGTTGCTAATTAATGAAGAAGAAAAGAAAGAAAGAAAAAAAGGAAAAGAAAAGCAACCATGTCCATTTGATGAGAGCAGACTAGAAGAGAGAGAGGAGAGAGTGCAATGCGTTAATGCAGGAAGAAAGAAAGGAGAACAGATCGATGTTGATAGTCACTGTTCTACCCTAACCGGGGGTTCGACCTCATACCTGGCAGCGTCACTTCGCCAAGCAGAACCACAGACCAACGCCAACAGTCTCACCTGACCAGGCGCCATCAGACCAAAACCAGTGCCAGCAGTTGTGTCGTGTTGTGAAAGTGACAGTGAAAAGAAAAAGAAAGAAAAGAAAAGACAGTGATTCGTGAATATTTAAAGATCACCTGGCCAGGTAAAGTAGAAATCTATTTATACCCGGGTTAGTTAATGATGTTTTAGATAAATGATTTTGTGAAGTTCAGGAAAGAGAGAATGTTTTATTTCATTTGATTCCATAAGCATTGATGTTTCGTTCTATGATCATGTGTAGTAAAGTTATAGACTTTACTAGTGTTTGATGTGACGAATGCATGATATATGAATGAGATCGTAAGCAAGCTGTGAGTGTGTTTGGGCTGTGCGCTAGTCCTTCCTCCACTGACATTACACCGAGGTTGACAATTTATTGGCGAGCCTGCCAGGTATTCTTGGCCCATTTATTATAATTGTTCAACTTCTCAGAGAGGAAGCTGGGTGGGATTCAAGTATTGTAATCCTAAGACAAGGGGTTTGTCTTACTGTATGTTCCCAAGATAGTTAAATACTAGGCTTGGCATTGCTTCCAAGATAGTTAATACTAGGCTTGGCATTTCAGCCCCAGAGTACTTATTTCGCACAGATTACCTATAATTCGCTCTCATAGTTGGGTCAGGCGCTGGGCGTCTTATAAAAACTAAACTACGTTGTCCCAAGCTAATATTATCATTCATAGGATTGTGCTATTACGTCACGCGTGTCGGTAACCACCAGTTTGGCTGTCGTAGTTATAAAATCTTGTTCAAAAAAAAAAAGGAAGGTACAATGGCGGAAGAAAAGAACACCCCTATTGAACAACTCGTGAGCGTCGCTCGTGATCTAGGTTACTCAGGAGATGAGTTGCGTGCATTCGTTTGAAAACCAGCAAAAGATGGAAAGGGATGAACGCGCGGAAAGACGCCGTGTTGCCGTGAGATAGCATTAGCAGAGCAGGAAAGGACTAAAGCTAGCGCAACGCAGGAAACAGAGAGAATAAGGCAAGCGCAGGAAACAGAAAGAATGAAGCAGGAAACAGAAAGAATAAGGGAAGCGCAGGAAACAGAAAGGATTAAAGCTAGGGAAACGCAGGAAACAGAAAGACTAAAGGTTCAAGTAGAGTTGGAGAAAGTGAGAATACAAAGGGAGACCACCGAGGATGGTAGTTCAGTTTCCAGTGACTCTGTGCGTAGCTATGCTCCCCGACCCAAGTTGCCAAAATTCTCTGAAGGAACCGATTCGATTGATGCATACATCAGTCGTTTCGAAACGTTTGCGACCAGTCAGGGTTGGCCTTCAGAAGAGTGGGCAGTCATTTTGTCAGCGTTACTGACGGGTAAGCATTACAAATTTTCACTGCGTTACCAGCAGAACAACAGTCTGATTTTGGTGCTGTGAAGGAGTCTTTAATGAAAGGATTTGACCTCACAGAGGAGGGTTCAGGAAGAAATTTCGTTCAGCTAAATTACAAGCAGGTGAGACGTACACTCAGTTTGGTGCACGTTTAGATCACTATTTTGAGAAGTGGTTAGAGTTGAGTGGTACGAAGAAGGAGTTCGCTGAATTGAAAGAGCTAGTTATGAAAGAACAGATTTTGTCAGGTTGCGGCCCTGAGTTAACCATACATTTGAAAGAGAGACAGCCAGAGACAGCAGGAGAGTTGTTGAAGTTCGCAGAGGTGTATAGGAGGCACGTTGGGCACTAAGGTGCAGGAGAAACAGGTGCTAGGCACAGGGGAGAAGAGTGCAAGGAGACTAGGAGAGTTTTCTGCAAAGTCTGCAAACCCAGTGGTGGGGCAGAAGGAAGGGCAAAGGGACTTAGGTGTTTCATTTGTCACAAGAGGGACATGTGGCGAGGGATTGTCGCATGAGGTTCCAGAAGGCAGCAGCCTTGCAAGAGGTGGAAAGGGTCGTCAAGGGAAACGACCTGCAGTGGAACCAAAAGGGATTCAGTCTGAAGAGGGTGGGAGTGCAGCTTATGGCTAGCACTGGACAGCAGTCAGTGTCAGGGATGGAGGGCACTAGGCTGAGTGGTTCGTTACCAGTGGAAGAAGGGTGGATTGGCCAGCAGAGGGTGATAAGTGTTACGAGGACACTGGATTGTTCATGCGGTGTAGTACGAACTACGCTGGTGCGATAAAGGGGATTTGACAGGGCAAATCCAGACCTGTACTTAATCGATGGCACTGTGAGGAGTTTCATTTGCTAAGATGAAGTACGTACCCCTTACTTCTCAGGCGAGTTGTCTGCGTTGGTGATGGAGAAAACCCCTTCACGATTTGATCATTGGAAATATTCCAGGTGCAAGGGATCCAGGGGATCCTGAGTTGTTGACTGCTACAGGGGCAGCAGTTCAGACACGGAGCAAGAAGGAGGAAAAGGTTGTTAAACCGTTAGTGTTTCCAGGAAGGAAGTCGGGCATAGACGTGTCGCCTGATGAGTTTAGGGGCAGCGCAGGAACAAGACCCTTCGCTCGTGAAGTCTTGGGAGTTGGCAAGAGGTGGAGAGAAACAGGAGGTTGAGGAGGTGAGACAGAATTTCTTGTGAAAGGCGGGCTGTTGTACCGAGTGTTCACCAAGGGAAGACAGGTAAGGTGACCACTCAGTTAGAGGTACCAGCAGGTATCGTGACACTGTCATGTCAGTGGGTCACGATCGCTCATGGCGGGTCATCTCGGCACCAGCAAAACAGCTGACCGAATCTTTGATGACTTCATTGGCCAGGAGCATGGCAGACATCAGCGTTTCTGCATGTCATGTGACGTGTGTCAAAGGTCACCACAAGAGGGGTGAAGAGGAAGGCACCTCTTAAACACCCCCCTTTAATTGACACACCGTTCAGGAGAGTGGCTGTTGATCTGAGTGGCCCAATCTCACCCTGTTCAAAGGTGGGCACAGGTATGAGACATGTAAGGTTGCAAGGGAAGGTTTGCAGGAGGCTAGGGTCGGTCAGAAGAAGCAATATGACAGGAAGGTGAGGAAGCAATCCGCAAGGTGGGAGATCAAGTCCTGGTACTGCTTCCACGGGTCACAACAAGCTGCTGATGCATTGGAAAGGACCATTCACCATCACTGAAAGGGTCGGTCGGATTACCGAATTGATGTGAATTTGGGAAACCAAAACTTTTCCATGCAAATTTCCTCCGAAAATATATATTCAGCGTGAGACTCAGCACATAGGCGCAGCAGCAATCATGGATGAGGTAAAGGAGACCCAGCAGAAGAAGGGGAGATTTTTTGGTTGCCTAATTTTCCAGAGGTTTTCATACGGGGATGTGTCACTTATGAAGGCTAGACAGTAGGAGTCCTAGGTTTTGTTGTCGGAAGGCGAAAACCAAAGCAGCCGAAAGAGAAAGGTGGAGAAGATGATGAATTCAGAGAGACCAAAGACCAAAACAGAAGTCAGGAGTCTGCTAGGTTTTATTGGGTTCTATAGGGAGTTTGTTCCAATTTGCAGCAATCACGAGTCCTCTCAGTGTTTTGGGTTTCAAGGCAGGGAAACCGGCAGTGGTCGAATGGTCAGACGCTGCGAGCAAGCACTGCAGCGGTGTTGGAAAGACTAGGTTCCTTTCCCATCTTGAAGCTACCAGATATGTCCAAACCATTTTTGTTGCGGACAGATGCTTTCAGGGGGTGGGATGGGTGGCAGTATTGTTGCAGGAGCATGAAGAGGTCGAGTTTCCTGTGAGGTATGCTAGCAGGAAGTTGACAAAGTGTGAAGAAGGGTACGCAACGGTGGAGAAGGAGTGTTAGCTGTCGTGTGGGCCGTGCAGAAGTTCCACAATACTTGTATGGGAAAGAGTTCGTGATAGAGACAGATCACCAACCACTCAAATTCCTGCAGGAGGCACAGCTGAAAAACGCGGGGTTCTGCGTTGGGCAATGGCACTGCAGCCTACAGGTACCGAGTGCAGTACTTCCCGGTCGACAGAATGTCGGAGCTGACTATTTAAGAGTTTTGTCTAGCAAGCTGCAACTCAGAGGAAGTCAGTCATATCCAGGGTGCTTGGTTGATAATATGTGTTGATTCCGGGTTATTTTGATTGGATATGGGTTCATTCCCAGTTGGCTATGTTCATTTTTTTGTGTGTGAGACTTGTTCATATTTCTTTGTGAGATTGTTCATGTGAATGTAGTTATGCTTGGAGCATACAGTCGTTTGGGGTAGTGATAATTATTTGCAATAAGTGAGGATGGAGATTCCTCGTGAAGTGTCATGGATCGTGAGCATATTATATTGTGCTTTTCATAGGAATTGTGAAGAGAAAGATGTGGCAAACCCGCAAGTAGGGGAATTGCATAAGTGCGCACAGAGGTCGTTATAAAATGAGTTGAAATAACGCAAGAGCGCACGTCAATGATAACTCATTGGAGTGGTATCCACTAAAGATATTGTATAATTTGTAAACCGGTTGTTGTAAAGTATTTTTCAAACTTTGCACGTGTAGCTGTGGGTCAGCAAATTCGGTTGTTGTCTTTTTTTTACCGTTGTTGAGACAATGCGGG
>CM031614.1:37309379-37316879 GCA_018398815.1 Conus ventricosus
ACACACAAATTACACCTCAAATAAACACAAGGCAAAAATTAATGCTCTCTAGATCCAGAAGATGACACAGACGATTGAATTTTTTTTTGACAGATAATTATGTCTTCTTCAGATCTGCTAAAAACAGACACAGAAAATACACTTAACAATGTACACCTAGATCTAACCAGTTCTTTTGTGTGCTCGGAATGGTGCAGTCTGCTTAAGTTGTGTAACTGTATTTTTCATGCTCGTTGCGAAGGTGGAAACATGGCCAAAATGAATTGATAGAACTCGAAAAATGCGAGAGGAACGTTGGACACCCCTCTCTCACTTACCTTTCCTCTCTCCCAAGAGAAACGTCTCAGTAAAATGAATCAAACACTGTCTGAAGTCTCAAAGGTGATGAACAATGTTTTTAAATTGCATGTTTCACACACATATGTGTTGAATTAAAAAAAAAATCTTTTTACTGCGTATGTGTTGATGCTGAAGAGCACGTTCTATCAGAAACTCAAAATGGTTGACCATATCACGCGCCCACGCGTGCACACACACACACACACACACACACACACGCGCGCACACGCATGTGTGTGTGTGCGTGTGTGTGCGTGTGTGTGTTTTGTGTGTGTGTGTGTGTGTGTGTGTGTGTGTGTGTGTGTGTGTGTGTGTTCTCTAACGAAGGCGTATCAATCTGATCATATATCTACAGACTTAACAGTTTGTGAAACGTTGCAAAAATATATTCGGTTGCATTAAGTAAATAAGTATGTTTGGTTAAAATCTGCGAAGTATTTTTGCGCAATCTTTTCTAAGACAGACAAGGAAACAAAGTTGCACACATAAGAACAAAACCTTCTTCGCAGGGGGTAACGAAACGATTATAATATCGCAAGAAAAATTACGGTAATTCTACCCAATCGCTACGCATACAGTGCTGTTGTTCTTTAAGCAATCTCAACCCAATGGAAACACGTCGTGCTTTTCATGAACGAACGAATGCACCAGCGACAGTCTGGGCTAAACCAAACATGACCATACCTACAGGACACAGAGACATACTCAGTCAATGAGTACAGAACCCTGTCACACAGAGATAATAGCTTTGAGCTTTGTTCCACACTCCTGTGGAACAATGCATCGCTCCCGCTCAACGAGTCAAAAGAAAGAAAGAGAGAGGGCGAAAAATAAAAGCTGCAGCTGTGTGCCTCCAGGGATTTGGCAATAGGGAGGCAAGCCGTGGGGGTCCGCCATGCTAGTCAACAAATGTGGCAGTTGGGGGGCAGTAGAATCCCGTTTATTTGCCTGAGACACCAAAGCACGTGCATCCCGGGATGGGCAGACTGCGGGCTCTGACACGATGATAAACTGGCTGATGGAGGCTCTGTCACACGTTGCCAAACATTGAGACATGTGATAGCGATCACAACCTGAGCCATAAATCACGCCCTTGTTTGTCTGGGGGATGGTTTTTTTTTGCTTTTTTTTTGTCTGAGGTGTGCGAGACCGAGGGGTGGGGTTGGGGTGGGGGGTGGGGTTGGGGTGGGGGGTACTTTGTTTGTTGACAAGTTTCCAGTTTGTTGGTTCTGATGACAAGACAAGCTCTGCTGAAGGCTTGTGTTCAGTATGAAGAGCCCTAGAAAGGCACCGGGAAAAAGAAGACTGTGAATATTGAGAAAATCCTGCATCCACTGGATTAATCCAGATTTGAGCATGGGTCACAGTCCATCTTTTCAGCACGTTTCTTTCCAATCAGTTCACTAGTTTTTTTGTGTGTTACTTACAGATGGACCCTGGGTTCGTTGTTTGACCTGGATTTTGCCACAGATCCCAACTAGAAATGTAAACAGGTTCATCCTTTGGCTAGAGTCTGTGTTTTACATTAAGGTTTGCTACCATTGTTCCAGCAGTCTCTACAAAACCTGGGTCACAATGAACAGACCAAGAGGCACAGATAAACCTGGTTCACAATGAACAGACCAAGAGGCACAGATAAACCTGGTTTACAATGAACAGACCAAGAGGCACAGATAAACCTGGTTCACAATGAACAGACCAAGAGGCACAGATAAACCTGGTTCACAATGAACAGACCAAGAGGCACAGATAAACTTGGGTCACAATGAACAGACCAAGAGGCACAGATAAACCTGGGTCACAATGAACAGACCAAGAGGCACAGATAAACCTGGTTCACAATGAACAGACCAAGAGGCACAGATAAACTGGTTCACAATGAACAGACCAAGAGGCACAGATAAACTTGGGTCATAATGAACAGACCAAGAGGCACAGATAAACCTGGTTCACAATGAACAGACCAAGAGGCACAGATAAACCTGGTTCACAATGAACAGACCAAGAGGTACAGATAAACCTGGTTCACAATGAACAGACCAAGAGGCACAGATAAACCTGGTTCACAATGAACAGACCAAGAGGCACAGATAAACCTGGTTCACAATGAACAGACCAAGAGGCACAGATAAACCTGGTTCACAATGAACAGACCAAGAGGCACAGATAAACCTGGCTTACAATGGACAGACCAAGAAGCACAGATAAACCTGGCTCACAAATGGACAGACCAAGAGGCACAGATGAGAATATGTTAGTAGTCGGCATTAAACAAAAATCACAACATCCGAAGACTGTAAAGATAATGCATGTCATTTGCTATGCACAATGCTGCACTTCAAGCAGTTTGAGCCAATTGAAACCAATCATAACTTCAATGAATGAAACATGTTGGACCAATTCAAACATGACCATACCTAAAACACACACACACACACACCACACACACACACACACACACACACACACACACACACACACACACACACACACACACAAACAGACTGAACGAGAGCAAGGAGCATAGAGCCTCGCTACACAGACATATTAGTTTTGGTCTTTGATCCAAGTGTATGTAACGATGGAACTTCCCCACTTAACCAATGAAAAAAGTGAAAGAGCAAGCAACAAAACAAAAGAAAATTAGATGTATATGCCTTGGGGGAATGTGTATTATGGTGTGTGTGTGTGTGTGTGTGTGTGTGTGTGTGTGTGTGTGTGTGTGTGTGGAGGGGGTGGGGGACCACGGGGTTCGTCATGCTGGTCAAAAATGTGGCAGTTGTTGGCTGTAGAATCCCATTTATCTCGCCTGATTTACACTAGCCTCCTGGGATGGATGAAAGCGCGCTCTGACATGATGATAAACTGGCTGAAGGAGGCTCAATCAAACGTAGCCTAACGCTGAGACGTGTTCGTGATTACAAACTGAGCCAAACGTCCTTATTTGTCTGGTGGATTTTTGTGTGTGCCTGAGATCTCAAGGTGGTGGAGGACCTGGTTCGTTGCCAAATTTCCAGTTCGCTGGTTCTGATGACAAGACCAGCTTTGCTGAAAGTTCTTGTTCTGTGTGAAGGGTACTGAAAAGGCACATGGGAAGGCATAGGTATCAGAGATGGTCACAGGGATCGTTCATTCACTGTTTAATCCAAATCTGTGCCAAAGGTCACATACCTCTATTCATCAAGTTTCCTTACAATTGGTTCGGTTGTTTTTGTGTGTCAACTTGATGGTGAATTCTCGATCCGGTTTTTGATATTTAAAAAAAACAAAAAATTCACATTTTTATTCGCAAGATGAACAATAAACATTATATATACATTTCCAGAAAGAAAATCGAATGGTATCTATAACAAGTTACATATATCATACTTTTTTCAAATGTATTCATCAAGGTTTTTTTAAAACATGTATGACAAAAACAAACGAACAAACAAGCAAACAAAACTACACATGCAGCAAGAGAGAGAGAGATAGACAGACAGACAGACAGACAGACAGACAGACAGACAGACAAGATAAGACAAACAGAGATATGCAGACAGCTAAATGTAATGCAAACTTGAGATAAACTTAGGTTGTGCAGATACTGCAATCAAAAAGAGGGACATAGGCTAACCAAGAAAGCAGGAATTTTTCATAATTCAACTCAATTGTTGAAAATATACTTTTCAATCTCATATCGCTTTTTGAGGTATCCACAAAAGGCATGAACGGTTGACACTACACTTGTCATCTTAGAATGGTTATATATACAGTTTTGCTAATAGAATAATCAAATCTAAAACATGGCCAGTTTTTACATCTCTTTCACATCCAAAAATAACCAGATGTTCGCTAAAGCGAAATGAGTGAGCCAAAAACATTTTTGAACAAGAGTGGTTTAAAAATTCCTCCAGAACGAGTGTACAAAATGACAATGCCCAAAAATGTGTTTAATATTTTCTTTTTCTAGGTTGCAAAATGAGCACCTATCATTCCTATTTATGTTCATGTTGAACAGTATACTGTTAGTTCCTAGAATTCTGTGCACTATCCTTATCTGCAACCATTTGATGTCCTTTATCTTCCTAATTTTCTTGAAAATGGTGTTCCATTGTATGCTTCGATATATACTTCTATCCCACTTTTCACAACAGTTTGGCAGTGTGTTGTTTTTTCCCCAGTAGATCATAAAATGGTCTTGCACCTTTTGGAATAGACTGTATTATCCTGAAAGCTTTATCCGAGTCATAATTTAAAAGATTATTATTTGGCATGGCTAACCCACTACTTTGAATATATGCTCTAACAGCATTAACCATTCCCCTATAAACAAGAAAGTTAGCCTGAATATCATATTTGACACAAAACGTATCAAAAGACAGAAATCCTCCATTTTCATCTAAAAATTAGCAACTTGATAACCCCCGGTTTTTTTAATCTTGATCCCAGCCAGACTATAAAGAGAATCGTTCTTGGCTCAGATTCCATCTTTCCACCACGTTTTGCTAAAATCACTCCGCAGTCTCTACATAATTTTGCTGATAGACGAACAAACCAACTAACAAGCATAGATGAAACCGCAACCTGCTTGCCAGAGTTAGAAAGAAACTTGAAGAATATGTTGATAGTTCCCGCCAATTTGCCATGCATAGAGCCGACCTCCAGTCACTTTCTACCAATCAAAACCAATCTTTGCGTTTAACGAATGAAAGCAACCATCGTAATAGTTATGATTTTTGTTCCACTCTGGTCTATCAATTGATCACTCCTGCTTCACCATTGAGAGAGAGAGAGAGAGAGAGAGAGAGAGAGAGAGAGAGAGAGAGAGAGAAGGTTACAGCTTTCTACCTCCAGGCATTCGCAACAGCGCAAGACAGCATAGCCTCCACTGTGTTGGTCAACACGTGTGGCAGTTTGGGGGTGGCAGAATCCCATTTATCTGGCCTGATATACAAAAGCACGTGCATCTTGGGTTGCACAGAAGCGCGCTCTGACATGATAATGACCCGGCTGATGGGGGCTCAACCACACGTTGCCAAACACTGAGACATGCGATAGTGATCACTGCCTGAGCCATAAATCATTGCCTTGTTTATCCAGCGGATTTTTTTTTTGGGGGTCATGGAAGGTGGAGGAGGGTATGGTTCGTTGACAGGTGTCCAGTTTGTAGATTCTGATGACAAGTTAGGCTGTGCTGAGGGCATAATGTTCTGTGTGAAGGGCACTAGCACAGCACTCAGGGAAGTAGAGATCTTAATGAAGGTTTAAGGAATCCGAGATCCGCTGTTTAATCCGGATCTGTACCATGGGTCACGTATATCTTTGAACCACGTTTGCTTACAATTAGTTTGGATATTTTTATGTAAACTAATGGTGGATTCCGGATCTTTTTTTTCATTTAAATTTTGATCTGCATCACACATCCCAACCAAAATGTAAAGGGATTCGTTCAGAGTTCAGATACCATCTTTTGACGCAAGTTTTGCTGGAATCAGTTCTGCCATTTCTCTGTAATCTTGCTGACCAATGAACTAACAAACCATCAGGCACAAATCAAACCATAACTTTCATAGCTGGGGTTTAAAAAAAAATCCTTACAATGTCACGAGAATCCCGGCCAGTTAGTACACATGGTGCTGGCCATCAGTCCATTTGGGCCAGTCACAGCCTGTGTGTAATGAATGAATTCACCAGTAACGGTCTGGGGCCAATCCGCACAGTATCTCAGCGACAGGACTACAGACAGCCTCAGGCAATGAGTACAACCCCCTGTCACACTGAGGTAAGAGTCTGATCTTTGATTTCTGCCAAATTATGGATTTCCTGGCTTTGCACACACACACACGCACACACACACACACACACACACACACACACACGCACGCACTCACGCATTCACGCACACACACACACACACACACACACACACACACACACACACACACACACACACACACATACAGAGAGAGAGAGAGAGAGAGAGAGAGAGAGAGAGAGAGAGAGGAGAGAGAGAGAACACACACAAAAACAACAGCAATAAACGATGATGTGTACCTCAGGGACTTTGCAATTAGGGGGGAACCACGAGGTCCGCTTTGTTGGTCAAGAAGCGCCCGCTGTACGAAAGAAGAGGAGAGAGTGGAAGTGGCGGCAGTAGAATCCCAATTATCTCGCTTGATACATTGGAGGAGCATAATATAGAAACCCGGGTGGATGGACAGCCAACTCTGACACGATGATAAACTGGCTGAGAGGGGGGTGGGGGGTGGGGGGGGGGGGTTCAATCACACGTAGTCAAACACTGCGACATGTGATGGTGATCATAGCCTCAGCCATACATCATGCCTTTGTTTGTGTGGGGAATGTTTTGTTTGTTTGTTTGTTTGTTTGCCTGGGTGTCGCGAAGTGAAGGGGTGGGGGTGGGGGTGGGGGGGGGGGTGGGGGGACCTAGTTTGTTGACAGGTTTCCAGTTTGTTGATTCTGATGACAACACAAGGCCTGCTGAGGGCATATCGTCATGTGGCTCTGTCTGTCTGACTGTGTGTGTGTGTGTGTGTGTGTGTGTGTGTGTGTGTGTGTGTGTGTGCGCGTGCGTGCGTGCGTGCGTGCGTGCGTGTGTGCGTGTGTGTGTGTGTGTGTGTGTGTGTGTGTTGTTGTTGTTCTTCAATTTAACGTCTTTTCACTAGATGTGATATTAGACAAGGTGTGTGTGTTTGAGTGTGTGTGTGTGTGTGTGTGTGTGTGTGTGTGTGTGTGTGTGTGTGTGTGTGTGTGTGTTTGAGTGTGTGCGAGCAGCGTGCGTGCGTGCAGCGTACGTACGTGAGTGCGCGCCCGCGTGCGTGCGTGTGCGTGTGTACGTGTATGTGTGATGAGGAGAAACTCTAAGGAAGAATTAAACTGTAAAAAAAAAAAAAAAAAAAAAAAAAAAAAAAAAAAAAGACATCAAAAGTAAAAACAAACAACTGTACAAAATAAGATCATGAAACAGCAATTACAGGATTGAGCCAACTGGGCTTAACATAAGAATTCGTACAAAATTTAAGAGAGATTTGGTATCCTGGAATATGCACTTTGAAGCATCCTTTCTAAATTCTGACAAATCGGAATCAAAGTAGGGGCAAAAGTATAGAACGTGTGTTGTTGTACAATTATCAAGGGTGCCGCAAGCACATCGAATAT
>CM031614.1:37331879-37341351 GCA_018398815.1 Conus ventricosus
CTTGAAAGCATTTAACATCAATCCTGACACATGGGAACAAACTGCCATGGGTCCAGCTAGATGGCGCTGCTCTATCCAAAATGTGCCAATTTATGTCAAGAAAGGAGGACAGCTGCAGCGCGACAAAGAGACAGGCAAGCAAAGCCCGCGCCAGCAAGCAAGAGCAGGCCTCCCACATTGCCTGTCCACGCTGCCACCGCACATTCCGTGCATGCACGCATCGGCTTGATCAGCCACCTGCGGAACCACCAGTCATCTCACCCCTCCTCCAATACCCCTTAACCCAAGATGACTTACGTGGTTCTCGTCGATTCGACTGTGAAACGAACATGTTGATGCTTGAGCGAATTCGATGTGCAAATGGTCGTTCTTTCTACAGCAGAGCAGGAGCGACAAAATACAGCTTCTCTCTTTGCCTTCTTTGGTTTCTGTTTGTCTCTTTGTTCGTAGCAGCATCGTTCTGTTCGTGTTCGGCGCCACGTCATTAGACAGGCAGCCAGACAACAGACAGAGAGATGAATAGACAGAAAGACAGACAGATTCATGAAATGTTATGTCTGGGCAATGTTATTTGCTGCGTGTTTCATCCTTTTTTTTTTAAGGGATCGGTAAATGTTTTGCAATCCTTTTAGCTGTTGCCCTTCGCTCTGTTGACAGGCACAAAACGCCCACCGCTGCACTGGAGCAAGGTGGGTGGGCTTTTAGCCCCGATCATCGGACATATTGCCTGTCACTTCTGTGCACTACAACAAACATTTTAGGACGAAACCGCACAGAGAGAGAGAGGGAGAGAGAGAGAGAGAGGAGAGAGAGAGAAGAGAGAGAGAGAGAGAGAGAGAGAGAGGGGAGGGAGGGAGGGAGGGAGAGAGAGAGAGAGAGAGAGAGAGAGAGAGAGAGAGAGAGAGGGCAAACGATGATACAAAAATGCAAATGCATCCGGTTCTGCTCAATATGTTTTAGTCCATTTATGGTCAAAGAGGCAGCTGAGAGAAAAAAAACAAACTACAACAATGGAAGGATAGACCTGTTCTACTGTTGCTTGTTCAGGACTCTCCCAAGATCCACAAGTAGTTCCTGTTTCGTGTCCTAAGAAGAGAAAATCAGCTCTCAACCACCCATCTCCGTTTCTGTCTGCGAAGTCTAGACGCCACTGGTCAAAATGTCCATGTCATTAAAACAGATCTTGTTCGTAGCAAATAAACTGGACGAGGACTGACAGCAAGATATAACACTGACAGCAAGATGTAACACTGACAGCAAGATGTAACACTGACAGCAAGATGTAACACTGGCAGCAATATGTTATAATAGCGATTTTCATGTCATCGCCGTCGATGAAGGCCATCTCAGTATACACAAACGAAGTTTCTTTTCATCCTCCTTACAGCAGGCCGTGGAATTGCCATGAAGCACGCATAGGCACGCACACTCGGGGATCTCCACCGCTCTCTGTCAGGCTGCACACCAAACCTCAATGCGCCAAGACCTTGCTTAAGGAGTCGGGTATTCATAGACTCGCGCAGTTGGATTGCTTTGAGGACATTTTATTGTGTCTGAAGGTGGATTCTCCTCCATTTCCTTTCATATGGCCATCACGGTATAAGCCAGGTGGTTCCACGCAGACACATCAAAATCAAAGGGATGGGATTGTTTTGTGTTCTTGAAGCTGGCGCAAAGATAGAGGTCACGAATGAATGCGAAGGCCTGAAATGTGTGTCAACTATGGGGAAGGTCATGAATTCGAAGATTGTGATTTTATCGGTGAAGATCCCCCTAAACAAGGGAAAATATCGGTGGGTAGTTGTTCTTTCGATCAAATATTAGTTTAACATTCAATGCTGGCTCAAGTTTGTTGTAGGCCTCAAAACGCTTGCATAGATTATACGGTGTTTTGGTGCAAAATCCTGATTGTAGCGTATGGCCACATTAGTTATGGGCAACAGGGTAGAGTAATCAATCCAGTCCAGGATGTTGCTCACGTAGAGCTTCTTCGGCCTGACTTTGGGACGTTTCTGTTCCTCTGCACAGCTGTATACAGCGCTCTTGGACAGCGAGCCATGGCGAGACACGTGGCCTGTACCAGGCAAGCTCACGCCGCTCAATGAAGAGAAATTCTTCCCTGCTGCAGCGCTTGTCTGGAGCCGCTGCATGACACAGCTGTTCAGCCTGTGGTGCCTTGAACGAGGTTTCTGACTGAGCGGTTGGGGGGTTGGTTGGGAGGCGGGGTAGCAAACAGCAGCCAACATAACAGGACGTCAACAATAGAAAGGTGTAAAAGTTTGGAAGAAGAAGGAAGGTAAACGAGCAAAAAGTGGGGTAGAATCACGACTCGACAGCTTTTTCACAGCAGTCATGGGGGCCATTACTCTCTCTCTCTCTCTCTCTCTCTCTCTCTCTCTCTCTCTCTCTCTCTCTCTCTCTCTCTCTGTGTCTCTATGTGTTTGCGTGTGTGCGCGCGCGCGCGCGCGCGCGGTGTGTGTGTGTGTGTGTGTGTGTGTGTGTGTGTGTGTGTGTGTGTGTGAATGTGAACACAAATAATGGTTGAGAATAATAGACCTGTTCCCGAAAGCCCTAGTGTAAAGACAAACAAACAGCAGAGAGAGAAAATGCGAATGCGAATGCGAATGTTTTATTCAGTTTAAGGCCACAGCCCCATACTGAAGGGGTATTCATACATGCATCATACAACATTCCTAATACATAACACAATGAAATCATGAAAAAACGTAGATCTGTTACAAAACGCAGAGTACATTAAGCCATTACTGTCCGAATTCTCTTATTTGCTTCGTAAATATACATGGCTAATTTCCAAAGTGTATTCTCATTCCTTGTTGACAGCAAAATAATTAGTCTGAAATTACATGGTTCGGTGTAATATTTGGGTTGAATAAATTTTATTCTAAGATCACTCAGATCAGGACAGCAAAACAAAAATGTATTTCATCTTCTCTTGCTCTATTACAAAGTCGACACATCAGTTCATTTTCAACAACATTTCTATACCTGAGGCGATGACATGCGATATCAGACACGCCAAATCTAAATTTTGTCAGTGCACATTTGATAAATCTATTCATTTTTATCCCAATGTAAGGTTCTAAGCTATATGACGATTTAAAGAGTTTATACTGAGCAAATCTATCACTATTATACATATGGTCATGCCAGTCCTGCCACCTGCAATCTATAATCCTTTGTTTAAAACAATTCAGAAATTCTGATATATTTTCTACACCCTGGTTATCCCAAACAAAACCATATCCATATGAATTCAAACACTGTCGAACATGGGAAGCCCGTGTTCTTTTACCATTATCATCTAAACTTAACAGTACCCTGTAACCTTTAAAGGGTATCCTATCGTCATTCATTCTTGTTAACTTGAGCCAATATTTTATACATTTCAAATGGGAATTTAAATAAACTGGATATCGTCCAAGTTCACCATAAACCAGATCATTGGGCGTTCTACTGTCTACATTCAAAAATCGCTTCAGCGCATACAGGTGAACTTTTTCAATTAAGGCACCTTTGTCAAAAGCCCATACTTCTGCACCATATTGTAAAATTGGCTGTACCTGTGAATCAAACAATTTTGTAAAAACACTGAACGAGTTACACTCTAACTTGCACAAAATATGAAAAATACTATTGACCGCCTTTTTGGCTGTATTGACTATATCTTGACAAGCAAAACCAAAACTAAGTTTCGTTGTAAAGTAAATGCCAAGGTATTTGTAAGCATTAATCACATGTATTCTCTCACCTCCATAGGTCCATTTTTCAGTGCGGGCTAAATATCCTCCTTTACGAAATACAACAATATTGGTCTTATTCATATTAACATTTAGTTCTAATCTACCTGCTGCAGAATACAAATTATTTAGTTGTCTCTGGAGACCAACCACTGTTACTGAAATTAAAATAATATCATCGGCAAAAAGCAGCACAAACAATTCTAAAAGATCAAAAGTTTCTCCATGACGGCCATTTTCAATTATTTCTAAGGCTAACTCATTAATAAATAAGGAAAATAAAATCGGACTACAGACATCTCCTTGTTTAACCCCACTTGTACACTTGATGAATTCCGATAGTTTTGCGCCTGATCGTATTTTTGCCTTTACCTCACAATACATACTCTTTATTGTACTGTACAACTTACCCCTGATTCCAGTAGAGAACAGATAAATGTCTGTTCTACTCCACTTGCTCCACCACCAAGTTTTTGGGCGAAAGTGGCCTAAAAGCCGCCTTTTCCTGTGGCGGAAGAGAGAGAGAGAGAGAGAGAGAATCACCGGCAGACAGACAGACAGACAGAGAAGAGAGAGACAGAGAGACAGACAGACAGACAGAGAGGCGGGCAGACAGACACACACACACACACACACACACACACTCTTTCTCTTTCTCTCTCTCAATTAAATGTCATAAAATCCGCACACTTCTTCTGACTAATTTCCACCTACAAACTTTGTACATAGACAGGCAGACACGGGGCTAAAACCTGATCACTTAATTTACGCGCGCGCAGATTGCAAAACCAGAGCTCCTAGCCCACGCTGTGTAAACGAAGCACATCGCTGGTTGCACCACCCTTTCCAACGTCAACAACCCCATAACGATGCTTCATTACTTGCGACACGACCGGGGTCGCCATTTGTTGTTTGAGCCACTGCACAAGAAGGCTGTGTGTTTGATCTGCGCTCTGTTTGACCAACTGTGTTTTACTTGTGTTATTTTTAAAATGCCAAAACGGTTTTACTGAATAACAGGTTTGTTATTCGAGGCCATAAGTGTTACTTTAACTGCATGTTAGAGTATTTTGTTGAAAGAAGAGGCCGAAGCCGTTGTGAAAACACCGAGGAGATTGTTTTTTAAGAAATAAAAACGAAAAAGTGAACTACCTGCTTTGGAAATGAACGACTATCTTAAAGGTTTGTCGGTTCAAGAAACGGAAACAAGATGTAGCCAGTTTTAATACGTGTTTGGCTATCGATGAGATGGGTCCTTATCAAAAAAATGGCGCTGCATTGTTTAAGTCGGCCGAAGCAAAACAATCCATTACCGTTGATTGTTGGGAGCTGGCTTGAGACAGCTAAAGCCATGTTAAAATAACATGGCGTTCATTTCTTAAGGCGAGGTAACACGGCTGATTCGTATGCTAAACAAACTTATATGTGAAACATTTTTTGCTCTTCCTCGCCAAGTATAAATGTTCTTAGTTTTGTATCAGCAGACTTGATTGATTGTTAACTAAGTACAAATTCATTGGTTCATGTGGCAGGCCTGATACTGTGTATTAACTGTGTATACTTTTCCAACTTTTTTACTCGAACCAGTTTATTCTGCCTCCAAGTGTGCCCATATGCAACTGAATGCATCTTTAATGTTCTTGCAAACAACTAGTAGGGTTAGGCAGACCTTAGTACATCTACTAGTATGGAGAGGAGTATGTGTGCCGCACTACTCTTCAATAAATGCTCCAAGATATACAATGCCTGATGTACTACTACTGCGATTAGAGCCGCCATAAATTGTCTGTACACTCTGCTAAAGCAAGTTGCAAGCGACCTATCCACTGACGTAAGATCTATTTTTGTAGATACCGCTCATCAGGAGCGGTCGGTTGTTTGTGTGGCGTTTTAGCAACAGTGCGCGCGGCTGTAAGACCACTGCAGGCCTACCACTGATCTAAGATCTATTTTTAGATACCGCTCAAGCAGGAGCGGCGGTTGTTTAGAGTTGGCTGCTAGCAACAGTGCGCGCGACTGTAAGACCAGTGCAGCCTACCACTGACGTAAGATCTATTTTAAGATACCGCTCTTGCAGGAGCGGTTGGGTTTGTTTAGAGTTGACTGCTTGAATTTCCATTCAACCAAGCACTTCATGACTTTGTAATATATTGCTGTGATACTGCTCACTGCTTCGCTTCAAACGTCCTGCTTCAACTTTTTTGCTGCCTCGGGCGCCACATAATGTACTTTATTCAACTGTCTGTTTTATTAATTCAAGCTTTTGATAAATGAACTTAGGTGGCTGCTTTTGAATAAATCTTCATTGACAAAAGACCGCAGCCTCTTGAAAATTTACGGCGCTTAAGCGCCAACCATATAACCCTTACCCCCCATTTCCCCTATGCAAGCACTTCCTTATTTTAAAATGTATGTGCGTGTGTGCTGTTATTGTTGTTTTGTTGTTTTACTGATACTACCTATATTAATTCTGAACATTCGTTTCAAAGGTGCGCGCACACACGACCACCACTCCCCCCCCGCCACCCCACCCCACGCACGCACGTCCCCCCACCCCCTGAACCCCCACCCCCACGCACCACGTCCCCCCCACCCCCTGCCCCACTCAACGCACGTCCCCCCACCCCACACCCCCCCTGTGTACACCACACACCCTACCCCCAAGTCGCCCCAAGTTCTTAATCAAGTTTTAATTAAGTCCACCACCAATTCTTAATTAAGTTTTTAATTAAGTTACTTCGAGTTCTTATAAGTTCCTTGAACCAATAACTTCCTTATTCTTGATTAAGAGTCACCTCAAGATCATAACTAAGTCATCCTTTAAGTAAAAAACCCAAGTTATCTATATTTATCAAAAAATACAATCTATGGTTTTATCTTAAATAGTAGATGTCTAATATAGTACAACACACGCCTCAAAAAAACGTGTCAGCGATGAGGATGTCATGCTCAGCGTTCGCTGCATAGATCTTAAAGAAAGTTCCTTTCTTACAACGAAGCAACCGCATGATTTCAATTCTGGGTCTAAGGAAATTCCCTTTTATAACACAAGTCTTAATTTATTGACTTTATCATTATAATAATACGCCATGATCTATTTTAATTAAAAAAATTTAAAATTAAGTTCTTAAAATATTATTACATTTAAATGATCAAAATGATGCTTTGTTATTGCGGTTTTGGGCGTGGCTGGTGCGGTGGGCGATGGTAGTGGCTCAGATTTTTTGATAGCTTTCGTTCTGTTGCCATTGGTGTATAAATTTTTATAGCCGAAAACTGCCCCCAACAGCAGCAATGGGCACACCTTTTTGGCACAGTTTTAAGTTTCAATATTCCCATGAAGACTTGGCCCTTTGTATCACATGGATTATTATAGCGGCTTGAATTAACTTGTTTCTGCTTGCGGTGTCATGTTTACATGATGATTATATTCTGTTAACATTAATTTTTTTTGGTCTGTTCCATCTCTGCTAATTTTTTATCCTGCTTTAACACGCCCAGTATGAGGATTCTTTTCACTGTCCCCAACCTGTCAGTGTTTTCTGCTGATTTACCTGGCTGGTTACTTTCTCCACCTGATTCTGATTCTGATGATTTTCGACTCGTTCATTTTGAAGGGAAATAAATCAATATGATTAAAAGTAATTATCATGATAACGGCGTAACAATGTGCCAAATCTGAATATAAAATCAACACCCTAAGACTCTAATGTCTTTGTTAAAACTGGATCTTGCGTTAAATCATACGAAAGATCTTGTTCAGAATCAATGGGAGCAAATCTACTGACTAGTTTAGTGTACAAACTAAGAGCCGTTTGCCCCACACTTTTTACCATTCTCGACCCCAGCTGCGCTTCATACCTGTATGATACTTTATAATGTCTTGCGGCGACATCTGTTGAATCTGTCAATGCTGAATTCAGTTCCGAGGAACTGTTTTGTTTTCCCACATGCTGCCAAAGAATACAGCCTCTCCTTTTTGGGCATAATAGCTTGATCATCAACTTGGTCATTCATAAGTTCAGGAAGGTTTAGGCCCCCCTGTAGCTGTAGTAGATCATCACTGTTCATGTTTTTTATTAAATTATAATTATTTTATTTTTAAAAAATGAGCACCGAAAAAACTATTGCCAACCTTGTATACCATTCTGCTGTTATTGGAGGCCTAAGTGTAGGATACTCAATGCTTGGTAAAGCTTGTTAAGAATTAAACCAGCAGATCTTGGCAAACTAGACTTGAGGATTCAGCAAAGCTGATTGCTATCATTGCAGCTTCGGTTGCCACGAAAGATTTCTAGTCAAGCAAGGAATAATTCCAGACAATATAAATATGTAAATAAAAAATACATTTATAAAAAATGGCTTCACTCGCAATAATGATAGGCGGCGCTGTGGTGAATGCGCTTGCTTTTAGCGGAAGTAATTTCGCATTTAGTAAACTGCGGGATGACGGCGAGAGAAAAAGACATAACAAAGCTATGGAGGAACTAGCAGCTGCACAAGACGCCTATGAAAGCAGAGACTTGAGCAGTTAGATTTTATTAATGACACCCTGAAAGAACAGGGGCATGCAGCTTACACATTTAAAAATGTTGACCAAGCAATAAAAGAATATTATCTAGTAACAGGCAAACCGGTCCAGACATTGCCCCCACCAAAATTCAGTGACTTTTATCAACCATCAGAAAAACAAAAGATGCAAGAAATCGCGTTATTTGTCGTTGGTATGACCGTTGTGTATTTTGTTGCACATAATATTGGCTGAGTAAAAAATGAACAAAATCTATTATTCGCCAAAAGGATATTGGAAGGGTATCACAGCAATACAAAAGCTAAGCCAAGCGGCAGGTGTCAGTGAACAAACAGCAAAGGAATGGTTATCTAAACAAGCAATTTGGCAAATTTATTTACCTGCCCCTAGACGAATACAGAGACCACACTTTGTTAAATACAACTCCAAACGACACCCATCAAATGGATCTTCTATATTTACCCTCTGATAGGATTAGACGAAAAAGATTTAAGTACGCACTCACAGTCATTGACATGGCTTCAAGATACAAAGATGCGGAGCCATTAACACAAAAGAGTGCTTCTGCTGTTGCTGTCGCCATACAGCTGATATACCAGCGAGGCCCGCTAACTTACCCTCGCATGATTCAAGTTGATGATGGAAAAGAATTTAAAGGCCAAGTGAATCAATTATTGTTAAAAATAGAGTTACCATTAAAAGAGGCATTCCAGGAGTTCACAGATCACAGGCTTTAGTTGAAAACTTTAACAAACAGTTAGCCGAAAGACTTTTCTCCTACCAGTATCACAGAGAGCTGATGACAATTCTCGCAACACAGAATGGGTTAGAAGACTGCCCTCAGTTTTGCGCGCAATGAATAATGAAGAATTTAAAGGCCTAAAACCAGTACAAGCAATCAAAAGAAAAACAATAAATGCTGTTGAAGGAGAGTCTTCATCCAGCAAACTATTACCATTTGGTTTGAAAGTAAGGTACCTTTTTTACCGGAGAAAGCAGAAGGGGACACTCGCATCAGGGCAACCGATCCGGTTTGGGGTGTTGATCCATATGAAATAAAAAGAATTGTAAAAATGAATCCGCCCGTGTATTATTTACGAGAAACTGACACAACAAAACAACCAGCTCCTCAAAGATCTTTTGTGAAGGAAGAACTGCAGATAATCCCGCCGGGCACAGTTTT
>CM031614.1:37341451-37351451 GCA_018398815.1 Conus ventricosus
TTTTTTCTTATATAATATGTATATCATGTATATAGATAAAAAAAAGGATAGAAATAATACACAAAATATGGGTGTGATATAACATAATATGTATACATACATACATATATACAATATGCATACATAATTGTATATATACACACACACACGCACCACACCACACACACCACACACACACACACACACACACACACACACACACACACACACACACACACACACATATATATATATATATATATATATATATATATACACATGCCTCCCCCCCCTTTTTTAAAAATCTTTGCCAAGTCATCAATGTAATGACAGAAGAATTGTTACCCTGCGCTTGTTTTCTATCACAAATAAATTGTTCGGCATAATACTGTTTGGTCAAAGACAAAGAGCCAAAGAGGGAGCAGAGAGAATGAGTGACAGAGATGGGGAGGGGAGGGGAGGGAGAGGGGAGGGGGAGGGGAGGGGGCTGAGAGAGATAGGGGATGAGTTCAGAAATCGATCCGTTTACTAACATGCAATGACACACCCTCAAAGTCAACTGCAATATCTCACTAAGTGTGGACTAAGCAAAACAGTGACAGATAACTCTACCTAGCCTTTTTACACACCCCGTGATTTTCCCCACTGAAGTTATCAGCACTAAAAGTGGTCAACCACTAGGACTGGTACTGTGTCATTCTGTTGGGACTCGTGCTATCAGGAATGATGGCGTCACGGACGACAGACCACGTGACGTTTGGACACATTACACTCGACCCCTTCCTGTTGCTGCTCTGAGAGAGAGAGAGAGAGAAGAGAGAGAGAGAGAGAGAGAGAGAGAGAGAGAGAGAGAGAAGGGGAGAGAGAGAGAGCAAGCAAGCATGTGACTTCCTGCACACACACACACACACACACACACAACGATTATGTACTTTCAGAAGTTCTGGGAAAAACCGTTACCTCTACGTGTATAAGAATTCACAGAGGGATGTTTTCTCACGCTCTAACCAGAGACACCGATATGTCAGTTCAAACAGAATGTGGACTTAGCAGACGGAGTGACAATCCCCACCATAAAGCCGCGTGTTACACAGTGGGAAATTGCATTTCCTGGGTGATCCAAGTAAAACTTGTTCTGCACAATTCTTAGCAGCGGACAATGCTTGGGTTTGAAACAGCAGAGCTGACCACACGGACTGTAAGACATCTTTTTTTTAGCCCTCCTTTGCATCCTTGAATTGATCCTCAAACATAGGTTTAAAGATTTTCCCCCCCATTTGATACTGTTTACATAATGATTTTAGTTTTTTTTTTTTCAGCAAGCTATTTCCTTTCCACACTTTCTTTTTGTTTTCTTTTTCTAACCTTCACCACTACTTTGGGGCGCTGTTGGTTCTTTTGTTAAAACCCTTGGTGGTGAAACACCACAAAATGATAGACGGGTTGTCACGACCGACCCCTGGAGGTCTGCCCCGACAGGATCGGTCTAGGTGGGAGTGAAGGATTTGACTGACCTCACACGCTCCGCAAGAGACCACACAATAAAGATTACGATACAACACCCCATTTATTCAACCAGAAAAATAAACATTCCAACACACCCACCATGCACACCAATAAGCACTCCAACCCCACCCCACATGCACAATCACGATCAAGCACTCCAACGCACACAACATGCACAATCACGATCAAGCACTCCAACGCACACAACATGCACAATCACAATCAACACTCCCGCACCCACAACATGCACGATTATAAATAAGTATTTCGCCATACAAACGCCATGATCACACTTACAGCATTCCAGCACATATGACAAATACAAATTATAAGGAAATATTTCTAGCATTGAGCCTTCCTAACCCCATGGAGTGCGTGCACACCCCTGCCCCTGTCGAGTCTGCTGGGAGCACCCTGTCGCACTAGGGCTCCGACCCGGGGTTTTGGTTCTCGCGGGGAGTCGCTAAAAGGGCCGAACCTCGACTTCCAAGCGGGCAGTGAAGAGCGTGTCCCGGGGGGGGGGGACGTAGCTGTTACTGGAGGTCCTGGACGGGGGTCCAGGCCGGCCAGTCAAGAGGGCGGGCGTCTCTCCCAGCCCTCGGTCCCCCCAAAGGGCGTGGCCTCGATCAGCGTGTGGCACCATCCCGTCCGTGGTCTCGACCGAACGTGGCCTCGACCAGTACTGGCACCATCCAGATCGTGCTCCAGGTGAAGTAGCTGGGAGGAGAGTCGAAGAGGAGGAAAGAAGAAGGAAGGAGGAAGGAAGAAGGGTACGGGAACCTGCCGTCAGTCCCGTCTGACCATGCTGTCAAGTCTTACCCAAACTCGCATGATGGCGAGGGAAGTGTATTCAACGCACACAGAAAATCTATCGAATCAAGTCTTCACACATGCAGGTAAAAGACTGCATTAAATCGACAGGTTAAAAACATATGAATTATCTTCACTCTTCTCTCACTCACGCTTAACGTTTTCCTTCCTTAGGAAATAAATCAACACAGCAAACCATCGCTTATAACTGCCACCACATTTGCAAATAAAAATTTCCCAATGGCACAATTGCACATTTAAAAACACATTTCAAAATAACACAAATTTCCAACCACGCATCCGAACGACAAATCATGCGTACGCACGCTCGGAACAATAAAACTCGTTCTCCTTGCACACACAAACAGACGTGGCCGAAGGATAAAAGTCCGGAGAATGTGACAGGGCGGACGAGCGAGACCAAGCAAGTTCAAACCCTGAATCACCGGGTTTCTCTCCTTCCCCACCGACTACCGCATCACCAGATACATAAACAGGAGAAAGAATTTTGAAATAATTTAGAATGGCAGGTTAAAGATGAATTAACCAGAGAAAAGGTCTCACACAATATTTCTCTTACAATTTCAAAAACAAAAAAAAATTGCGCAAAAGCGAAGACAAAGCCGGCTAACAACAACAAATAAAAACAAACGACCACGAAACTATGCTTACCAGCTACCCGTGGGTGACCCCGAAGAGGCGGGTCAAAGGACTCTCTCTACCCTCTGTCCAGTCAGAGGCCCAGAGGCGAAGATGCGGAAACCGAAGAAGCGATGTCCCTCTCCTACGGCCGACTGCAGGAATTGAAAGTACGACTGTACTCTCGACGATAAGGTAAAGAACCTGGACTGGAGCAGGCGCCCCCGGGACATCTTCCGCTCGAGTGAAGAAGCTAACCTCCGTCAGCAATGGCGGCCAACATGCCATGCTGCGTCACAGAGTGAGCATATTTCAAACCCTAAAAGAAACGAAGCACGTGCGACAGGTAAAAGACAGGCAGAGGCCGATAGACAGAAAGTTCGAGAGAAAGTACCGGCCACCCGTGAACTTGCAGGATAATACACGGGGGGTGGAATTAGAGAGAGAGAGAGAGAAAGCAAACCGAAGTTGAGCTGAACCATACAAGGTGCAACCGCACCACAAGCCACACTAAGGGGACGGGTACACGACAACAGCAACGACAATAAACAAATAAGAAAATTCCGCCACCCTAGTGGGGTCGAACGCGTAGGCCTCGTGACAAACTCGTGACAACCCCCTTCTAAAAGCATCTTTTCTCTAAAGATACAGTGCTCCTTTGAACCTTGTCGCATGTGCAACTTCACAACACTGGGACCGAACCCAACTCTCTGTGATCGACAGAGTACGAGAATCCAATACAAACTTTCCCACGATAGAATCACACGGGGAAATACATAATACTACATTTACCAAACAACTAAGCAAACCTTCCAACCATGAAAGTAACAATCCGAACCATTGGTGATTCACTACCGTTAACCCTCACTGAATGAAACTGCCCACACACCTGATACAGAGACCAAAAAGGGGATATAACCCTGGTTGGGGGGAGGTGTCCCTCTGACTGTTTTCCCAAGTGCTAACTACGGAGCCGGCTAAGATACCCAGCATCCGTATTACGGGAAACCCTTGATATGACGGAAAGTGAAATGCATGACTCTGCAGCCCACTGCCTAACTCATGAGTCGACGACTGACTGGCCGGATCCGGCCCCAAGCACTGGAGAGGATGATGATCGTCTCCAGTACAAACTTCCGGCCGTACTTCTTCTTGGCACGCCAGTGCGCGTCCAAATCTGCCTGAGAGATTCAGCAACAGTAGGGGCATCGAGAGTCCTAAGCGGGACAGCCTCGGGGTATCGACCGCAGATTCTACCACTACCGAAGTGTAGCGGTGACCGCGATCGGATGGAGGATTAATGGGTCCCCCCAGGTCGACCCCAACCTTGCTGAATGGCCCCCAACCCGTGGCACTGACCCTGGGGGAAACACGCTTCAAGCGACCCTTAGCGTTGTCCGTTGGCAGACATCGCAACTGCGGCAGTACGCCTAACCTGTGAGTTCATCCCGGGCCAAAAAATTCTTGTCTTACTCGCTCGAGAGTCCGCTTGGAGCCCAATGACCTGCCATGGGGGAATCGTGGGCCTGCCGGAGGACAGACTCTCTCAGCTTTGGGAACCACAAGCTGCTTGGCCACACGATCTGCCCGGGTGAAAACCCTAAAAAGGATCCCCTTGTGGAGCTTAAAGCTCACCTTGGCGTGCCCGGGCAGACTGAGCAGGATGATCCAAAAGTTGTCGTAGGCGTTGGACATCCAAGCCCCTTTGCCTGAAGACGGATAATGCTAGCAGGACGGCCCTTGCCAAACCTCGTCAGAGATGGGCTGGAGAAGGGACGCAATTCCTGTTCCTGCTTCTTAGTTTTGGGCGGGGTGTGGTGACTCCCACACACGCCTGTACGGGGCAAATCCGTAGACACGGATTGACTGCTTTCCGTCTGCGAAGGTGATAGTATTCCCTATGATAAGGGAATACAAGGTCGCTCCACCGCGATGGCCCATACTTCGCCACAGAAGTAGGGGGTGGAGAAGAATAAGTACAGAAGGACGGGTGGAGGTAAACCAGCCTCCACCCGCACACTCATAACTAGCGCCCCGCCGGGCCTCAGGGGAAACCAAATTCCTATCCACAAAAATCGTTGATGCTCCCGAATCCCTGATGGTGTCGACCAAGGAGGAACAAAAACAGAGAGAAACACTGGGCACTCTGAATCACCAGAAGCTGGATGGAACCCACGTTAGCGAGGCACGAGGACGTTGGAAAAAGGACCAGCCCCACGACTACCAGCGGCTTTAGGACAATCTTTCTTAATATGGCCAACGACCACAAAGAAAACACAATCGGGGCGCTGAAATCCCGTTTGAACTGCCTGCCTTGTTCACCCCGCTAGCATCGTCGGCACCTTATTGCTACTAAATCCTGTGGAAGGCTTCCTCTCCGTATCGGGCGATCCCCATAACCCTGCGACCCTTCAGCAAACACCTCAGCTGTGTGAATCGCACCGCGAAATCCTGAGGTGCTGTCTCGCCTATCCGGATCCTAAAACTCTGGGACACAGTGTTGGTGAGCTGTTAAATGAGGATCAGATCCTCCAGCTCCAACTTAGCTAACTGACGCCAGTAACCTAGCGTCTTGCGCAGCCTATCACCAAACTGCACGAAGGTCTCATCATTATTCTTCTTCATGGACCTAAACTTCCTCCTGTAGGTCTCTGGGGTAAGGTGGAAACGCTTACGCAGAGCCAACTGCATGTCTGCATAAGACCACCTTCATTTAGAGTGAGCACACACTCCCTTTGCAGCACCAATAATCCAGAAAAAAGGTGATAGGGCCCTTTTCTCCTCAGACAATTGGTTAACAAGCAACCTTGTCGAAAAGCTCTAAACATATCAATGTCCTCACTAGGTCTGAACTCTGGAAGCTTTTAAATTGGGCCTCTAACTCTATCACCTGCCTGGTGATTAACCCCCTGGTTTGCAGAAGCGGGAGCCTGCGAAAGAAGTTGTTCCATCTCTTCCCTGCGTAGAGCCTCCTGTTTTGGCAGCCTCCTCTCTACGTTATCCAACTCTTCCCGACGGAGGGGAGCCTCCTCCCTACGCTGAGCCTCCTGTCCCAGCAGCCTCCTCTCTACGCTGAGCCTCCTGTTAGCAGCCTCCTCCCTACGCTGAGCCTCCTGCTTAGCAGCCTCCTCCCTACGAAGAATAGCCTCTTCCTTATGCATAACCTCCTGTCTGTCAGTCCCCTCTTACGCAGAGCCTCCCATCCTATCTAGCTCTTCCCTACGGAGCCTTGCCTCTTCCCTTACGCAGGGGTTCCTGCCTAGCAACCTCTTCTCGCGCTCTTCCCTACGCAGGGCTTCCTGCCTAGCAGCCTCCTCCCTACGCAGGGCTTCCTGCCTACAGCCTCTTCACTACGCTGCCGCTCCAGAAACAGAAGGACCCGAGGGATATCCTGAGCGGGGTTCACCACTCCCCCACACGGAGGATGACCCGTCTGACCCGTCCCTTGGGGGTTTGACCTTCCCATAAGGAAAGTCTTCTGGGGCATGCTCCTTACGAGGGGAAGCCTGGAAAGGAGAAGGTTCGGTCTCTGCGACCCAACAGAAGCCCACAAATTGCTTCGCTATAAATCTGACGCTTCCGAGCGAAGTGCCAGTCGGGTCTCAACAGGGAGACCCCCCAGCGAAGAGGTAGTAAAAGTACTCACTGGACTACCTGCTACAGCACTGGAATAGGTAGAAGTTACCGAGTCGAAGAAATAGTACTAATAGTAGGGACTACAGTAACATTTTGAAAACCCTTCTTCTTCGACGCCCGTGTCGCCATACCACCAGCGCCGGACGTCGCCATGACAACAAAATCCACAGTTTTCCAAATACAGGGGGAAAAACAATTCCACTAGAGAAAAAAAAAAAACAAATATTTTAGGGCGTGTGTATATGTGTGTATGTGTGTGTGTGCGTGTGTGCGGACAAGTTCCGGCTGCTCCCACTCTGGCAACACCGCGCTCTACAGCACGAGCAACAGTGCGGGGGGCTCACCGAAAAAAAAAACAAAACAAAAACATGTCCGGCTGCCCCCACTCTGGCAACACCGCGCTCTACAGCACGAGCAACAGTGCGGTGGGGCTGGCCGGAAAAAAAAACAAAACAAAAACTAGCAGACGGAATCCGAGAGAGGAAAAAAAAAAAAACTAGCGTCCGATGCAACCCCCTGTACTCAACAACCCGGTAGAGAAAAAAAAAAAACAAGAACCCGGCTAAATACAAACAGGAATGGAAGACTGAGCGGCAACAGAAGGGCAAGACTTACGGCCGTACCTGCGTGAGGTACCCGCGGAAGGAGGTCCGGAAGCGGTCGATCCTCCTGGTCTCAACTCGACCCCCGAGTCACGCCGGATGTTCCCTCAGGCCCCCCAAAAAAACTCCTTCACTCTAGAGTCACCCAGCCAACCACCCACGATCAAACACGACAAACTGACTAAACATATACAAAACAGACAAAACAAAAAGGTTACTCTGCGAAAACGAGAGAGAGACAGCCAGAGCCCTTCACACCCGGACAGGCCCCCACAATTGCACGACCGACCCCTGGAGGTCTGCCCCGACAGGGTCGGGCTAAGGGGAGTGAAGGGAGTGACTGACCTCACACGCCCGCAAGAGACCACACAATAAAGATTACGATACCCCACCCCATTTATTCACACCACAAAATAAACATTCCCAACACAAAGCACCATGCACGATCACAATAAAGCACTCCAACGCACACAACATGCACAAACACGATCAAGCACTCCAACGCACACAACATGCCAAATCACGATCAAGCACTCCAACGCACACAACATGCACAATCACAATCAAGCACTCCCGCACCCCCAACATGCACGATTATAAATAAGTATTTCGCCATAAAGCGCACATGATCACACTTACAGCATTCCAGCACCATATGACAAATACACAATTATAAGGAAATATTTCTAGCATTGAGCCTTCCTAACACCATGGAGTGCGTGCACACCCCTGCCCCTGTCGAGTCTGCTGGGAAACACCCTGTCGCACTAGGTGCTCCGACGGTTGTTCTCGCAGGGAGTCGCTCAAAGCCGACAACCCTCGACTTCCAAGCGGGCAGTGAAGAGCGTGTCCCGGGGGGGGGGACGTAGCTGTTACTGAGGTCCTGGACGGGGGTCCAGGCCGGCCATCAAGACGGCGGGCGTCTCTACCACCCTCGGTCCCCCACCAAGGCGTGGCCTCGATCAGCGTGTGGCACCATCCCGTCCGTGGTCTCGACCAGACGTGGCCTCGACCGTACGTGCACCATCCGATCGTGCTCCAGGTGAAGTAGCTGGGAGGAGAGTCGAAGAGGAGGGAAGAAGAAGAAGGGGGAAGGAAGAAGGTACTGGAACCCTGCCGTCAGTACCGTCTGACCATTGCTGTCAAGTCTTAGCCACTCGCATGATGGGGGAGGGAATGTATTCCCAAAGCACACAGAAAAACTTTTCGAATCAAGTCTTCTCACACGATGCAGGTAAAAGACTGCATTAAAAACGACAGGGTTATAAAACATATGAATTATCTTCACTCTTCTCTCACTCACTCTTAACGTTTTCCCTTTCCCTTTGGAAATAAATCAACACAGCGACCATCGCTTTAAAAACTGCCACCACATTTGCAAAATAATAATTCAATGGCACAATTGTCACATTTTATAAACACATTTTAAAATAACACAAATTTCCAACCACGCATCCGAACGACAAATCATGCGTACGCACGCTCGTGAACATAAAACTCGTTCTCCTTGCACACACAAACAGACGGTGGCCGAAGGATAAAAGTCCGGGGAATGTGACAGGGGCGGACGAGCGAGACCAAGCAAGTTCAAACCCTGAATCACCAGGTTCTCTCCCTTCCCCACCGACTACCGCATCACCAGATACATAAACAGGAGAAAGAATTTTGGAATAATTTAAATGGCCAGGTTAAGATGAATTAACCAGAGAAAAGGTCTCACACAATATTTCTCTTACAATTTCGAAAACAAAAGAAAATTGCGCAAAGCGAAGACTAAGGGCCGGCTAACAACAACAAATCAAAACAAACAGACCACGAAACTGATGCTTACCAGCTACCCGTGGGTGACCCCGAAGAGGCGGGTCCCAAAAACTCTCTCTACCTCTTCCAGTCGAGAGGACAGAGGCGAAGATGCGGAAACCGAAGAAGCGATGTCCCTCTCCTACAGGCCGACTGCAGGAATTGAAATACTGACTGTACTCTCGACGATAGGTAAAGAACCTGGACTGGAGCAGGCGCCCCCAGAGACATCTTCCGCTCGAGTGAAGACTAACCTCCGTCAGCAATGGCGGCCAACATGCCATGCTGCTCACAGAGTGAGCATATTTCAAAACTAAAAGAAACGAAGCACGTGCGACAGGTAAAAAGACAGGCGAGAGGCCGATAACAGAAAGTTCGAGAGAAAGGTACCGGCCACCCGTGAACTTGCAGGTTGAATAGCACGGGCGGTGGAAATTAGAGAGAGAGAGAGAGAAAGCAAACCGAAGTTGAGCTGAACCATACCAAGGTGCAACCGCACCACAAGCCACACTAAGGGACGGGTACACGACAACAGCAACGACAATAAACAAATAAGTAATTCCGCCACCCTAGTGGGTCGAACGTCGTAGGCCTCGTGACAAACTCGTGACACTGGTGTATCTCCATTTGAAGTCAAAGGGAACACAGACACATTCAGCCGTGTCTCCCGGATGAGTCTGAACCAGCGGAACGAAAATGCCTTTGAGCAGGCAATATGAATTGATCTGTTTTCAGGAAGGGTTGCGATGGTTCCCATATGCTGCTAGCGAAAGGTTTGACATTTATGTTTCCCTGATGTCGTGCGCTCATATCCTTGTTCTCTGTCCAGTCCCTTCCCCCTTCCTCCTTTTCTATCTTTCATTTTAGATCTTTGCCAAGTCATCAATGTCAGGACGGGAGAATTGTTAGCCTGCGCTTGTTTTCTCCCACTACTAAATTGCTGAGAGAGAGAGAGAGAGAGAGAGAGAGAGAGACAGAGAGAGAGAGACAGACAGACAGAGACACAGAGACACACAGAGAGAGAATAT
>CM031614.1:37361451-37374963 GCA_018398815.1 Conus ventricosus
GGTCGCCTTTCCCCTGGTGTCAAAGTGTCGGACAGTATCCATGGTCGCCTTTCCCCTGGTGTCAAAGTGTCGGACAGTATCCATGGTCGCCTTTCCCCTGGTGTCAAAGTGTCGGACAGTATCCATGGTCGCCTTTCCCCTGGTGTCAAAGTGTCGGACAGTATCCATGGTCGCCTTTCCCCTGGTGTCAAAGTGTCGGACAGTATCCATGGTCGCCTTTCCCCTGGTGTCAAAGTGTCGGACAGTATCCATGGTCGCCTTTCCCCTGGTGTAAAGGGTGTCGGACAGTATCCATGGTCGCCTTTCCCCTGGTGTCAAGGTGTCGGACAGTATCCATGGTCGCCTTTCCCCTGGTGTCAAAGTGTCGGACAGTATCCATGGTCGCCTTTCCCCTGGTGTCAAAGTGTCGGACAGTATCCATGGTCGCCTTTCCCCTGGTGTCAAAGTGTCGGACAGTATCCATGGTCGCCTTTCCCCTGGTGTAAAAGTGTCGGACAGTATCCATGGTCGCCTTTCCCCTGGTGTCAAAGTGTCCGGACAGTATCCATGGTCGCCTTTCCCCTGGTGTCAAGGTGTCGGACAGTATCCATGGTCGCCTTTCCCCTGGTGTCAAAGTGTCGGACAGTATCCATGGTCGCCTTTCCCCTGTGTCAAAGTGTCGGACAGTATCCATGTCGCCTTTCCCCTGGTGTCAAAGTGTCGGACAGTATCCATGGTCGCCTTTCCCCTGGTGTCAAAGTGTCGGACAGTATCCATGGTCGCCTTTCCCCTGGTGTCAAAGTGTCGGACAGTATCCATGGTCGCCTTTCCCCTGGTGTCAAAGTGTCGGAACAGTATCCACGGTCGCCTTTCCCCTGGTGTCAAAGTGTCGGACAGTAACCACGGTCGCCTTTCCCCTGGTGTCAAAGTGTCGGACAGTATCCATGGTCGCCTTTCCCCTGGTGTCAAAGTGTCGGACAGTATCCATGGTCGCCTGTCCCCTGGTGTCAAGGTGTCGGACAGTATCCATGGTCGCCTTTCCCCTGGTGTCAAAGTGTCGGACAGTATCCATGGTCGCCTTTCCCCTGGTGTCAAAGTGTCGGACAGTATCCATGGTCGCCTTTCCCCTGGTGTCAAGGTGTCGGACAGTATCCATGGTCGCCTGTCCCCTGGTGTCAAAGTGTCGGACAGTATCCATGGTCGCCTTTCCCCTGGTGTCAAAGTGTCGGACAGTATCCATGGTCGCCTTTCCCCTGGTGTCAAAGTGTCGGACAGTATCCATGGTCGCCTTTCCCCTGGTGTCAAGGTGTCGGACAGTATCCATGTCGCCTTTCCCCTGGTGTCAAAGTGTCGGACAGTATCCATGGTCGCCTTTCCCCTGGTGTCAAAGTGTCGGACAGTATCCATGGTCGCCTTTCCCCCTGGTGTCAAAGTGTCGGACAGTATCCATGTCGCCTTTCCCCTGGTGTCAAAGTGTCGGACAGTATCCATGGTCGCCTTTCCCCTGGTGTCAAGGTGTCGGACAGTATCCATGGTCGCCTTTCCCCTGGTGTCAAAGTGTCGGACAGTATCCATGGTCGCCTTTCCCCTGGTGTCAAGGTGTCGGACAGTGTCCATGGTCGCCTTTCCCCTGGTGTCAAGGTGTCGGACAGAAATCCATGGTCGCCTTTCCCCTGGTGTCAAGGGTGTCGGACAGTATCCATGGTCGCCTTTCCCCTGGTGTCAAGGTGTCGGACAGTATCCATGTCGCCTTTCCCCTGGTGTCAAAGTGTCGGACAGTATCCATGGTCGCCTGTCCCCTGGTGTCAAGGTGTCGGACAGTATCCATGGTCGCCTTCTCCCTGGTGTCAAAGTGTCGGACAGTATCCATGGTCGCCTTTCCCCTGGTGTCAAAGTGTCGGACAGTATCCATGGTCGCCTTTCCCCTGGTGTCAAGGTGTCGGACAGTATCCATGGTCGCCTGTCCCCTGGTGTCAAAGTGTCGGACAGTATCCATGGTCGCCTTTCCCCTGGTGTCAAAGTGTCGGACAGTATCCATGGTCGCCTTTCCCCTGGTGTCAAAGTGTCGGACAGTATCCATGGTCGCCTTTCCCCTGGTGTCAAGGTGTCGGACAGTATCCATGGTCGCCTTTCCCCTGGTGTCAAAGTGTCGGACAGTATCCATGGTCGCCTTTCCCCTGGTGTCAAAGTGTCGGACAGTATCCATGGTCGCCTTTCCCCTGGTGTCAAAGTGTCGGACAGTATCCATGGTCGCCTTTCCCCTGGTGTCAAGGTGTCGGACAGTATCCATGGTCGCCTGTCCCCTGTGTCAAAGTGTCGGACAGTATCCATGGTCGCCTTTCCCCTGGTGTCAAAGTGTCGGACAGTATCCAGGGTCGCCTTTCCCCTGGTGTCAAAGTGTCGGACAGTATCCATGGTCGCCTTTCCCCTGGTGTCAAGGTGTCGGACAGTATCCATGGTCGCCTTTCCCCTGGTGTCAAAGTGTCGGACAGTATCCATGGTCGCCTTTCCCCTGGTGTCAAAGTGTCGGACAGTATCCATGGTCGCCTTTCCCCTGGTGTCAAGGTGTCGGACAGTATCCATGGTCGCCTTTCCCCTGGTGTCAAAGTGTCGGACAGTATCCATGGTCGCCTTTCCCCTGGTGTCAAAGTGTCGGACAGTATCCATGGTCGCCTTTTCCCCTGGTGTCAAAGTGTCGGACAGTATCCATGGTCGCCTTTCCCCTGGTGTCAAAGTGTCGGACAGTATCCCATGGTCGCCTTTCCCCTGGTGTCAAAGTGTCGGACAGTATCCATGGTCGCCTTTCCCCTGGTGTCAAAGGTCGGACAGTATCCATGGTCGCCTTTCCCCTGGTGTCAAAGTGTCGGACAGTATCCATGGTCGCCTTTCCCCTGGTGTCAAAGTGTCGGACAGTATCCATGGTCGCCTTTCCCCTGGTGTCAAAGTGTCGGACAGTATCCATGGTCGCCTTTCCCCTGGTGTCAAAGTGTCGGACAGTATCCATGGTCGCCTTTCCCCTGGTGTCAAAGTGTCGGACAGTATCCAATGGTCGCCTTTCCCCTGGTGTCAAAGTGTCGGACAGTATCCATGGTCGCCTTTCCCCGGTGTCAAAGTGTCGACAGTATCCATGGTCGCCTTTCCCCTGGTGTCAAAGTGTCGGACAGTATCCATGGTCGCCTTTTCCCCTGGTGTCAAAGTGTCGGACAGTATCCATGGTCGCCTTTCCGGTGGAGTTATAATGTTTGTTCGTAAAGAACTAGTCAGCACATAGAACAAATTCATGTAGAATATGACAATGTAATTGTGTTAAGACTGTCTAAGAGACTTCTTGGAACCGCTAGCGATTGTGTTTTACTAGGAATGTATGTACCCTCCAGAAAACTCACCTTATTATAAAGAAACTGACATATATAATGGTACTCTGCTACTTGAGGCACTTCTACTAGAATTAGTTAGAGATTATGGAGATATGCCAATTATCTTATGTGGTGATTTTAATTCTAGAACTGGTTCCATGAACACTAGCATTGCTGACCCGGTCGATGAAATCTACGAAAATGGGTATTGACCACGATGACTATCAATTTGACAATGAAACCAACAGATATTCCAATGACCAAGCTTTTAACGATTTTGGGAAACTGCTTATAAATGTGTGCCAAGAATTTCAATTAATAATACTGAATGGTATGGAATCATTACATTTTCCAGGGGTTATACATACATATCACAAACAGGTTGCAGTGTTGTTGACTATTTTATTGTTTCCCGTTGTTTACTGTCAAAATGCAAAAAATGAATATTTTGCCAATGACTGAATCAAAACATTTGCCTGTAGACCTCTACATGAATACTTCTTGTGGTGTTGCTTCCAGTAAAATTGAATCAAAGTCCTTTTCAATAAGAACATATAAATGGGATGAAGAGAAAAAGATAGAGTTTATAAATAGAATGAAATCAAATCATGTTAATGATTTATTAGATATAGCAGCATCATTGATTGATGTTGACATTAATGGAGCACTCAATAAATTTAATGAATGTTTCAATTATGCGGGTGAGTGTATGGAAAGATTAATCGTAATTAGAGGTGAAAAGCAGCAAGCATGGTTCGATCAGGAATGTCGACAACAAAGGAAATCGCTTAGACAAGATTAAGGAAGATTGTAACGCACGTTTGAGTAAAGATGATAATAGTGTTTGCACGCAGCCAAGAAAAGATCTTGACAACGACAGACTAAGTATTCACAAAAAAAGAAGAGAATACAAGGAACTCCTAAGACACAAGAAAAAAGCACACAAAGAGCAAATCATTGCTAATCTGCAAAACAATATAAAAGACCCAAAGAGATTTTGGGATACTATCAGATCTGTTCGACCAAGGTCTAATGGTCAAAACTCAATTAGTACAGAAGAATGGTACAACCACTTCAAAGGAGTTTTTAATGATCCTGTCACTGATTCTGTCGATGACAACGAATTTGATGATGTACATGTACCCATTGATAGAAATTGTGATGAGCTAAATAGACACATCTGTACAGAAGAGGTCCAGGTCGCGATCAAAGCTTTAAAGAGTAACAAGGCAGCAGGGCCTGATGGTATAATAGGTGAATTTTTTAAGAACAGTTCAGAACAAATAATTCCATTTTTCGTTAAATTATTTAATTTTCTTTTTGATAATAGTCTCTTTCCTGATGAATGGTGTTTGTCGATCATACATCCATTGCATAAAAAGGGAGATTTGAGTAACACTGATAACTATAGAGGCATATCACTGTTAAATATTGCTAGTAAACTCTATAGTTTTATTTTAAATAAACGAATTACAAAATGGATTGAGGACAATGATATTGGGGAAGAACAAGCAGGATTCAGGGAAAATCATAGCACATTCGATCACATATTTACACTTTATTCTTTGATTCAAAAACAGTTAATAAGGCACAGAAAATTGTATGTTGCTTTTATTGATTTTCGCAAGGCCTTCGATTCGGTCAGTAGGGACAAACTGTGGACTATATTGTATAAGAACGGTTTTCCATGGGAAGATTCTTTATGCTGTAAAAAGTATGTACAATGTCGTTAAAGCCAAAGTTCGTGCTGGGGGAGATATGACGGACACTTTCCTGTGTCCTAGAGGCTTAAAGCAAGGGAGGTCTGCTCCCTGTTCTTTTCTCACTCTTTATTAATGAGTTGACAAAGGACATTCTAAGATGTGGTAGGCATGGCGTTCAGTATCTCCTGATCTATTGAGTTGTTCATACTTTTATTTGCTGATGATGTCGTTTTGTTTTCTGATAGTGTTATAGGTCTTCAGAATCAGTTGAACGTGTTATTAAAAACAGCGAACCGACTGGATCTTATTGTCAACCTGGATAAATCAAATGTAGTTGTCTTTAGAAATGGTGGTTATCTGTCTTCATCTGAAAAGTGGTCTTTGAAACCAAGAACTACAAATTGTCAATATGTATAAATACCTTGGAATTTACCTTTCACTAGACTTTCTTTTTCACATACTCTCAAAGACCTAGCAGTTAGAGCAAGAAAGGGTGTAGCAGCAATTATTAGAGTATTATGGTCTGTAGGTGAACATTCACCTGAAATATTTTATAAACTGTTTGACTCCCAAATACAGCCAATACTTACATATGGATCTGAAATTTGGGGATTAGCTACTGATCAAGAACACATTGAAAAGGTTCATCTGTCGGCATTAAAACGTTTTATTGGTTTTAGTCCTAAATCACCTAGACAATTAATTTATGGGGAAACAGGTAGATATCCTATATTTATAAATACGTATATTAGATGCATAAAATTTTGGCTTAGATTAGTTAACTTGGATCAATATAGATACTCTAGAAAAGGTTATGAGATGTTATTATACTTACAATCGCAAAATTATGTCACTTGGGCGTGTAGAGTCAGAAATATTTTATACCGATATGGTTTTGGGGTTGTGTGGGAAGCCCAGGGTGTGGGAAATGTTAATATTTTTATTTCAGAATTCAAACAAAGGCTTATTGATTCGTTTAGTCAGGAATGGCATGCTGCACTGGAAAACCATGATTTCTTCCAAATTTATTTGAGTCTTAATGATACTATATCTTGCAAAATGTATTTACGTCAAATCAATAATTTTCGTTTGCGAAATGTCTCGCTAAATTCAGGATTGGTATGTCCCCCCTTAAACATAGTTATCTACAATTCAGAACGAATGTACACAGTAATGAAAGGGATTGTCCTTTTTGTTCTAACATAATTGAAAATGAAACTCACTTTTTATTTGTATGCCCAAAATATAATGAACTTAGAGATGAATTCATTCCTGCTAAGTATTCTAAAAATCCATCCCTGTCCAAACTTACTTTACTGCTTTCATGTGAAAATCTTGTAACAATTAATAAGTTGTCTATGTATATATGTAAGTCACTTAGTTTACGAAAACAATGTACAGTTGATATGCATATGAATGCATGATGAATGCTCTGATTATTATGTACCTCCATTGTATGGGCCAGAGGCCTAACAATTAAAACATTTTGACTTTGACTTTGACTTTGACTTTGACTCCTCTCTCTCTCTCTCTCTCTCTCCTCTCTCCTCTTTTCTCTCCTCTCTCTCTCTCGTCTCTCTCTCTCTCTCCTCTCTCTCTCTCTCTGTGTGTGTGTGTGTGTGTGTGTGTCTTTTTGCTGTCTATATTTCTATCCCTTTGTTCTGTCTCTCCCTCACATTCCCTCCATCTCTTCTCTCACTTGTACTCTCCATTTCTCTTCCCCTCTCTCTCTCTCTCTCTCTCTCTCTCTCTCCTCTCTCCTCTCTCTCTCTCTCTCTCTTCTCTCTGACATTTTAGCTGTCTATATTTCTATCCCCTAGCTCTCATTCTATCCCTCACATTCCCTCCATCTCTTCTCTCGCTTATACTCTCCATTTATCTTCATTCTGTAACATACTAGATACAGCGGTATAATACCATATTTGACGATTTTTTAAAACCAAAAAGTCCATAGCAACAGAAGGGGGTTGGGCCTGATGTGTCCGAACATTGTCCTGTGACCTGTCATCCGTGACGCCATGATAGCACGAGGCCCCAGAGAATGACACAGAGCCAGTGTCCAGTGCTGATAACTTCAGTGGGCAAGTCACAGGGTGTGACAGGCTGCTGTGTGGAGTGATTGGCGCTGCGTCTGTTTAGTTCACACTGTGATTACACTGGAAGATTGAGGTCTTTGATCGGAAAGTGTGACTCGTCCTCTGCAAGTTCATGTGCACACACACACAAAAAAAAATGGCATGCTTTAGTGCTTTCGAAAAATAAGTTGAACGTATGAAATCTACGTATGCAGGGAGACTCTCTCTCTCTCTCTCTCTCTCTCTCTCTCTCTCTCTCTCTCTCTCTCTCTCTCTCTCTCTCTCTCTCTCTGTCAGTGTTTGTCCAAGTGTTTCTGAAAAAAATAAAATAATACGTATACCTACCTATTCTTTTAAATACGATAAAGCACCGCTCCCTCCTTCCCTCCCTCCCTCCCCCCCCTCTCTCTCTCTCTCTCTCTCTCTCTCTCTCTCTCTCTCTCTCTCTCTCTCTCTCTCTCTCTCTCTCTCTTCTCTCTCTCTCTCTCTTCTCTCTCTCTTCTCTCTCTCTCCTCTCTCTCTCTCTCTCTCTCTCTCTCTCTCTCTAGAGCTCTCTCTCTCTCTCTCTCAAAAGTGTTTGTAAAAGTTTTATTGTTTCAGGCAGTGCCTGTTTGAGTTCGAGAAGGCATTGCTTGGTTGTTTTGAAGCGGTTCTTGTATGACTTTTAAGACAGTGCGTGTTTGGCTTTGGTTCAACACTCGTTTAGTGTGCAGATGACGCTTGCTTGGCCATCACGTGGTACTTGATTGGCTGAAAGGCGATGCTTGTCAGGCTTTAAGACGGTGGCTGTTTAGTTTGGATTAAACGCTTGGTTGGCTTGGATGTGTTCCTATTTTGGCTTTTAAACGCTTCTTGTTTTGCACAGGAGCAGTTCTTTACGTGGCTGCGAGATGTTTGCCTGTGATGAGCAGTTTGCCTGGCTTTGAGGCGGTGCTAGTCTGGCATCAGGGTAGTGCTGTTTGGCTTTGAGGCGATGTCTATTTGGCTTCGAAGCTGTATGTCTATGGCTTTTATACAGTATCTGTTTGGTTTTGAGACGGTGCTTTTTGGCTTTGAACAGATGCTTGTTTGGCTTTGAACAGACGCTTGTTTGGCTTTGAACAGATGCTTGTTTGGCTTTGAACAGATGCTTGTTTGGCTTTGAACAGATGCTTGTTTGGCTTTGAACAGATGCTTGTTTGGCTTTTGTGGTGGTGCTTGTTTAGTTTTGAGGTGATGGCAGTGTGTGACGCATGCTTGACCTTGTTGCAGTGCTTGCTTGACTTTGATGTGATGCTTGTCTGGCTTTGAGGTGATGCTTGTCTGGCTTTGATGTGATGCGTGTCTGGCTTTGATGTGATGCTTGTCTGGCTTTGAGGTGATGCTTGTCTGGCTTTGATGTGATGCGTGTCTGGCTTTGATGTGATGCTTGTCTGGCTTTGATGTGATGCTTGTCTGGCTTTGAGGTGATGCTTGTCTGGCTTTGAGGTGGAACACGTCTGGCTTTGAGGCAGAGCTTTCTTAGGCTTGAAACATTGACTGTTTAGCTTGGTGGTAGTACCGTTGTGGTTTTGCAGTGTGTCTGTTTGTTTTTAAGGCGGTGATTGGTTGTCTTTAGGGTCATGCGTCTGTGGCTTTTTGTTTTGGTTGGCTTTATGGTGGTGCTGTGTTCGGCTTTGAGGCAATGCTTGTTTGACTTTGAGGAGGTCAGTTTTAAAGAGAAATTATGATTATTCCGCTAGACAAAAAGGAACAAACAAATTGCAAGACAAACACGACGCTTTTCGACCTCTTTGGTCTTCTTTGGGTAAGATAAACAGCAGTCAAGACAATGAAAACGACGAACGAGCAGCCTCTTATCTTCTCAAACTGGGCACAAAGGGAGATGGTTTGCGGCTTCAGTGTGTGCATATTTAGCTTTAAAGTTGCCCTTGTTCGTTTGGACTTGAGGTGATGGTTATTTGGCTTTCAGATATATTTTTTTTATTTGGTTTGGAGGCGGTTCTTGTCTGGCTTTGAGGTTTTGTTGGTTTTGCTATGAGGCTGTGCACTGTTTCGCTTTGATGTGATTCGTTTTTGGTTTTGAAGCGCTGCTTTTTTTTAAGCCATTGGAGCGGGGCTTGTCTGGTTTTGAGGAATGCTTGTTTGGCTCTGAGGCGGGTCTTATCTGGCTTTGAAGCAGTGTCTGATAGGCTTTGAGAGGGCGTCGGCTTTTAGGCAGTGCTGCTTGATGGGCTCGATGTGGTGTTTTGTTTGACTTTCCAGCAGTGCTTGTTTAGCATTAAAGCAGTGCTTGTATAGCATTTGAGCACTGCTTGTTTAGCATTTAAGCAGTGCGTGTTTAGCATTTAAGCAGTGCTTCTGTAGCATTTAAGCAGTGCGTGTTTAGCATTTAAGCAGTGCTTGTTCTTGTTTAACATTTAAACAGTGCTTTTTTAAAAGCATTTAAGCAGTGCTTGTTGAGCATTTAAGCAGTGCTTGTTTAGCATTTAAGCTTTGCTTGTTTAGCATCTAAGCAGTGCTTGTTTAGCATTTAAGCAGTGCTTGTTTAGCATCTAAGCAGTGCTTATTTAGCATTGAAGCAGTGCTTGTTTAGCATGTAAGCAGTGCTTGCTTAGCATTTAAGCAGTGCTTGTATAGCATTTAAGCAGTGCTTGTTTAGCATTTAAGCAGTGCTTGTATAGCATTTTAGCAGTGCTTGTTTAGCATTTAAGCAGTGCTTGAATAGCATCTTAGCAGTGCTTGTTTAGCATTTAAGCAGTGCTTGTATAGCATTCGAGCACTGCTTGTTTAGCATTTGAGCAGTGCTTGTTTAGCATTTAGGCAGTGCTTGTTCTTGTTTAACATTTAAACAGTGCTTTTTTTAAGCATTTAAGCAGTGCTCGTTGAGCATTAAGCAGTGCTTGTTTAACTTTTGAGCTTTGCTTGTTTAGCATCTAAGGAGTGCTTGTTTAGCATTTAAGCAGTGCTTGCTTAGCATCTAAGCAGTGCTTATTTAGCATTGAAGCAGTGCTTGTTTAGCATTTAAGCAGTGCTTGCTTAGCATCTAAGCAGTGCTTATTTAGCATTGAAGCAGTGCTTGTTTAGCGTTAAGCAGTGCTTGTTCTTGTTTAACATTTAAAGAGTGCTTTTTTTTAGCATATAAGCAGTGCTTCCTTTGCATTTAAGCAGTGCTCCATTAGCATATAAACAGTGCTTGTTTAGCATTTACGCAGTGCCTGTTCTTGTTTAGCATTTAAACAGTGTCTTTTTTAGCATTTAAGCAGTGCGTGATTGGCATTAAAGCACTGCTCGTACAGCATTTAAACAGCGCTTGTTTAGCATTAAACAGTGCTTGTTTTTGTTTAACATTTCAGCAGTGTTGTTTTTTTGTAGCATTTAAGCAGTACTTGTTTAGCATCTAAGCAGTACTTGTTTAGCATTTAAGCAGTGCGTGTTTAGCATTTAAGCAGTGTTTGCATATGGCATTTAAGCAGTGTTTGTTTATCATTAAAGCAGCGTTTGCTTAGCACTTAAGCAGTATTTGTTTAGCATTAAAGCAGTGTTTGTTTACCATTTGAGCAGTGTTTGTTTAGCTATTTACGCATTGTTTGTTTGTCATTTAAGCATGTTTGTTTACCATTTGAGCAGTGTTTATTTAGCTATTTACGCATTGTTTGTTTATCATTATGCAGTGTTTGTCATTTAAGCAGTGTTGGTTTGACATTTAAGCAGTGTTGGTTTTACATTTAAGCAGTGTTGGTTTTACATTTAAGCAGTGTTGGTTTTACATTTAAGCAGTGTTTGTTTAGCATTTAAGCAGTGTTTGTTTCACATTTAAGCAGTGTTTGTTTTGCATTTAAGCACTGTTTGTTTAGCAATCAAGCAGTGTTTCTTTGTCTTTCATGCGATTTTTCTCAGCTTCTAGGGAAGGTGTAACTGACTGTAGGAGCATTTGTTTGGTTTTAAGCGCATCATGTTTGACTTTGAGTCGGTGCTTCTTTAGCTTTGAGTCGGTGTTTGTTTGGTTTTGAGTCGGTGTTTGTTTGGCTTTGAGTCGGTGTTTGTTTGGCTTTGAGTCGGTGTTTGTTTGGCTTTGAGGCGGTGTTTGTTTGACTTTGAGTCGGTGTTTGTTTGGCTTTGAGGCGGTGTTTGTTTGGCTTTGAGGCGGTGTTTGTTTGGCTTTGAGGCGGTGTTTGTTTGGCTTTGAGTCGGTGCTTGTTTGGCTTTGAGTCGGTGTTTGTTTGGCTTTGAGTCGGTGCTTGTTTGGCTTTGAGGCTGTGCTTCTTTGGCTTTGAGGCGGTGCTTCTTTGGCTTTGAGGCGGTGCTTCTTTGGCTTTGAGGCGGTGCTTCTTTGGCTTTGAGGCGGTGCTTCTTTGGCTTTTAGGCGGTGCTTCTTTGGCTTTGAGGCGGTGCTTCTTTGGCTTTGAGGCGGTGCTTCTTTGGCTTTGAGGCGGTGCTTCTTTGGCTTTGAGGCGGTGCTTCTTTGGCTTTGAGAGGTGCTTGTTTGGCTTTGAGGCTGTGCTTGTTTGGCTTTGAGGCGGTGCTTCTTTGGCTTTGAGAGGTGCTTGTTTGGCTTTGAGGCGGTGCTTGTTTGGCTTTGAGGCAGTGCTTCTTTGGCTTTGAGAGGTGCTTGTTTGGCTTTGAGAGGTGCTTGTTTGGCTTTGAGGCGGTGCCTGCTTGGCTTGAGGCGGTGCTTCTTTGGCTTTGAGACAGTGCTTATTTGACCTTAAGACAGTGCTTATTGGACCTTAAGACAGTGCTTATTTGACCTTAAGACTGCTTATTTGGCTTTGAGGCAGTGCTTATATGGCCTTGAGACAGTGCTTATTTGGCCTTGAGACAGTGCTTATTTGGCCTTGAGACAGTGCTTATTTGGCCTCAAAATGGGGCTTGTTGACTTTTCTGAAGTGATGATCGTTTAGTTTTGAGCTAGTTCGAATTGTGTAGCTTTGGGATGGCTTCTCTAGTTTCGCGTTTTGCCTGTGTCATTTCCCATGCCCACAATCACGTTTAAAACCACACAGGCAGCTACAATCAGACGGTCCTGTCGCCGACCCTCCATCACGTGAGATCGCCATGAGGCTATCCTCAAAGGAGGACGCTGCACAACTTCCGAATCATTTGAGCGGTGTTCTTTCATTCCAGTTTTGACTTAACACACACAGGACGTACGGCCAACTGCTTCCTCAGATTCACCGACCTTATCGATTTTGACACAGATCAATTGTAGGTGATCGAACGACTGAATATCTATGTCATTTTAACTACAATGCAGATTCCATTTAATGTTTAACGTCTGCCTCACCCTTCAGCATTATGTTCACGAACAAGAACATTTGTTAAGAAGAAGAAGAGTTAGGATGAAGAAGAGGGGGTAGAAAGGAGTGGGAGGAGGAGGAGGAGGGGGAGGAGGAGGTGGAGGAGGAGGAGGAGGTTGAGGAGGAGGAGGAGGAAAAGAATAGGAGGAGGAGGAGGAGGAGGAGGAAGAAGAAGAAGAAGAAGAAGAAGAAGAAGAAGAAGAAGAAGAAGAAGAAGAAGAAGAAGAAGAAGAAGAAGGAGTTCAGTCATAGTAGTAGTGGCAGCAGCAGCAGCAGCAGCAAAAGTAGTAGTAGTAGTAGTAGTAGTAGTAGTAGTAGTAGTAGTAGTAGTAATAGAAGAAGAAGTAGAAGGAGAAGAAGAAGAAGAAGAAGAAGAGAGACGAAGAAGTATGAAGACTAATTCTTCTTGTTCATGTTTTTCTTGTCCTTATTCTTGTTGTTGTCGTTGTTGTCGTTGTTGTTGTTGTTGTTGTTGTTGTTGTTCTTTTTCTTCTTCTTCTTCTTCTTCTTCTTCTTCTTCTTCTTCTTCTTCTTCTTCTTTTTCTTCTTCATCTTCTTCTTCTTCTTCTTCTTCTCACGCTTTTTTCCCTTTCTTTTTTCACTTTCTCTTTTTAAGAACAAACAATGACATATTCGTTCTTGAACGTACTGGGTTTTTTCTTCCATGTCACACTACTTTAAATAAATAAACACTGCAACGACAGACATCTATTGATTTCCTGTCATATGCGCTACTTTTAGCATTATTGGTGCTGTTGTTATTGCTATATCACAATGAAAATTTATGAACATATGTGAAATAAACATTATACTTCTTTATTTAGTGAACGCCGTCCTACGGATTTTTTTTACTTTCTTTTTATTTCCGCCAATGACTTTTTTTTGTCCCATCCTCTGTGCCATCTCAGTGGCATTGCACCCATGCCGCTCATTCCCAGCGCCCCCTCCCCCTCCCCCTTCCAGGTCCACAGACAAACCCCGATCCCGCCCCGCCGCAGCTCCGGCACCGGCAATCTACAGGGAGCAGTCAAGCTCAAATCGTTAGGACTTAACCCACCGGAGGAGACACTGCACTGCTGCCGCGTCACTTCAGTGGTATTTAATGGCGCCTGTTCTGATC
>CM031614.1:37375063-37377563 GCA_018398815.1 Conus ventricosus
CAGCATACGCGGGACACCACCTACTAAGCCCCTGCTGACGACACTAATAATTATTGCTTAGCCGCGAAGCCGGCATGTGAATGAGCTCTCCCACCGGAGGACGCCACCACGTCCGTCCAACGACAGCCCCCCCCCCCCCCCCCCCCCCCCCCCCTCCCCTCAAATTTCCCGACACCGGTGACCCCGACGGAATCAAACCAAGATCATAGACATGAAGAGGACATCGAAAATGAGGTCACCATGAGATCAGAATTTGAGACTTTTTTTTTAATGCTGATGGATGAGACTGAGGATAAATGATAATGATTATGATGCTACGGGTTTCCATTCCGGTCTGATACTGCATGACAGGGCTGTTACTCTAAACTTACTTTCATAACGCATCCTGGCGTCAACCGGTCCCGAGAGATACAGACACCTGCAGTGTTGGTCAGGAAATTTGATCAGCACTCTCAGAGACGCAGCCATTAAGTGGATGGATCTCATCTGTGTGGTCCCTGTCTTCCCAACTGAGCCTGTAGCGAACTCAAATCTAGAGAGAAGCCGGTCGCAGCAGAAAAAAGTCCTACATGGCTCTGAAGGGAATTGAACCCACGACCGCCCAGCCGGGAATCCGCGAAGCCAACTACTTCGCCACGGCGGCTGGTGGTGCCACTGAAAAATTTATGAGCATGCTGCTGGCGGAATTAGATCCTGGAAAAAGGCCTTCCACGCTACTTTCTTTTCAAGCATTCTTAATACCTGTCTGTTCTAGCCCTCGTGTTGACTTGTTTGAAGTGAATACAGACGATTATCGGCTGACTACTGGCCCTGCATGTCGTCTCCCCCACAGCTCCCTTATCCCTCTCCTCCTCTGTCCTCTTTCCCCATTCGATCTCTCAATGCACACACACACACACACACACACACACACACACACACACACACACACACACACAAATAGCAATGTTGGCACAGTCACACAGCTACGCAAGCGTGCGCGCACACACACACACACACACACACACACACACACACACACACACACACACACACACACACACACACACACAAGCGTGTGCGCGTGCACGCATTCACGCACGCGCGCGCACACAAACACACACACACACGCATGGTCTCTCTCTCTCTCTCACACACACACACACACACACACACACACACACACACACACACACACACACACACCTCAGCCACAGGAGAGAGAGAGAGAGAGAGAGAGAGAGAGAGAGAGAGAGAGAGAGAGAGAGAGAGAGAGAGAAGAGAACAATAAACACAATTATATCTCTCCCCTTTATTCTTTCAAATCTAACACTATACACAGACTACAGACGCTGTAGCATGTTGCAATCTTCAACAACATAGGCAGGACAGAATTTGTTTGACCCATCGGAGAAACCGCTCTGCAATTGTGTTACAGTAACAAATTTCAGAAGTAACAACGTAGCATTTTTTTTTTAAACTCTTCTCTGTGATGTTTTCCACTCAAAAGATACAAACTCCACCCGCCATTTCAATAATAACAAATCCGGAAATTACTGTCAATGCGATTCGTTTTTCACTAAAATTGTTTATCGAAAAGATATACGAGTATATGCTTTAAAAAAAAACATTTTTTGAGGGTTGCAGTGCCTACTGTTGTTTGGACATAGGGATCTTTTTTCGTCTTGTACTATTATCATTAAACTTGTAGCTTTGTATTTCGAGTGCATCTTTGTCAGCTTACCTTTTCACTGCAAACTGACAAATATCAAAGACTGGTTATTAAAGAAAAGACGTGACCGGGGAAAAAACAACAACAACAAGAGTCATGTATTATTACATCCCCTAAACACAATTCTAAACGAGTATCAGACTTCCTGGCGCAGTGCGAGGTTTACTGCCCCCTGGCGAGTGGAACCCAGTGTATAGACAAGTTTCTCAGTGTGCAATTTTATTTTCCAGTTGTTTTGTACAATTCTCCATAATTTCTCAACGTTAAGTCAGTCACCAACAGCATTTCTCCCCCCCTCCCAGCAACATTCTGCTCAAAGGGAGGCCACTCACACTCTCAAGTCCTTCCTAACTCTGTTGACCTCCCGTGGAGGCAGCCTCCCACCCTCCAGCACGTGTCTTAGTGCTCCAGATTCTCCGCCTGACCAGCGGCTAACTTCTGGGGATCAGCCTCACGCTTGCCGATGCGGACAAAAGAGGATTGTCCCATGCGGGCGATGCGGTCAAAGGTGCCAAAGTCGCCGGCTTCGCCACCGTCGTCGCTGGAGGTTCGTCCGATGCGGACAAAAGCGGAGGAAGGGATTCTGCCGATGCGGACGAAGGAGGAGGCTCGCTTGTTGAGGTCCTCCGAGTCCAGGTAAGGGTCTGACTTGCCGATGCGGACGAAGGAAGACATGCGTTTGATCTCTGGGTCTGACTTGCCAATGCGAACAAATCTGAAACAGAAAGAGTGGGTTTGGTATGTTACTTGGTATGTTGTTGTTGTTGTTGCTGTTGGTGTGTTGTTGTT
>CM031614.1:37387563-37390063 GCA_018398815.1 Conus ventricosus
TAATTCTGAGAGAGAGAGAGAGAGAGAGAGAGAGAGAGAGAGAGAGAGAGAGATTGTGCAAGCCTTTCCCGTTTGTTAAAGACGTTGCTGATAGCTAAAAAAAGACTTTGTTGATTTTAAAGCTTTTGCTGATTGTTTAAGCCGGCTTTCACTGATTTTTTTACAGCCTTTTCTGAGTGCTACAGCCTTTGCTGATTGTTAAAGATTTTGCTGATTGTTAAAGACTTTGCTGGTTGTTAAAGACTGTGCTGATTGTTAAAGGTCTACTTTAGAGGTTTTCGATAATTGGTCAGCTTATGCAGAAATATGAAATGTTTGATAAATTGGTAAAATAAACATCCGATTCGCTCCCGATCACACGAAATCGATCCGCGAAAGTGGCATTTTCACCTGTAATCAAGAAAACGGGAGGTAATCAACTAAATCTTGGCATGGCTTAACTACTCTTGGATGTGACGTCACATGATGGACTGGCCGTCAGCCGCGACCTACACAATAAGCCAACGGCGACAGAAAGCGATTCTGATGGTTCTTGCACATCTCGATCAGTATTTAATTTATCACGTAAAAACAGTGACTATGATTGCGACAGCCAATGTAGCTCTGGGGATGTTTCTGCAAGGCCTTTACCTTATCAGTTTGAACGCTAAGTTCTTTTTACCACGTCAGTTCCAGCTGGACCACGGAAACGAGCTATTCAGTTCCAGCTGGACGCCCGAACACATCATTCCGAAGGCGTACGGACTTTACCGAAGTCTCGAGGGAGGCTACGGACTGACTTTTTGATGCGATCACGCGTGGACGGCGAGCGGAGATTCTCCTTCCTCAAGCCTTAACGTGTTCATTCAATTTAACAAGTGTGATCTGTCCATAGATAAGAACAGAATAAACGTGCGACCATCGTACTCATCTGTACGAGCTTACCACTCCGCCTTCAAAGTATACGCGCACAATGCAGACGAAGTTTTTGATCCACTCGAACGGGCTCGGCAATTGTCGGAACAGCTCGTTTCCGTGGTCCAGCTGGAACTGACGTGGTAAAAATAACTTAGTGGCCCGGCATGGTTGCACCAACCGAATCCACTTCTTTCGAGTATCTGGATCAGATGGAAATGTGCGCAAAGAATATCCGTCTCCTGCTGAGCTGCTGCACTCGCCTACAGCACAATATCTGCCACCCCCTCGTGACTTTTTAGGCTGTGGGGGATCGCAACTCGTGTTGATTTCACTTGGCGCTGGCTTGTTGTGTAGGTCGCGGCTGACAGCCAGTCCATCAAGTGACGTCACGGTTTTCGGTCTACCGCGCGGGGTTTGAACAGGTGTGCAAAACTCTTTTTTTATCTGTTAAATTCTTCCGGCGACTTTTTTTTGAAAAAATGAATACCGTACTGTAGTTATATGACATGTAGACCTGTTTTTAACAAATTATCGAAAATCTCTAAAGTAGACCTTTAAGCCTTTGCTGATTGCTAAAGACTGCTGATTGTTAAAGACTCTGCTGAGTGTTAAAGACTTTGCTGATTACTAAAGACTTTGCTGATTGTTAAAGACTCTGCTGAGTGTTAAAGACTTTGCTGATTGCTAAAGATTTTGCTGATTGTTAAAGACTCTGCTGAGTGTTAAAGCCTTTGCCGATTTTGCCAAAGATTTGCTGATTGTTAAATCCTTTGCAGATTGTTACAGATTTGTTTTTGTTTTTTTGTTTTGTTTTTTTTTTCCGCTTGGGCTGTCCCATCTTCTGTACCACCTCAGTGACATTGCACCCACGCCGCTCATTCCGAGCCCCCGTCCACAATCACAGCCTGGTCAGTCCCACCGCAGCCCCGGCACCGGCAATCCACAGGGAGCAGTCAATGTCAAGTCGTCAAGAGGCAACCCACCGGAGGAGACACTGCACTGCTGCCGAGTCCCTTCGGTGGTGTTCACTGGCGCCTGTTCTGATCTAACATACGCAGGACACCACCTACTACCCCCCCCCCCTGCTCCCTACTGACGATAGTGATTGCTCAGTTGCGGAGCCGGCGTAAGAAGACTCTCCCTCCGGAGGGTGCCACCACGGCCGTCCAACGACAGTCTCCATGGACCCGCCGATGCCGGTGACCCCAACGGAATCAAAACAAGGCCACAGACGTGGAGAGGACATGGAAACTGAGGTCACCATAAGAGCAGGGCATGAAGGGCCACAGAATTTGAGACTTTTTTTTTAATCAAATGCTGATCAATGAGAATGAGGATGATGAACATGATGCTACGGATTTTCATTCCGGTCTGAGACTGCATGACAGGGCTGTACACTACGCTTACTTTCATAATTTATCCCAGCGTCAATCAGGCCCGAGAGATAATTATAAACACCTGCAGTGTTGATCAGGAAATTTGAGCAACGCTCTCAGAGCTGCATCCATTTAGTGGATGAAACTCGACTGTGTGGTCCCAGTCTTCCCAACTGGGCCCATGGCAATCTCAATTCTGGGTAGGAGCCGTCGGGGCAGAAAACATC
>CM031614.1:37395063-37415810 GCA_018398815.1 Conus ventricosus
ACACGCCTCATTGGCTACTGCTGGCCACCACAAATGCCGCCGCCGATACTGACCGGCTGTCGTAAATCTCAGCTGTAAAGATGCTGCCACACAGTTCGTTTCAGTCGCCTGCTTGAGAACGACGACGACGGTGGTCCTGATCGATACCAAACGACTTGGACGTCAACGTACAGCTAGCCGTGCGGTTTTGTTGAAACGGGGTGACAGAGTAGATGTCTTAATGCTTACATCCTCTCTCTCTTTTCGGCTTTCGTATTAACTGTCGGGATCGTCATGACTGTTGACCTTTGTGGGTCTCAAGTCGTGTCGTTGACCTAGGGTGTTGGTACAAGCGGACGTCAAGGACGTGCTGGGACGGATGGAGGAGATGGGGGGGGGGGGGGGGGGGGGGGGGGGGAAGGAGGGTAGGCTGGGATGGTTAGGCGGCCATGTGAGTAAGGTTTTTACCGACTTGTGAGGTTATGTTTTCCCTGTTCTGTTTGTTGTCTGGTTGTTGTCGTTCTGTCAGTCAGCAGGATATTTACACTAAAATGCTGGAATGTGAGACGTAAAAGCACGTACAAGCAGACTCCATGGTAACCTGTTTAGATCTCTGAGCTCTGACTTCTGAAAGAGATCAACAGTTGGTCAGCTGATCTAAGATTTTAACAGAAGAAAGATTAATTTTACCGAACCAAAATTCCGTGGTGTTTTTTTAGAAGCCGCATTCTAAAGGGTTTTTGCGAATTATTTTTTCATTATTTCTCTCTCTCATCTTTTTTTTGTTTTTTTGTTTTTTTGTGGTGTGTGAAATGACTCGTGAGCTGACTTCAACGCATTGACAGCAATGATATGGCCCTTCTCACGAACGGTTGGCTATAAGCAACATTTACTTTTCCCTAAACTCATTACCACAAAAACTACTTCTTAAACCCAATTTGAGTGAAACATGATGGAATAATGAGGCGTGGCCCCGGACGAACGCCCAACATTTAGGTGCCATCCGTAACAAAGGTCAGATTCATGAGGATTGTTTGACGCGTCAGACGGCTGCGAACTTCCGACAGCCTTTGTGGAAACCCGTTCACTTTTTGATACGATCATAATCAAAAGGGCAGATCTGGATCGTTTTTTAATTGGGGAGGTCTGCGTGTGTGTGTGTGGGTGTGTGTGTGTGTGTGTGTGTGTGTGGTGAGTGTGTGTGGGTGTGTGTGTGTGTGTTAAGGGAGGCGGGAGTAAATGTCCTGTTCCAACCATAGCATATCTGCATGCCAAAGTAATGGGCTTCCTCGACCAAAGCCTACCCTTTGAAATCATAGCACTGTACACACATATAACAGGTAACCCACAGCCTGCAAACAAACAGTAACCAACAACCCCTCAAAGAGGTAAACCCCCCCCAGTAACAAAGCTTTACTAGCCCCATTGGTGATTTTGGTCCACGGAACTCGACAACCAAATCCTGTTTATGTCCTGCAATCCGCTTCCTGTGTCATCAAAGCGCCAAACTTTCCCATTGATTCAGCGCTGCGGTCCAACGCATTGCCAGAACTGGTTACCCCTGTCATGGAATGGCGGCAGCATGGCCTGCCTGCCACGCGTGCGTCTCACGGTCCGGTGGTCAGAATCCGCGTGAGACTTGGAACAGTCGTTCCTACTGACCGAAACACACGGCTGAAACTGCTCACAGTGGATCAAGAGGAACAGCGGGCGTCACGCTTTAGGTTTCGTGCTTGGGGCTTTGCGTTTGTGTCATCGTCGGATGAGCATGGACAATTCCGCTGGCGCCCATGGAGAACAAACAACAAACAAAAACCAAACAAACAAACTGTCTGCATTGCGCACCTTCATGTGTTGTCGTTTCCGGAGCTTTTAGTCTTGTGTTAGCCCCCCCCCCCCCCCCACCCCCACCCCAACCATGCCCCCCTTCCAGCCCGTTTCTCGTCCTCTCCTCCTCTCCCACTTCTGACTCCTAGGAATGAATATAATGTCATGTTTGGTGATGCAGAGGCGCGGAATTTTTGCGTCATGCGTCAGTGTAGGGGGGGGGGTTTTGTGTTGTGGTGTGTGTGGCATGCGCACGCCTGTGTGTGTGTGTGTGTGGTTTTGTGTGTGTGTGTGAGTGTGTGTGCGTGTGTGTGTGTGTGTGTGTGTGTGTGTGTGTGTGTGTGTGCTTGCGCACGCTCGCGTGTGTGTGTGTGTGTGTGTGTGTTGTGTGTGTGTGATGTGGTGTGTGTGTGGTGTGGTGTGTTGTGGGTACATGCGCACGCTCGGGTGTGTTGGTGTGTGTGTGTGTTGTGTGTGTGTGGTGTTGTGTGTTGGTGTGTGTGTGTGTGGTGACCTAAAACTAATAATCCCCAAATGAAACTGGCTACCGTGCAACTGCAGGGTTTGATCAAACAGTCTTAAGGGCCCAAACCCCTCAACGGAAACAATAGTACTAACCGAGAAAAGGCGTAAGACCCAAAATCCATTCGGTCAACCTGTGGTGGCGGCTTGGGACACTGCTATGATTCTAACTAAGAGATGACTGACAGCGTGTGACATATATTGTCAGTCATGAAAAAGACGAGCGCGCGCACGACACAGAACACACACACAACACACACACACACTCACACACACACACACACACACACACACACACACCACACATACACACACACACACACACACACACACACACCCACACACACACACACAAAGAAATTCAAGCATTGAAGAATGTTTGTCAAACTTAAAAAAAAAATACTTGAATCACTGACGTTTGGCTTTTGATTCTTTCATTCTAAATAATTTATTTTTGGTCATAAACAACACACATGTGTCGTGCAGTAAAAAAAGAACAATGTGCTTGTGGGTGCCTTCGAACATTTTAGTCCGCTGCCATTTCCAACTTCTTCCGGACATGAGGAGGTGTGTTTGTTTTGTTTTGGTTTCTTTCTTCTTTCTATTTGCTTGTTTGTTTGTTTTTAACCAGCCACAGTTCACCCGACCACATCCTTAATTTAGAGTCCTACTAGATAAACGATGGACACATTTATGATAGCTATTCGTTTCCTAACAGTAATTCCCGAAATCCCTAGTTAAAAAAGGCCCCGCATAATTAACAATCGATAAACGACAATAATAAGAGAAATCAGTCAGTTTTCACAGTGTCTACCGGGAAAAGAAGTTACTTTGTGGGAAAAAGAAATACAGGAAATCGGTTGCTACCACTGTTCGTTTCCTCTCTCTCTCTCTCTCTCTCTCATCTCTCTCGTCTCGTCTCTCTCTCTTCTCTCGTCTGTAAATACATCTCTCTCTCTCTCTCCTCGTCTCCCAATCTCATCTCTCTCTCTACTCTCTCACTCTCTCTTCATGGAACACCTGAGAGAACATTGGTAGTAGGTAATTCATCTATATTGATGATTTCCGCGGAAAGCAGTTGTCCTCTTTCTTTTTATAACACGAAAACGGAATTCCATCTGCACGATTTTGTCTCTGACATACGGTTAGTGAGACCCTTTCGAATCGGCTCGTATACCTATTTTTTTCATATTTGTACCGCCGTCATGTTGTGTGTGTGTGTGTGTGTGGGTGTTGTGGTGTGTTTGAGTGTGTGTGTGTTGGGGGTGGGTGGTATGGTTAGCGTTAGAATCAGGTGTGTTTGTTGTGTTTGTGTTGTGTATTGTGTGTTTGTGTGTGTGTGTGTGTGGTGTGTTGTGGTGTGTGTGTGTGTGTGTAGTGTTTTAGTGTTAGTGTGTGTGTTGTGGGGGGGGGTGGGGTGTAGTGTGTGTGTGTAGTGTTAGTGTTTAGCGTGTTGTAGTGTCAGTGTTAGCGTGTTGTGTGCGTGTGTGTGTGTGTTAGTTTTGTGTGTGAGTGTGTGTGTGTGTGTGTGTGTAGTGTTAGTGTTAGCGTGTTGTGTTTCGTGTGTGGTGTTTGTGTTGGTGTGTGTGTTTGTGAGGTGTGTGTGGTGTGTGTGTGTGTGTGTGTGGTGTGTGTGTGTGTGTGTGTGTGCGCGTGCGTGCGTGCAAGCGTTTTGACAGCGCGCAGCTTGGCTAAATAGTTTTCAACGATGATCTTCTCCATTGTCACATCACTCTCGTTTATGCCTGCGGAGATCAATCAGGAGGCGCAAGATATTTCACAGGTTCGCAAGTAATAAAAACGACGAGGGCGTTCTAGAGTGCGGGACGCGCTCCCGCACAAATGAAGACGTACGAGTAGCGTGGAAACAGGGCCAAGTTTTTTTGTATTTTTTTTTTTTTGTTGTTTTTTTTTATCCACTTTGTGGGTGGGTGTGTGAATCTCTATGAGAGAGCGCGCACGACCCTCTCTGAACCAGTGTTTTTATTACTCGCACGCTGGCTGTTTTAGTCGCACTTCTTTTTTTAGTTCTCATCTCTGTCTCATTTAATCTGAACTCTCTCTCTCTCTCTCTCGTCCCTCACTCGCCTCTCGTCTCATCTCTCTCTCTCTTCTCTCCTCTCCCTTGTTAGTAAGTCAGCGCGGAAAGGATAAATCCTTTTCTTTTCCCGTGCTGATTCTTTGTCCTCATCGGAAACTTTTTTTTTTCTCAAATTTTCGTGTGTTTCTTGTTCGCCTGCTCGTGTTCGTTTCGTTCTGTTCATTCACGTCGTTGCTCTTTCTATGACTGTTAGACCTTGACAGGAAGCTTGGCCGTTTGTCTGAACGACAGAAGGGCAACACAGACTTTTTCCATCAGCTGACAGGGCCAGTGTGGTTATTTGTTAGCAACTCGCTTGGAGGATTGGTCCAGATCTTCTACCGTCTACTTCTAGCTTCCCCATTCCTTCGCCATCCTCCATCTCTGCCTCCCCTCCCCCCCCCCCCCCCCCCCCCCCCCCCCCCATCTCTTCCTCGCATACCTGCAAAGAAAGTCCCCCATCGAAAGGCAAACTTACGGTGGGAAAGGCGAACTTAAGGGGAAAGGCCAAACTTACGGGGTGAAAGGCGCACTAACGGGGGAAAGGCAAAACTTACGGAGAAAGGCGAACTTAAGGGAAAGGCAAACTTACAGGGAAAGGCGAACTACGGGGAAAGGCAAACTTACGGGGAAGGCAAACTTACGGGGAAATGCGAACTTGTACGGAGAAAGGGCGAACGTACAAGGGAAAGGCGAACTTACGGGGAAAGCAAACTTACTGGGAAAGGCAAACTTCCTGTGGAAAGGCAAACTTCCGCGGAAAGGCAACTTACGGGGGAATGGCAAACTTACGGGGAAAGGCAAAACTAACGGGGGGAAAGGCAAAACTTACGGGGAAAGGCAAAACGTTACGGGGGAAAAGGCGCACGTACGGGGGAAAGGCGACTTACAGGGGGAAAGGCGAACTTACGGGGAAAGGCGAACTTATCTGCAGGTGCCCACCAAAGTAAACAACAGACTGGAATGAAAGAGTGACTGTGGTCCTTTGAAGTAAGCCCTTCTCCCCCTCCCTCCTAATGCCCAAGACTCTCACCCCCCCCATCCCCCCACCCCCTCGTCCCCCGCTGCCCTACCGCACTCCCCCCCCCCCCCCCCCCCCCCCCGCCCTCCTCAAATCAGATGTGTTTCATCCTTTGACCAAAAAACCCCCCCCCCCCTAAAAGAAGAGTGACAATCAGGAGAGAAGATAAAAGAACGTAAAATAGATAGATAGATAGATAGATAGATAGATAGACAGATAGATCGATAGATGGAGCGAGAGAGAGAGAGAGAGAGAGAGAGAAGTGAGAGAGAGGAAGGGAGGGAGGGAGGGAGAGAGAGAGAAAAAAAGGAAGTAAAGAAACTGATTGATTGATTGATTGAATGATTGATGATTATTGGTGATTGACTGAGAGAGAGAGAAAGAGAACCGAAGAGAAGAGAGAAAACAGACAGACAGACAGACAGACAGACAGACAGACCACATAGACCAGAGACAGAGAGAGCATGTAATCTATTTAAAAACGAGAAAGATCCAACCCGGCGTTTTCTATTCTCATCTGAAATGTCGTGAGAAATACACTCCAACATTTCCCCATTGATTACTGGAAATACCTTGAAAGATGCTAACAAGACTTTATCACCAATGTTCACTGAATACTGTGCATATCTCTCCAACTAGACTAAATACTGTGATGGATGACGCAGCACAACCCTTTTTCCCCAATGTTTACTGAAATACCACAATGGACACCTCAAGAACCACCCCCCCCCCCACACCCCCATTATCTATATAAATGCTATGATGGACACAAACATCCATTTCTACCATCTCCTAATACGAAGCAAAAACAAACAAACCGCACACCACCCCAGAACTTCCCCGTTTTCTGATGATCAGCGGCGAAGGACAACAAAGACAACAAAACGCCAACCTTCTGCAATTGATTGCGGGTAGTTTCCCCTGACCCCTGTCTGCAGTGGAGGTCGTTTGGAACGAGACATAAAACCAAGGTTTCCATGTGAAGATTCCGTATATATCAGCATAATTCTTGTCCACTAACTGTACGGAGACTTCTTCTCGGGTTAAAAGGGTTTACCAAGGAGAGTATCCACATAAATCATTCACACACACACAGATACACACAGACAAACACAACAAAGGCACGCGCGCGCACACACACACACACACCCACATACACACACACACACACACACACACACACACACACACGCACGCACGCACGCATGCACCACGCACGCACGCCACGCACGCGCTACGCACACACACACATGCACGCCCGCAACGCACACGCAGGCGCGCACACACACACACACACCAACACACACCATACACCACTATCTCTCTCTCACCTCTCCTCTTCTCACTCTCTTCACTCTCTCTCTCTCCTCGTCTCTCTCTTGACCTAACTCAACCCATATACCTTCCTATCGACTTACCGGTCAGTCTGTCTGTCTGTCCTGTCTTCTCTCTCTTCTCACTCTTCTCTCACTCTCTCATCTCTTCCCTCCCTCTATCCTCTCAATATAGCTATCTAAAACCTATCTCTACGTATGGTGGCACTGGTGTATGGTGACGTACCATTTTTGAGGGGAAAGTCGCCAATATATCACTCTCAGAAATATATTTGACGATGAACTTTGTAGAGTCAATAAAATGCGATAAGCTGCAATACTATATCCACAATACGGACTATCATTGTACTAATACAATAACGACGCAAATAGTTCCTGTTTCCTGTTGCTGATGCTGCTGTTTTTGTAGCTTTTTTTATTATTGGCGTTGTTGTAGAATTATCCGGGTGAAACAGTCAGAGAAGGAAAGTACTAAATCTCGTCCTGTCCACTTCCTAATGATGTCAAACGAAGCATGCTGGGACGAAGGGTATACTTGGATCCAAAACGATGTAGGAAAACATGAGACTCGCTATTCCATCATTTTTGTTCTCTAGCACCCTCTAAGCCCTGTATTATCATGCTACAGGTCTAACGTCGTGAAATATCACAACAAATGGCATCACGAGAGAGAGAGAGAGAGAGAGAGAGAGAGAGAGAGAGAGAAGAGAGAGAGAGAGAGAGAGAGAGAGAGAGAGAGAGAGAAAGAAAAAAGAGAGAAAGAAAGAAGAGAGAAAGAAATAGAGAGAGAGAGAGAGAAGAGAAAGAAAGAGAAGAGAGAAAGAAAAGAGAGAGAGAGAGAAAAGAAAGAAAGAGAGAGAGAGAGAGATAGAGAGAAGAGAGAGAGAGAGAAGAGAGAGAAGAGAGAGAGAGAGAGAGAGAGAGAGAGATTGGAAGAGAATTTAATAGGCGCCGATCGTGTCAAACACAACAGAACCTGCAGATGGTGCAGCACCGCCCATTTTATGTCATAAGTCAGGACAGAAGATTTATTGCCTGCGTCCTGTGTGGGTGGCGTTGGGAGATGAAGTAAAGACGAGGGGTGTGCAATGTGGAACGAGGGGGGTCTGCGCGTGGGGGGGGAGAGAGTGAAGAGAGAGAGAGAGAAGAGAGAGAGAAGAGAGAGAGAGAGCGAGAGAGAGAGAGAGAGAAACAGACAGACAGACAGAGAGAGACAGACAAAGAAACAGAGAAGAGACAGAGAGAGAGAGGAGGGCTATATAAGAACCCAATATAATTACTAAAGGTGCGTGCGTGCGGGTGTGTGCGCGTGCCGTGCGTGCGTGGCGTGCGTTGCATGCGGTGTGTCGTGTGTGTTGTGTGTGTGTGTGTGTGTGTGTGTGTGTGTGTGTGTGTGTGTGCACATTGTAGAAAAGTGATGGAAATGCAATATAATTTTTAAAAGACAACCCATCCTCTTTCGTTTAAACCTGGCGTGAGCTTCAAATTGTATGTACCAATTCAAGTCGAAACAACAACCCAGAGGCAAAAACAATGTTAGCACCAAGCGGGGGGGGGGGAGCTCACGGGAAGACAACCCATGGGGGGGAAAGGAAAAGATAAGACATGGGCAAGTGCTTCCCGCAGTTGTTTCCCCTGAAAGTGGGTCTCTGAATCGTGCCTCTTCCGATGCTGACACAGACAGCTTGTCAACTAGCAAACCGATAAACGCCACAGTCCCTTTCTCCCAATGGGAAGACAGCTAACCCAGAACCGGGCCAGTCAGGAAGCCCGACGTAGATGATAATATTGTAGAGTAAACACATGCAAAATGCGAAGACGAAGTTTAAACTATCTAGTCTATTTCAAGTCCCTTCATCTTCGAAAAGAACAACTTCAATGTTGTCAATAGAGGTCTTGCACAGGATAAATGTTGTCACTAAGGGCCTAACACAGAATAATGTGTTGTTATTAGAAGGCTGATATTTAATGATTATTGTTGTCCTTGGAGTTTAATATAGGGAAAACTGTTGTCATTAGAGGGCTAATACAATGGACAATACGCGATAACCAGGGCTAATGTAGGAATAAAATGATATAATGTGGGCAAATACAGGATAATATTGTTATTAGGGGGCTTGCACAGAATAAAGTTGTCATTTGAAGCTAATATAGGTCCACTGTTTCATTAGAGCTAGTACAGAAGCACCGTTGTTAATCAGAGGCTAATCAGGATACATATTTGCTCGTAAGTGCTATTAGAGGATAAATGTTGTTATCAGTAGGGCTAACACAGAGAAAATCCTTATTAACAGTAGGCTAATAAAGGATAAAAACCTTTTATTTTTTGTATTAAGGGCCAACACAGAGTAAATACTATTATTAGTAGGCTAATAAAGGACACATTTTGTTATAGAGGGCTAACACAAGATTAAATTTTGTCACTAGAGGGCAAATACCGGGATAAATGTTGTCACCAGAGGGCTAACACAGGACATAATGTTGTCATTAGAGAACTAACACAGATATAGTTGTTCGTTATTAAAGTCAAGAGGTTTAAAGACAAAAGAAATCTTTTATTGGATAGACTGTGTTAGGCAGGGCTGGATCACAGAGTTTTTAAAGGTGGGGTCTGTAATTATTTTAGGCCCCGGGATCCGTGGGCCGCCAAGGCCCAGTTGGGTCTAGGGGCAAAGCCCGGTGGGGGACCAGGGACGGGGGGGGGGGGGGGTGGGGGGGGGGGGGGGGGGGGGGTGGGGGGTAGAGGGGAGAGGCAAGCCCCCGGCCGAAAAATGGTTTTGACATGTTAAAAGCTGTTTTCGTGGCATATCCGTGAGCTGGGCAGACATTATTAATATAACGTTTTATCAATTGGGAGGGGGGCGGTGGGGGTGCCAGATGTACGGTACAGTGTGAAAGAGAAAGAGGACGTGGGGCTTGCTTTCATCTTTCTTTCTTCTTTTTTATTGACCTGATGTTTGTTTGTTTTGTTGTTGTTGGATTTTTTTTAGCCGTGGGGTGCTGTAGAAACCAAAGCACCCCCCCGCTGGATCCGGCCTGTTAGGACTTAGTGTGCGTGACTGCGGGACGAAACAAACGTAAGTTTTTTAATAGTATGATCACTGCTCGAAGTATCCAAGCGAACACTGCATGTGTTTTCATGTTCTGGTCTGTCACCGTCGACCCTGCGGGTTCCAAATAGTGCGGCAGAGCGGAATGGAGGAAAATGTTGAAAAGTATGTCCACGGCCTTTATCATTAGTTTTAGTGACTCATCTCTCTCTCTCACTCATCTCTCTCTCTCTCTTTCTACCTGCGTTCTTCTCTCTCTCTCTCTCTCTCTTCATCACAAAACACACAACAAAACACACACACACACACACACACACACTATCTCACTCTCTCTCTCCTCTTCGCACTCTCTCTACTCTCTCGGCACTCTCTAGCTTTATTCCATTTCTCGAAATTGTTATGTAACGGCCCTGTTTTTCTTAAAAACTGGAGTAGAACAGATAAATGTCTGTTCTACTTCCACTTGCTTCCACCACCAATATTTTTGGCGAAAGTGGCCTAAAAGCCGCCTTTCCTGTGGCGGAAGCGAGAGAGAGAGAGAGAGAATCACCTCACCGGCAGACAACAGACCGACAGAGGAAGAGAGAGACAGAGAGGAGACAGACAGACAGACAGAGATGCGGGCCAGACACACACACACACACAACGCAAGCGCAATTTACTGTTCACAGACAAGTAAGACGTCCAATAACCCAAAAAAAACGATTAACTACAAACAAACATACTGTACGGGTTATCGATTTTAATACAAAAAATTACTAACCTTTTCAGATTTTAGTTTTTTGTTTAATCCTATGTTATTTACTTGGTCGTTTCAATAACGATCATTTTCGCGAAAACATTCTTCAAATGAGTCTTTGTCATTCATGTTAAATATGAACTAAACAGTCCTTTTAACTGTTCTCTAAAGTCATTTATAACTGATTTCTAATTCTTCAATAAATCCACACACTATCCAGCATGTCTTTCCGCTGAAAGCTAGTTTCGGACAAGATTTCTCTTTTAAACTATGTCTCTTTCTGCCGAACAGTCATACTATAATAATAGTGTCTGCGTTCCTTCAAACAGTCTAAAAAACTGTTCTAAACACTCAATGCCGTTATTGAGCTAGGATCACAAATAATATGTCATCACTGTCCATATAAACCTTCTATATGATATGCTTTGTTCCATTTAGTGTTGGACAGAAAACCACATAGATCAAAATTATAACTATCAACTGTTTGTAACATGTCGATGATAATATTTTTTTTCCACACCAGTTTGCCCACAAATTAGTGAACATGAGGGGTTTTTTGTCATAAAGTTTAACTGCTCCATAGTTTTATAACAGAAACTTAATCTAATCCAGTTAATGTTTGTTATCATGCTCCTGATTAAAACTTGTTCAGTATAATAAAATCCTATAAGGCTAAATGTGTCAGAATTAATCCAATTCAGTTTCTGTAAAGATTGTTTCTATTAGACTAATATTGATTTTGTTGCTTATGTTTAAACCTTAATATCCTCGCCATTGTGAAGAAGACGACGGTAACTTTAAGTTTTTCACGTCTAATTTTTGCCAGCTAATTAGAAATCTTTAGAAGACGCACTAACGCCCCACAACCCCATCCCTCCCCTTATCTTTTAACAGAAATTTCATATATCATTGTGAAACGCATCTCCTATTTTCATTAGCGGAATGAACTGTAATTTTGTAGAAGCTCTTTTAAAACCGTTTTCTCTTCTGTGAGGATGTACTGTTATTTCCCATACGGCTTTATTTCAATTTCTTTCGCGACTATTGTCATCTGGCATAAAGACTTACGTGTAAAGGGCCAATTGAATGCTTTTCTTAACTTATTTTGAACGGCTAAAATAGTAAATGGGCTTATGAATTCAAATTTATTTCCATTCTAAATATGGTTCTAGATGCCATTGTAAGAGTGCAGGTTTTCGGAACTATTTTTATATTCATACAGCCAACATTATTGCTTCTAGATTGCGCTGTGTTTCTAGTTTAGGCAACTTTTTGTTGTCGCCAACCTCTTTCGTTTATAATCACCCGTCTTTAGTGTACTCCAAACCATACAAAGTGCCTATCTCACCAGTCTGTTTCACATCTGTAACGTCTGCAAGGTCCTTACAAATTCAAAATTTATTACACCTCACAGCGCTAATGTAACTCTTATTCTTCTGGCCCACGCGACATGTTTTTAGTAACAGTTTATTATTTTATTTCCAAAACAATGTGCAGGTTACACATATTACAATTTCCCCTGTTTTGTCAATAATTGTTATAATAAATGATCCGAAACGCCTACCACAAACTAATCTTTAAACTGTTATTAGGGATTGTATAATTTTCATAATCGCAATATGCAGCTTTCCTCCTGCCGGAAGAGCTTCTTAAAACAGTTGAGGGCCTTCCATCATATAAGTTTTTCATCGTGCTTAGCTCATCTAAAGAACAAAGGTAATGAATGTAATGCAAGATTGAGCGGATTTTCTCACCTCATCAGTAGGTATTTGTCTGGCGCAACTCTAAAACTATTAATGTCCACCGATTGTCAGGTTTTTTTTTTTTTTTTGCCAAAAAAGCCCCTAACATTTTAGTTAGCTCTTATCAAATAGTAACCTACTACTTCTTTTTCAGGTTTGGAATGTAACAGTGTTGTCAAATAGCATTGTTAAGTTGAGATAATGCAAAGTGTACTCATTGCATCATTTAAATGAGCAAAAACCCGTAAATAACCATCAGGTATTGTTAACCTGCTACTTTGGTCCCCAGAGGTTTTGTCAACATTTAGAACCTTATTATTCTCCTTGCTTCGCTTAATTAAACCATACGGAACTTTGTAGAATAATTCAAGGAGCGCGACCATTTTTGTCCCCGCAATAGTAATCAATATCAAGTTCTACAAACGAAGGGCGGTCATGGTTGTTGATTGTTTACTAACATTTTTTTGAACAAATAAAAATGAGCGCTTCAAAATATACTTGATGCAAAATATTTCTGTTGTGGCCACACTAACAAACTTAAAAATAAGCACTTGATACTCTATGACATGCTGTACCCAGACTGCCTCTTTTCATAAAAGGTGAGTACTCCATTAAAGCAGATAGCTTAACCCCCCTATTGAAAACGACCACATCACAGAAAGCGTGAGTTAGGTCATCCGATGCAGTTTTATCAAACCAGTTAAATTTGCTGTGTTTTGCGCATCAACTGGTGTGGGCGTTGTCGTATGCTGATCATTTAAAATCACCATGATCCTTTGGTGAGGTCAGGTAACAAGATTTCAATTTCTATTACACCTTCAGACGTATTTTGCCTGAATTCAAGCTCCATTACCAAATGACAAACCCGTTTAAATCCACTCGAGCAACATAATAGACAATGAAGGCTTTTAAAAGGATCAAGTAACGAATTCAATTTAACATCAACATGCTTAGACAAAAGTTGGATCGATAATCATGGCCTAGGCGACCTTTAATTTCGGGCAACCACAGAAAGTTATAACTATGACTGTCATCTCCTTTCAAATCCTTTCTTTTTTGCACACCTGTTGACCCGCCCTACAGCAGAGCATAAAACAGCAAGAACAACATTATCTAATACCCATCTAAGGGCCTACCTAGGCGGGCATAGAACGAATAAACGACTCTATTCGTACTTACGTTTGGTGTTTGCTAGGGGCGCAACACAGGCAAGATCGAGCAAACTGATCCCTCTACGGGGCTTTGACGCACAAAAACAATACTTAGCAAATTTACGACGCCATTAATTCTAACAGTTGAATTACCTTCAAGTATTCAAAGGTACCAACATGTTTTACAATACTCAGACGAAAGTAGAACTTTGCTGTTGGCACTGGTTTATACCATGCTGCCTTCTGACACCAAAGACTCCAGATAGGTACAATAATAAACTAAAATAATGAAATTCTTAATAGGGCAGGCAATGACCAGAAGGTGGGAAAAACGACATAAACTCTGAGCCAGTAATATTATGGGGGGGGGGGGGGGCAAACAATTAAAAGAACACCCAGTTAAGTCATCCAATCCCCGAAGTCCAAACCCCAAAATTCATTGAGACTTCATAAAGCTGGCGGACCTGTTCCCGATGACCATGAATATGAAAAGGACAGCGCTTGTTTCTTGATTAACTGGCCTAGATTACTTGTCTAATCTTACTATATAGAAAACCCAACTATTACGAGAACTAATGTCCATAAGTGCTCGGCCATAAATGCCAACTACTTTGCTTGCAGTAGACAAAAGGCCAGCGTGACAATACTCCCTAATATTCCTGTAATGCGTCCACGGCCTTTACTGGCTAAGATTTTTTTAATAACTCGCAAGAAGACAATTGTTTTTTAACCATGATTTATCAGGCGGAGGAGATGGCGGCGGGGCACTGAACTTTGCCCTCCACCACCGCCTGTAATAGCCATTACCAGTGAACTTATTGCAAATCCATAAAGCCGTTATAACGCTTGCTAATGTACAACCTTGCTCTCTAAACAACGTTCGTATTCTTCTGCTAGCGTGTGTCATCATATAAAATTTTTTCGATAGTTTCTCTATTCTGATCACGCAGTTGAGTTTCGTAATGGTCTCGTTAGTAGTCAGCACTTCTAGTCTTGCAGATCTTCTTTGTTCAAGATCTTTTAGTCTTTGTCTTATTCTTTCTTTAATATCAGGCCCTAAGTTGGCGTCATCAGCCTCAACGAGTTTTTCTTTTCTCTTGTTATACTCATCTAGTTCACCTAGTTTGCTAAATTGTTTGTTAATTTGCCTCTAATGGTTTCATAAAGTATGCTCGAAGGGCCGTTTTTTTCCTCGCATGGTAGCGGTGAGTCGTGTATAGTCTTTTAAAGCTGTTTCTTCTGAAAAACGTTTCAGCTTCTATGCATTTATTATTTCATCTGCCGGATTGTTTAATTCTTAAGTTCCATGTTTTGTATTTGGGGGGGGGGGGGGGGGTGAGCAGTTGAGTTCCTGCGAGATGTTTTGAAGTTTAGCAATGCATCCCTATCTATTCTTGGTCCTAACAAGACCAAGGCGATTTTGATCTTTTACACTAAGTCTTTGTATAATTGTACTCTTGGCTAAAAACTTTGATGGCCTGGTTTATTGTAAGCCGACAATTCTCCTGATCGCCCCTTACAAACAAATGACCATGCTTCTAAATTAAAATCATTAGGGGTCTAAAAAATCGGAGTTCTAGCCTAAACTATTTGTAAAATGCTCGACCGAACTTATCGGTTAATTCAACGGGCCGCATTGGAGAGCGCTGAGCGATGCCTGTGTCAAAGGGATCATTCACCATGTCGTACCTCCAGATCAAAAACAACATAATCTTCTTCGCCTTCAATTCCTGCGAAGTTTTTAAATAATTAACTTTTATTTTGTTTATAAAAAAATGTCACAAGTCATATGCTCCCGATTCTGACCCTATAGAAAGCAGAAAGAACCCTATGCTGAAGGGAAAATAAGCGGAATATTACTGTTCCAAATAAATCCATCTACAATTGATGCGGATTCAAAGTCTAACAGATAGATTTCCCAACCTATGAGCAGAAGATTTTCATGATTCGTGTTCCAGGCTCTGCACGGCTTACTTTTAACATAGAACTCGCTTCAACAACAGACCAACCAGAACAGTTTGTCACAGTAATTAGGGACGGGCAATCGTTAAGAAAAATAATTCTGAAAAACTTGAGGCAAGAAGTATTTTCTTTAAACATTGCAGACATAATTTTTAACCTATTCTGAATCTATTGCTAACCGCGAATGAAAGGTAAGGATCTGCGTTTCAAGGAATCGGCAATTAAGAGCACTAAACTTAGAATAGGCCGCCGAACTACTCGCCTCAGTGCCTAAAAGCACAAAAAGGCTTTAGCTGTAAGTTATGCGTATGGTAATCGCTTTTCCATCCCCTAGATTTTTGATTGTTAAAGCGCATGCACCTTACTTTCAAGGAGCATAAAAAGGACAGATTGTCATATGAACTAACTTTAAAAGAATACAAACGTGATTATCAAATTCAACAGACACCGAAGCAAAAGTACAGGCAATTCTGACATCTCGTTAGAGTTAACGTTTTTAGCAACCTTAAATTAGCAAAGCAGATTGGGATCAATATAAGTCCAAATTAAGCAAATATTACGAAAAACGTGCGTCTCATTCAACATATCCTAAAAGCAGGCATACGCTATATGAATTTTAGTTTTAGAGTCGCATAAAATCTCTTAAAGGTATTTTATGCTGTGTTAAGATTGAAGAACCATTCGCAAGAGCAAGTGAAAAAGTTTTTAATCCAAAAATAACGAAGGTACATATGTAACAATTGACGGCAGTCCTAACCAAATCTATGCCTAGGCGGACTTAGAGCCTATCATCATATGACGAAATAAGAAAAATTGTTTGGGGGTGGGAGGGGTAGAAGTCCAACAGCAACTTGCGTCTAAAGATCTACACCTTCAGCGAGATGTTAGGAGGCTTGCTGATTAATTTAACAAAAAAAACGGTTTTAATGGATTGACCCCTAAGGTCAACAGAGGATAATCAGTTGCATAGAAGTGAGAGAGGTAAAGAAGACGTAACCTACAAATTGAGAAAGAAAAAGAAGCTGATAAAACCTCTTAATGGTACATTTGTTTTTATTAATTGATGCCCAGCTGATATTGGAGCTATCAGATTACAAGAGTAAGATACTAAATAATTTTTCATTTATAAAAAGCATGGTCTGTTTAAGGTTTTTATCCCAAATGTGCCTACAGCACGAGATGCCAAAGAGACGAGATAGTAAAAAACCTAGCAAAAAAACCTTCAGATTAACAAACATTACATCAAATGCAACAAAAACTTAAGAGCAAGACCATTCAAATATAGCAAAACCAGACGAGTTATTCTGCTCCTTAATGCGGTTACATATGTTTTAAATACTGGAGCAATCGACTATAGCGCTGGCATCAGCAGGAACGAGTGTTTGGTCCTAGCAACGGGCCATAGGCCACCCGCATCTTACCTCTAGGCGGTTTGTCTGTTAGCTCATGGCGGTGGTGTTCATTAGCCGTAGGTGCAGCTATGCAAAAAATTAAAAACTAAACTCCAAAAGCACACACAATGGTTCAACTAATAACAGCTAAACTTAGTTCCTATACGCTGATAATAAATAAAGCGCTAGCTGACTTCCACACATCACGGATGAAGAAATATAATCGTTTATCAGGCCGATTTAGATGACTACAAAAGAACAAAGTTTGATCTTCAAAGAAATACTAGGACAAAGTTTTCTCAACAGCCAGACCCCGAGCCGATAAAAAAGGAATCTTAAAAAAAGTAAACGAGACATTAAACTCTGTTCTAAACACTCACATTAACAACACCAAAAGGTGTTTAAAAAATTTAGTTTAAGAAGTCCCAAGCGCAAAAAGACCGTCGATATTGATTCTGATAGCCGTTTGTATTTTTTAATTTAAATAATTATGTGGCTAAGAAAAGAAAGACAGCATGGCTAAGATATAGTGAAGTGACAAGACTAATTTTTTTGAAGGAATGCCTCGAGAGAGAGCGTTTATCAAGAGCACTGAATTGAATATTGATTTAGAAGTCATTGACACCAACAAACGTACAAGGCATGTGGTAGTTCATGCATTTCTCAATTCCAGGCAACTAACATAGACCCGCCAGTTTAAGTAATGTTTAGCTGTTTTAATCGACTATGTAACAATAAATGAAGAAAAATCAAGAAGTCTGGGTCTCAACTAAACAGCAGACTATTCGTTCTCCTAATGACTAAAACACCCGGATTGGGCATACGAACTGCTACACAGTTTGACGCTGCCTGGCTGAAGAAGCTAAAATGAGAGGGCTCTGTTGGTCAGAGGCGAATCCTTAGAGATTAGATTAAAACAGGCTAAGTAATTCACCGATTGTAGGCAAGGCTTACATACCCGCTACCTCGAGAGTTGGTTTCAAAGAGAGCATTTTAATAAACATAAAAAATTCAGACAACAATGTTTCATGTGGTGTGTTCTTGCAAGGCTGCATCATGACCGCGACCACGCAGAGATAGTGACTAACTATCGGCATACACCAAAGATCTTAACTCAATGGAATATCCAATTCCTGTTAAGGATAGACTCAAATTGATCATTGAAGAACAAAACAACCCAATAACTGTTAATGTATACACATGGGAAGAGGAAACAATTTTGGTCCAATTAAAGAGTCCAGAACAGTTCCAACAATAGGCGAACCAGCCAAAAGTCATGGTGGACTTACTCCTAATGTTTCCCACAGGGCTCACATACACATTGATACGCACAAAGAGCAGATTATTGGTCGCATACATCAAAAAACACTAACATACAAGAATTCCTGCAGAAGAATGTTTAACAAAAAGAATTCCACTGTGCAAGCCGCGAGGAACATATAAAACATTGTAAAAGTTCTGTAGACTGTAGAGACAGAACTAACTACGCCCCCCCAGGATCTAAAGTTAGTTTAAGACTGGAAAACGCTGCCAACAATCCATACGTAGTTTACGGCAGGACTTCGAGTCGCTTATTTGTTCCTTATGAAGGGCCACAACCATACAAAATCTGTCGGGGGGGAAAAACATCTTAATGAGTAATCATCAGCTTTGTTCATTTTCCTTCATATTGTTAGGTCCGGATGGCGTTTATTCAGAACCAGAATTATAAGAGGACTCCGGATGCAGCAGAAACATTCTTAAAACGCATGCAGCAAAGTGCGTAACGCCTGTTCTAATAAGCTAAAACTTATCTAAATCATAAAATGGCGGCCTGAAGACCAACAACAGTAATGCTCAGTCCACGCATTGTTGGATTTGGGGGAGGGATGAGCTAACGCCCAAGAGTGTAAACCCACAGTAAGAGACCCATGATCACATTAGTGGAAGTTTAAAGGGCAGCGCACAGTAAATGCAATCTTCAAACTAAAGTTTGATCCAAAAGACATGGAAGCTGCTTAATTCTTTCACAACTTCGAGGTTATGACTCTCACCTTAAAATGCAAGCAAACAGCCCTTCAGGGTAGCATGCATTGCACAGTCACAGAAAGTACATGTGTTTCACTTTAAATAACATTCTTTCTACGACTCTATTGCAGCACAGATGGCTCATTAGAGGGCACTGGCTATGTCCTTAAAGTGCCTCCCAATAACGAAAAATATTTGACTCAACTTCTTGTTAAAAGGGTGTTTACCCTTATGAATACATAACAGTTGGTAAAGGTTTGGGCGAAGATACACTTCCGCCTAAAGGCGCGTTCTTTTCTAGTCTTAGAGGAAAGGAAATCACGACTCCGATTTACCAGCAATGCTCAAGAAGCTTGGCAAAGTTAGATTGTAAAACGATGGAGACTATCATGACACCTATTAAATGGGCAGCTGTATGTTTGTTGGCGACGTCTTTGAAAAATTAAGAAGACCTGCATGAAACATTAAAGCCGTGGATCCCGCGACATGTATATTTCTGCCCCCGGATGAGCAGGGACGCTTTCTTAAAGTTATACTGTAGTACAGATTGAATTAATAGTCAGATTACCAATGAATCAGATGAATGAAAACGGATTGCGGTGGAGGAATTAAGTATGTCGCGCATCATTACTGGTAAAACCCAACAACAAATTCTAGGACGACTATATCCAAGTAAAAGGGTCCTAACTAACTTAAAGATTAAGATGCAAACAATCAGTAATGGTTGGGCAATGGGCAATCCCTTCATTACGCAACTTTAAAATGTACACAGGCGGCGATCCGAACAATATTCAAAAGGCATTAAAGTGGTTGACAGTTTAACGCCTGATCAGCAGCGCGGTTTCATTCTAGAAGTTGACTTAGAATATCCTCATGAACTCCATGACCTGCATAATGACTATCCATTAGCAGCAGAAAGTCTAAAGACGGATCCAAGAGAGCCGCCTAAACTTGTGCCTAATCTTCGGGGCAAAAAAAATTATGTCTGCCATTACAGACTTCTACAATTTTATTTAAGACATGGTTTAAAGTTAACAGCTGTTCATCGCTAATTGCTTTTGATCAAGAACAGTTCATGAAACCATACATCATGAAGAACCACTGATCTCAGAACTAAATCCGCAGATGCTTCAGAAAAAGACTTTTTTAAGCTGATGAACAACAGCTGTTTTGGAAAGGGACTATGGAGAATCCGCACAAGCGTAAAGATGTCAGATTAGTCACCAAAGAGAACGAAGAAATTTTAAGCTGACTTCAAAACCAAATTATCAGGACTTCAGAAGATTTCATGATCAGCTTTTTGGCATAATGATGAAAAAAAGAAAGTCAAATTGGACAAACCTGTATTTATTGGGTTTACTGTTTTAGAATTATCAAAGCTTTTGATGTTAGAATTTCTTTATGACTACTTTAAGCCCTCGTATCCTGAGTCCAGAGTACTTTACACAGATACAGACAGTTTTGTTATAGATATCCTACTGAAGACATCTATAAAGACATGGAAACCGAAGTAGCTAAAGGGCATGCAGGGTGGTACGACACATCTGATTACCCTAAAGATTCGCCTTTGCATTCATCCGTTAATAAGAAGGTTTTAGGAAAGATGAAGGATGAATTATCTGGAAAGGTGATCAAGGAGTATGTGGGGTTAAGGTAAAAATGTACAGTATTTCGAGCCAGGAGAAAATCATTAAGAAAGCAAAGGGAATATCTCGCAGCGTTGTGCAGTCAAACATATCACATGACAACTACAAAGAAGCATTGTTTGGCAATAAGACTTTTCATCATGACAACGTAAAACTGCGATCTAATCTACATGAGATCAACACAACATTTTGAAAACAAAGAAGTCATTAGATAGAACAAACACAAAACGGGTGTTTGTTAATCCAGAGTTTTCATATGTAATTGGGCACTGGAGAACCGTAAATTAATTAAAGCA
>CM031614.1:37416810-37443225 GCA_018398815.1 Conus ventricosus
CCCCTGAGGCAAAAAAATGTTACAAGCGATCGAGCTCAACGGGGGAAGACAACGTGAAAAAAGATAAGACATGGGCAAGTGCTTCCCGCAGTTGTTTCCCTGAAAGTGGGCTCTGAATCGTGCCTCTTCCGAATGCTGACACAGACAGCTTGTCAACTAGCAACAGATAAACGCCACGGGTCCCTTTCTCCCAATGGGAAGACAGCTACCAAGAACCGGGCCAGTCAGGAAGCCCGACGTAGAGGATAATATTGTAGAGTAAACACATGCAAAATGCGAAGACGAAGTTTAACTATCTAGTCTATTTCAAGTCCTCTTCATCTTCGATAAGAACAACTTCAATGTTGTCAATAGAGGTCTTGCACAGGATAAATGTTGTCACTAGGGGCTAACACAGAATAATGTGTTGTTATTAGAAGGCTGATATTTTAGGATTATTGTTGTCCTTGGAGGGTTAATATAGGATAACTGTTGTCATTAGAGGGCTAATACAGGACAAACGTGATAACCAGGGGGCTAATGTAGGATAAAATGATATTATTGGTGGGCTAATACAGGATAAGTATTGTTATTAGGGGGCTTGCACAGAATAAATGTTGTCATTTGAAAGCTAATATAGGTCCACTGTTGTCATTAGAGGGCTAGTACAGAACACAGGTTGTTATCAGAGGGCTAATCCAGGATACATATTGCTCGTAGAGGGCTAGTAGAGGATAAATGTTGTTATCAGAGGGCTAACACAGAGAAAATACTATTTTCAGTAGGCTAATAAAGGATAAACTTTTGTTATTAGAGGGCCAACACAGAGTAATTTACTATTATTAGTAGGCTAATAAAAGGACACATTTTGTTATTAGAGGGCTAACACAAGATAAATGTTGTCACTAGAGGGCTAATACAGGATAAATGTTGTCACCAGAGGGCTAACACAGGATAATGGTTGTCATTAGAGAACTAACACAGGATATATGTTGTCGTTATTAAAGGGCAAGAGGTTTAAAGACAAAAGAAATCTTTTTTGGATAGACTGGGGTTAGGCAGGGCTGGATCACAGAGTTTTTAAGGTGGGGTGCTGTAAATATTTTAGGCCGGGATCCTGGGGCCGCCTAGGCCCAGTGGGGTCTAGGGGCAAAGCCCGGTGGGGGACCAGGGACGGGGGGGGGGGGGGGGGAGGGAGGGGGGCAAAGCCCCCCGGCCGAAAAATTGGTTTTTTTACATGTTTAAAGCTGTTTCGTGGCATATCCTGTGAGCTGGGCAGACATTATTAATAACGTTTTATCAATTGGGAGGGGGGCGGTGGGGGTGCTGATGACGGTACAGTGGAATGAGGGAAAGAGGGACTGTGGGTGCTTTCTTTCTTTCTTTCTTTTTTATTGACCTGAGGGTTTGTTTGTTTTGTTGTTGTTGTTTTTTTTAGCCGGGGGGTGCTGTAGTACCAAAGCACCCCCCCGCTGGATCCGGCCCCGTTAGGACTGTGTGCGTGACTGCGGGACGAAACAAACGTTGTTTTTGTTGAGCACTGCTCGAAGTTATCCAAGCGAACACTGCATGTGTTTCATGTTCTGTCTGTCACGTCGACTTGCGGGTTCCAAATATGTGCGGCGGAGCGGAATGGAGGGGAAATGTTGAGAGAAGTATTGTCCACGGCTTAAATCTTTATTTTTAGTGACTCATCTCTCTCTCTCTCTCTCTCTCTCTCTCTCTCTCTTCTCTCTCTCTCTCTCTCTCTCTCACACACACACAAAACCACACACACACACACACACACCTTCTCTCTCTCTCCCCTCCCTCTCTCTCTCTCTCCTTCTCTGCTTTTGATTCCATTTCTCGAAATTGTTACGGCCTGTTTTTCTTAAAAACTGGAGAGAACAGATAAATGTCTGTTTTTATTTCCACTTGCCCACCACCAGTTTTTGGGCGAAAGTGGCCTAAAAGCCGCCTTTTCCTGTGGGGGAAAAAGAGAGAGAGAGAGAGAGAAATCACCGGCAGACAGACAGACGACAGAGAAGAGAGAGACAGAGAGAGAGACAGACAGACAGACAGAGAGGCGGGCAGACACACACACACACACACGCAAGCGCATATTACTGTTCTCTGACAAGTAAGACGTCAATAACCAAAAAAAACGATTATCTAAAACAAACATACTGTGCAGGGTTATCCCTTTTTAATATAATTTACTAACTTTTCAGATTTTAGTTTTTGTTTAATCCTATGTTTTCTTGGTCGTTTCAATAAATCATTTTCGCGCAAACATTCTTCAAATGAGTCTTTGTCTTCAGTTAAATAGAACTACAGTCTTTAACTGTTCTCTAAAGTCTTTTAAAACTGAGTTATATTTCTGGCATAAAAACCACACACTATCCCAGCATGTCTTCCGCTGAAAGCTAGTTTCGACAAAGGTTTCTCTTTTTAAAATATGTCTCTTTCTGCCGAACAGTCATCTATAATTAAATAGTGTCTGCGTTCCTTCAAACAGTCTAAAAAAACTGTTCTAAACACTCACTCAGTTTATTGCTAGGATAAACTAAATATATGTCATCATCTGTCCATATAAACCTTCTATTATTGATATGCTTTGTTCCATTTAAGTGTTGGACAGAAAACCACAATATGATCAAAATTATAACGATAAACTGTTTGTAACAGGTCGAGGATAAATATTTTTTTTTCCACAACGTTTGTCCACAAATTAATTTGAAAAATGAGGGGTTTTGTCATAAAGTTTAACTGCTCCATATTTTTTATAACAAAAACTTAATCTAATCCAGTTATTGTTTTTTCATGCTCTCTGTTTAAAACTTGTTCAGTATAATAAAATCCTATAAGGTCTAAATGTGTAAGATTAATCCAATTCAGTTCTTTTAAAGTTGTTTCTATTTAGACTAATATTGATTTTGTTGCTTGTTGTTTGACCTTAATATCCTCGCCATTGTGAAGAATGACGACGGTAATTTTAAAGTTTTTCAACGTCTAAGTTTTCCCAGCTAATTAGAATTCCTTTTAGAAGGACGTCACTAACGCCCACAACCCCATCCCTCCCCTTATCTTTTAAGACAGAAATTTCAAATTTCATTGTGAACGCTTCTCCTAATTTCTTTTGCGGAATGAACTGAAATTTTGTAGAAGCATTTTTTAAAAACCGTTTCTTTTCCCTGGGGAGGTTTGTACTGTTTTTTCCCTCCCTGCTTTTATTTCAATTTCTTTCCGAATTTTGGGTCATCTGGCATAAGACTTACGGGGAAAAGGGGCCCGGATTTGAATGCTTTTCTGAAATTTTTTTTGAGGGGCAAATTTTTAGGGTAAATGGGCTTATGAATTCAAATTTTACCCCCCCATTTTTTTTAAATATGGTTCTAGATCCCTTTTAAAGGGTCGGGTTTTTTCGAACTTTTTTATATTTTTTACTGGCCCAACATTTTTTGCTTTTTTGTTTGGGCGCATTTGTTCTATTTTTTAGGAAATTTTTTGTTGTCCCCAAAACCTCTTTGCGTTTATAATAAACGTCTTTAGTTTTCTCAAAACCATAAAAAATTTTGCCTATCTCCCATTCTGTTAAAAAAAAGTCTGAAAACGTCTCAAGGTTTTTTTAATTCTAAAGTTATACACCTACAGGCGTAATGTAACTCCTGATTTTTCGGGCCCCACGCGACAGGTTTTAGTACAGTTTATTTTTTATTTCCAAAAAAATGGGCAGGTTATCACTTTTTACAACTTTCCTTTTTTTGTCTTTGATTTTTATATTAAATGATCCGCCCTCCCAAAAAACTAATCTTTTAAACTGTAAATTAGGGAAAAATTGTAAAATTTTCCCTAATCGCAATTTGCAGCTTTCCCTGACGGAAAAGGAGCTCTTTAAAAAACAGTTGGGGGCCCTTCCATTTATAATTTTTTCCTCAGTGCTTGTCATCAAATGAACTGGGAGAAATGTTTGAAATGCAAGATTGAGGGGGATTTTTCCCTCATAAGTGGGTTTTTGTTGGGCAACCCCAAAAATATGAAGGGCCTTTTTTTGGGTCAGTTGCAAAGCCTAACATTTTAGTAGCTCTTTATAAAAATGAAAACCAAACTACCCCTTTTTAAAGGTTTTGGAATGTTAACATTGTTGTCAAATTTGCATTTTTTAAAGTTTGAGAGTAATGCCCCAAATTTTACTCATTGCTTTTTTAGTGGAAAAAACCCTTTAAAAAACCATCGGGTTTATTGTTAATCCCCTAATTTGGCCCCTTTGTTTTTTTTTCAATTTTTTAGAACCTTATTATTCCCCTTTGGCTTCGCTTATATTAAACATACGCTTTTTTTAAAATATTTCAGGGGAGCGCGCCCATTTTGGCCCCGAAATTTGTTATCAAAAGCATGTTCTAAAAAGAAGGGCGGTCTTTTGGGTTTTGTTATTGTTAAAAAAACTTTTTTTAAACGAAAAAAAAATGGGGCGCTTTTAAAAATTATACTGATCCCAAAATATTCTGTTGGGCCACCTACAATTTAAAAAAATATAGCAACTGTTTATTTCTTGCCCATTGTTTTGCCCCGGGATGCCCTTTTCTTAAAAGGTGAGAAATTCCAAAAAGCGTTTTATTTTAAACCCCCCCTATTAAAAACGAAACATCAAGAAAGCGGGGTTTTTAGTCACCCGATGCAGTTTTATCAGAACCATTTTAAACTTTGCTGTGTTTTGGCATAAACCGGGGTTTTGGAGTGGCGTTTGTGATCTTTTAAAATTCACCAGGGACCCTTTTGGGTTTGAGGTCAGTGTACAGTTTTCATTTCTTTTTACCCCCCTTCAGGTTTTTTTTAAATAAATTTGCAAGTCCTTACCAAATGACAAACGTTTTTTTTCCCCATTAAAGCAACAAAATTAGACTTAAAGGTTTTTAAAAAGGATTGTAACAATTTTCAATTTTAAACCCAAAAGACAGGTTTTTTAGAAAATTTGGGAAATCATAATCAGGGCCCCTGGGGCGACCTTTATTTTGGGGCCCCCCACAGAAAGTTTTAAACTATAAATGGCTCCTCCTTTAAAATCTTTCTTTTTTTGGACAACTGTTGACCCCGGGTCCCACAAGCAAGAGCATAAACAGCATGGAAAACCCCTTTTTTTCTTAGACACTTCAAAGGGGGCCTAACTAGGGGGGGAAATAGAACGAATAAACGATCTATTCTTTACTTACTTTTTGGTGTTTGCTAGGGTCGCAAGCCCCAGGCAAGATGGATAACTGACCCTTTTCTACGGGTTTTGGAGGCAAAAAAAAAATACTTAGCAAATTTGGGGGACGCCATTAATTCTACGTTGTTTTATTTTAAAGTATTAAAAGGTACCAAAATGTTTTACAATAGCAAGATCGAAAGTAAATTTTTGTTTGTTGGCATGGTTTATACATGCTGCCTTCTGCCCTTAAGACCCCCAGATAGGTACTTTAATTTTAAACTAAAATAATAAAATTCTTATAGCAGGTTGACCAGGGGGTTTGGGGAAAAAAACCAAACTTAAATTCTGAGCCAGTAATTTACAAAAAAATAAAAGAACCCCAAAGTTTAAAGGGCCCCCCAATCCCCGAAGCCCAAAACCCCCCAAAAGTCATTAAAGGGACTCAGTAAAGCTTGCGGACTCTTTTCCCGGGGAGGGACCTTGAATAGAAAAGTCAGCGCTTTTTCTTGGTTTTAACGGGCCTAGGTTTTCTTGGCCCTTTTATTTAAAAAAAATTTAGTAACCCAAATTTTACGAGAAACTAATTTTCCTAATTGCTGGGCCCTTAAAAGCCAACTTTTTGCTTGGTAGACAAAAGCCAGCGACAATACTCCCTAATTTTCCTGGAAAAAGCGTCCAGGCTTTACTGGCAAATTTTTTTTTTTTTAAAAAACTCGCAAGAGGGATCAAGTTTTTTTTTTTTCCCCTGATTTATCAGGGGGGGAGGCGAGGGCCCGGGGGGGGGGGATGGGTAACTTTGCCCTCCCCACCGCCTGTAATAGCCATTACTAGTGTACAAATTGCAAATCCTAAACCCGTTAAAACGCTTGTTTGGTGACACCTTGCTCTCAAAACAACGTTCGTATTTTTTTCTGCTAGCGTTGTGTTTTTCATATAAAATTTTTTTTTTTGTTTCTCTTATTCTTTTTCATTTGGGAGTTCGTAATTGGTCTGGGTTTTGTAGTCAGCACTTCTAGTTTTGCGGGATCTTTCTTGTTCAAGATCTTTTAGTCTTTGTCTTATTCTTTTTTTTTAATATAAGGCCCTAAGTTGGCGTCATCAGCCCAACGATTTTTTTTCTTTTTCTTTTTTTTTGCTAAATCTTTTTCCCCTAGTTTTGAAAAATTTGGGTTTGTTAATTGCCTCTAATGGTTTTTAAAAAGTATGATAAAGGGCCGTTTTTTCCGGCAAGGGGTAGCGGGGAGTCGTTTTATGTTTTAAAGGGCTGTTTCTTCTGAAAAATGGTTTCTGCTTCTATTGTTTTAAATTTTTAAATCTCCCCGTTTTTTTTTAATTTTTAAGTTCCATTTTTTTGTATTTTTGGTTAGCTTTTGGGGAAAGTTCCTGCAGTGTTTTTTGAAGTTTAGAAATGCACCCCTATCAAATTTTTGGGTCTAACAAAAACCAAAAGGGTTTTGATCTTTTACACTAAGTCTTTGTAAAATTTTGTATTTGGCAAAAAAACTTTGAGGGGTCTGGGTTTATTTGTTAAGCCGAACAAAATTCTCCTTGATCGCCCTTCCCAAACAAATAAACCAAACTTCAAATTTTAAAAATTCTTTTGGGGTCTTTTAAATTCGGGAGGTTTTTGGGCCCCAAAATTTTTTTGTAAAATGCTCCGCCCGTACTTTCTGTTAATTCACGCCGCATTTAGAGCGCCCGAGCGATGCTGTGTCAAAGGGATTTTTTTTCACTCATGTCGTCTCCAGGAAACAAAAAAAATTCATAATCTTTTTCGCCTTCAAATTTCCGCCTTTTTTTTAAAAAAAAAAAAAATTTTAAATTTTTATTTTTTTTTAAAAAAAAAATGTCACAAGCAAATGGCTCGATTCTTGACCCCCTATAGAAAACCCGAAAAAACCTATGGCGTTTTAAAAGGGAAAAAAAAGCGGAATAATTTCTGTTCCAAATTTAAACCATTAAATATTATACCCCCCCCCCCCCCCCCCCCCCCCCCCCCCCCCCCCCCCCCCCCCCCCCCCCCCCCCCCCCCCCCGGCTTCTTTTTTCCTGTTGGGAAAAAAAACCCCCTCGGCTTTTTCCTTAAAAACAGACCAAAAACCCGAAAAAGTTTTCCGGGAAATTTGGGGCGGGCAAAACGTTTAAAAAAATTTCTGTTAAAAAATTGAGGGGGAAAAGTTTTTTCTTTAAAAATGCAGAAAATTTTTTAACCCATTCTGATCTTTGGGCCCAAAAAACGAATGAAAGGGTTTTTGGTTTCAAGGAATTTGGCAATTTAGAAACAATAAAACTTTTGAAAAAGGCGCCGAATCGCCCCAGGTGCTTTAAAAACAGCAAAAAGGCTTTTGCTGGGAAGTTATTTCGTAGGGTTTTCGCTTTTCCATTCCCCTTTGATTTTGAGTTGTTTTAAAGGGGCATTGGGCCCCCTACTTTCAAGGAGCATTAAAAAAACCCGATTTCATATGAACTAACTTTTAATGAATAAAAAACGTGTTATTTAAAACAAAGACACCCAAGCAAAGTAAGCATTTCTGACATCTCGTTAGAGTTTGGGCGTTGTTTGCAACCTTAAAAAAGCAGAGTGATTGGGGATCAAATATAAGTCCAAAAAAAGCAAAAATATTACGAAAAAAGTGCGTCTTTATTCAACATTCCTAAAAAGCGGGCAGGCGCTATATGGAATTTTGGTTTTTTGTGTCGCAGTAAAAAACGCCCTTTAAAAGGGATTTTATTTCTGTGTGAAAATGGGAAAAAACCTTCGCAAGAGCAAGGGGAAAAGTTTTTTAAACCAAAAAAAAACGAAAATTAAAAAGTACCCCTTGCGGCCGTCCTAACCCAAAACTATGCTAGCGGGTTAGACCTTTTTCATCATTTTGACGAAATAAGAAAAATTGGTTTGGGGGGGGAGGGGGAGAAGTCCAAAAAGCAGACCTTGCGTCTAAAGATCTACCTTCACAGTGTTAGGCTTGATGATTATTTACATCAAAAAAACGGTTTAGGGGTTGGGCCTAAGGTCAAAAGAGGATAAAACAGTTTTCATAGAAGTGGGAGGAGGTTAAAGGGAAAGTAAAAAATTCAAATTTAGGAAAAAAAGAAACTGATTTAAAACCCCCTTAATGTACATTTGTTTTTATTAATTGAAAGCACAGCTGAATATTGGGGGTTTGAAGGGTTACAAGAGGTAAGATACTAAATTATTTTTTCCCTTTTTTAAAAAAAATTTGTTAAAGGGTTTTTCCAAATTTTGGGCCCACAGCACCCGGGGTTGCCAAAAGGGAAAAGGGTAGTAGAAAAACCCCAGCATAAAAAACCTTTTTAGATTAAAAAACATTACACAAAGCCAAAAAAAAACTAGAGCAAGACCTTTTTAAAAATTTGCAAAAAAAGACGAAAGGGATTTTTGCTGCCTTTAAAGTGTTACATTTGTTAATTCTGGAAACATGGGGCTATAAGGCTTTCATCAGCAGGGAACGAGGTTTTTGGGGGGGCCCCCTTAGCAAAAGGGCATAGGCGCACCCGCAGGTTTACCCCTAGGGGTTTTTTCTTTTGCTCTTGGCGTGTGTTCATTGCCGTAGGGGCAGCTAGCAAAAAATTAAAAAAATTAAAAATCCAAAAGACACCGCTATGGTTTTTAACTAATAAAAAGCTAAAAATTTTGTTCCTTTAAGCTGATAAAAAATTTAAAACGTAGCCCGGACTCAAAAATTTACGGATGAGAAAATTTTAACGTTTTTCAGGCCGATTTTTTATTTTTCCCACCCCAAAAACAAAAATTTGTTTTTCAAAGAAAAGGGGAGGCCCAATTTTTTCCAAAAAAACCAGCCCCCCAGCAGATTAAAAAGGAAAAAAGCTTAAAAAAAGTAAAAAAAAACATTAAAACTCGTTCTAAACAGCTCACAAATTAAAAAAACCCCCAAAAGGGTTTTTTTACTTTGTTTATTTAGTCCAAGCGCAAAAAACCCTCGATATTGATTCTGATTAAGCCGTTTTTTTTTTTTTAATTTTTAAAAAAAAAATGTTGGCTTAGAAAAAAAAAGACAGCATGGCTAAAAATTATGAAGGACAAAACGAATTTTTTGAAGGAATGCTCGAGGGAGAGCGTTTTTCAAGAGCACTGAAGATATTGATTTAGAAATCAAATTTCCCCCAAAAAACGTACAGGCAAGTGTTGTTCATGCTATTTCTCAAGTTCCAGGGGAAACTAACCCAAAAGACCCGCCCGTTTTAAAATAATGGGTTTGCTGTTTTAAACGACTAAAGTAACAATAAATGAAGAAAATCTAAAGTCTGGGTCTCAATAAACAGCAAAAAAATTCTTTCTCCTTAAAGACTTAACACCCGGTTTTGGGGAGACGAACTGCCTTTTCACCCGTTTGGGGGTGCCGCTGAAGAAGCTAAAATGAGAGGGTCTGGTTGGTTTAGAGGGCGAAAGTCTTAGAGATTAGATTAAAAAAGGGCTTAAAGTTTTGCACCCCATTTTTAGGCAAGGGGTTACATTCCCCTACCTCGAGAAATTGGTTTCAAAGGGGAGAGTTTTAAAATAAAAAAATTTTAGACAACAAATGTTTCATGTGGGTTTTTGGGTTTTTGAAGGTGCATCTTTTCCGCGACCACGCAGAGAGAGTGCCTTTAATATCGGCAAAAACACCAAAAATCTTAACTTCAAAGGAATATCCTTTCCCGGGTTTGTGTAGACCAAAAAATTTATCGTTTGAAGAACAAAAAAAACCCCAATTTAAATGTTTTAAAGTATACACATGGGGTGAGGGGGAAACCCAAATTTTTTGGGGCCAAAAAAAGTGTTTCCCAAAAAACAGTCCAACAATAGGCGAAAAAAGCCCAAAGTCATGTGGACTTACTCCTAATGTTTTCGCCCGCAGGGCTGCCACATTACACATTGAAAACGCCAATGAGCAGATTATTGGCGCAACTTTAAAAAAAAACTAAAATACAAGAATTTTGCAGAAAAATGTTTAAAAAAGAAATTTCCCTCTGTGCAAGGGGCGGTGAAAATTTTAAAAAATTGTAAAAAATTCTGTAGATTTTAAGACAGAACTAAAATACGCCCCCCCCGGTCTAAAAAATTGTTTTAAGAACTGGAAAAAGGCTGCAAAAAAAGTCCATACGTAGTTTACGCAGACTTCGAGTCGTTATTGTTCCTTATGAAGGGGCCAGCACCACAAAAAATTTCGAAAAAAAAGTTTTTTAATGGGGTTTTCATCAGTTTTTTTCATTTGGGCCCTTTATTATTGGTTTGGTTTGGTTTGGGGTTTATTCAGAACCAGGGAAATTTTTATAGAGGCCCGGATGTGCAGAAAATTCTTAAAACGCATTTCAGCAAGTGCGTAACGCCTGTTCTAATAATCTAAACTTATCTGAAATCATAATGGCGCCTGAAGACCAACAACAGTATGACTCAGCCACGCATTGTTGGATTTGCGGTTTAGAGCTAACGCCCAAGAGTGAAAACCCCCACAGTAAGAGACCATGATCACATTAGGGGGAAGTTTAGAGGTGCAGCGCACAGTAAATGCAATCTTCAACTAAAGTTTGATCCAAAGACATGGAAGCTGCCTGTATTTTTTCACAACTTGCGAGGTTATGACTCTCCCCTTTAAATAATGCAAGCAGTAACCAGCGCCTTCAGGGTAGCATGCATTGCACAGTCATCAGAAAAGTACATGTGTTTCACTTTAAATAACATGTCTTTCTACGACTCTATGCAGCACTGATGGGCTCATTAGAGGCACTGGCTTGTCCTTAAAGTCCTGCCCAATAACGGAAAAATATTTTGACTCAACTCTTGTTAGAAAGGGTGTTTCCCCTTATGAATACATGAACAGTTGGGAAAGGTTTGGCGAAGATACACTTCCGCCTAAAGGCGCGTTCTTTTCTAGTCTTAGAGGAAAGGACATCAGCGACTCCCGATTACCAGCATGCTCAAGATGCTTGGCAAAAGTTAGATTGTAAAACGATGGGAGACTATCATGACTCCTATTTAATGGCAGATGTATGTTTGTTGGCGGACGTCTTTGAAAATTATAGAAAGACCTGCATGAAACATTATAGCCTGGATCCGCGCATTATATTTCTGCCCCGGATGAGCTGGACGCTTTCTTAAAGTTTACTGGAGTACAGATTGATTTATGTCAGATTTAACCAATGATTCAGATGATTGAAAACGGATTGCGTGGAGGAATTAGTATGGCGTCGCATCATTACTGTAAAGCAAACAACAAATACTTGGACGACTATGATCCAAGTAAAAGGTCTAACTATCTTATGTATTTAGATGCAAACAATCTGTATGGTTGGGCTATGGCGCAATCCCTTCCATTACGCAACTTTAAAATGTACACAGGCGGCGATCCGAACAATATTCAAAAGGCATTAAAGTGGTTGAACAGTTTAACGCCTGATCAGCAGCGCGGTTTCATTCTAGAAGTTGACTTAGAATATCCTCATGAACTCCATGACCTGCATAATGACTATCCATTAGCAGCAGAAAGTCTAAAGACGGATCCAAGAGAGCCGCCTAAACTTGTGCCTAATCTTCGGGGCAAAAAAAATTATGTCTGCCATTACAGACTTCTACAATTTTATTTAAGACATGGTTTAAAGTTAACAGCTGTTCATCGCATAATTGCTTTTGATCAAGAACAGTTCATGAAACCATACATCATGAAGAACACTGATCTCAGAACTAAATCCGCAGATGCTTCAGAAAAAGACTTTTTTAAGCTGATGAACAACAGCTGTTTTGGAAAGACTATGGAGATCCGCACAAGCGTAAAGATGTCAGATAGTCACAAGAGAAAGAAGCAATTAAGCTGACTTCAAAACCAAATTATCAGGACTTCAGAAGATTTCATGATCAGCTTTTTGGCATAATGATGAAAAAAAAGAAAGTCAAATTGGACAAACCTGTATTTATTGGGTTTACTTTGTTTAATGGGTTTTTTAGCTAATTTAGAATCCATTTAAAAGGACGTCACTAACGCCCACAACCAATCCCTTCTTATCTTTTAAAGACTGAAATTTCAAATATCATGTGAACCGGGTCCCTAATTTCATTTGCGGCATGAACTGTACTTGAGTAGAAGCATCTTTTAAAACCGTTCTCTTCTGTGGGCGGATGTACTGTTTTTTCACATAAGGCTTTTTTTCAATCTCTTCCGGACTATTGTCATCTGGATAAGTCTACATGTAAAGGGCCAGAGTTGAATGCTTTTCCTGAAACTTTTTGTCGGCCAAAAATGTTAATGGGATTATGAATTCAAATTTTATGTCCACATTCTAAAATATGGTTCTAAGTGCATTTGAGGTCTGGTTTTCGAAACTCATTTTATTATTCATAATGGCCAACATTAATTTGCCTTAGAAAATTGCGCTGTTGTTCTAGTTAGGAAACTTTTTGCTGTTCGACAACCTCTTTGCGTTGTTAATCTCCATCTTTAGTGTACTCAAAACGAATACCAAAGCGCCTATCTCACCGTCTGTTCAAAGTCCGCAACGTCTGCAACTGAGTTTTTAATTCTAAAAGTTATACACCTTACAGGCGTAATGTAATCCTGGTTCTTCTGGCCCACGCGACATTATTTTTTAGTAAAGTTTATTTTTTTCCAAAAAAACAATGTGCAGGTTAACACATTTCACGACTTTCCCTGTTAGTCTGCAATTTTTATATTAAATGATCCAAAACCCTCCAAAAACAAATCTTTTAAACTGTAAATTACGGGAATTTGTATAATTTTTAATCGCATATGCAGCTTTCCCTGACGGAAGAGCTCTTAAAAACAGTTGAGGGCCTTCCATATAAAGTTTTCATCAGTGTCAGTCATCCCTAATGGAAATAGTGTAAATGAATGTAATGCAAGATCGAGCGGATGTTTACTCCCTCATAAGTAGTTTTGTTGGTGTTAACTCTAAAACTATGAAAGTCCGATTGTTAGTTGAAAAGACTAACATTTCAGCTAGTTCTTTATCAAAATTGTAACCTTCTTCTTTTCAGGCTTGAATGTTAGCATTTGTTTTTAGATTCGCATTGTTAAGTTTGAGAGAGTAATGTCGAAGTTACTATTGCTTCTTTTAGTTGAGCAAAACCCGTAATAACCATAGTATGTTAACTCGCTAACTTTGGTTCCTGTTTTATCAAATTTTTGAACCCTTATTATTCTTCCTGGATTTTGTTCACTTAATATTAACCTTACGACTTTGTTGAATATTGCATGGAGTGCGACATTTTGGTGCAGCAATCGTTTTTAATAAACAGCTGTTCTAAAAAGAAGACGGTCTTGGGTTGTTATTGGTACAAACATTTTTTTAAACAGAATAAAAATGGTGCATTCAAATATCCTGGCGCAAATTATTCTGTTGGGCCGCACTACAACTTAATAAATATAGAACTGATACTCTTGACATTGCTTGTGACCCAGTCCTGGCCTCTTTTCTTTAAAAAAGGTGAGTACTCATTGAAGAGTATTTAACCCCCTATGGAAAACGAACACATCAGAAAGGTGGTTTAGTCATCCGAAGCAGTTAGTATTTATCAGAACACAGGTATAAACTTTGCTGTGTTTTGCGCATCAACTGGGTGTGGAGTGTGTATGTGGATCATTTAAATCACAGATCCTTTGGGTGAGGTCAGTGTACAAGATTTCATTTCTCTTTTCACCTTCAGACGTTTTTTGACCTGGAACGGCAAGGCTCATTACCAAATGACAAACGTTTAATCCACTATGCAACATAATGACATGATGGCTTGTAAAAGGATCTGTAACGAATTATTTAACATCAAGAAGGCTTTAGTACAAAAGTTTGGATCATAATTCATGGCCTAGGCGACCTTTATTTTCGGGGCACGCACAGAAAGTATAACTATTGACTGGCATCTCCTTTCAAAACTTTTCTTTTTTGGCACAATGTTGAGCCCGGGTCCTAAAGCAAGAGCATAAAACAGCATGGGACAAACAGTTATCTTAGACACTTTAAGGGCTAAATAGAGCGGGAAATTAGAAACGAATATACGACTCTATTTCGTACTTACGTTTGGTGTTTGCTAGGGGCGCAAGCACAGCAAGATCGAGCATAAAGGATCTTTTCTGGCTTTGACCACAAAACAATACTTAGCAAATTTAGAGGACGCCATTAATTCTACAGTTGATTTTCTTCAAGTATTGAAAGTTACCCAAAATGTTTTACAATACGCAAGATCAAAAGTAGACTTTGCTGTTGGCACTGGTTTTTACATGCTGGCCTTCTGACCTCGACTCAGGTAAGGAATTAATTATTAAACTATAATAATGAAATTCTTATAGCAGGCAATGAAACAGAAGGGTGGGAAAAACGACATTAAATTCTGAGCCAGTAATATTACAACAATAAAAGAACACAAAGATTAATCATCAATCGAAGTCAAACCCCAAAAGTCATTTGGTGACTCAGCAAAGCTTGCGGACTTGTTCGCGATGACCAAGAATATGAAAAGACAGCGCTGTTCTTGGATTAAACTGGCTAGGATTACTTGGTCTTTATCTTATAAATATTAACCCAACTATTAAGAGAACTAATGTCATAGGCTCTGGACATTAATGCCAACTACTTTGCCTTTGCAGTAGACAAAAGCCAGCTGACAATTACTCCCCAATCATCCTGCGTAAAGCGTTCGGCTTTACAGCTAATTTTTTTAAATAATCTTGCAAGATATCAAGCTGTTTTTGTTTTCCCCATGATTTATCAGGCGGAGCGATGGAGGTGGAAGTATGAACTTTGGTACTGCAGCCGTAATAGCCATCACCAGTGTCACTTTTGCATAATCCTAGTGATTGTTTTTATTTTAACGCTTGCTATTGTAGACTCTGCTCTCTTAACAGTGTTTCGTATTTCGTTCTGCTAGTGTCAGTGTTTCATATATTAATTTTTTCGATAGTTCTCTTATTTCTAATCATTGAGTTCGTATTGGTCTCGGTTAGTAGTTTGCACTTTAGTCTTTGCTGATCTTCTTGTTCAAGATATATTTAGTATTGGTCTTATTTCTTTCTTTAATAATCAGGCCATTAGTTGGAGTCATCAGCCTTCACCGAGTTTTTCTTTTTCTTTTTTATATGCTCATCTTGTATTCACCTAGTTTTGCTTAAATTGTTTGTTTAATTCGCCTACTAATGGTTCTTAAAGCAAATGATCAAGGCCTCGTTATTTCTGCATGGGTACGGTGAGTCGTGTATAGTCTTTAATGCTGTTCTTTTGAAAACTGGTTTCTCCTTCTATTGCATTTATTATTTATCTGCGATGGATTGTATTCTTTAAGTTCCATGTTTTGTATTAGTTAGCTGTTGGGTGTTCCTGCAGTGGGTTGTTTTTGAAGTTTAGCAAACTGCATCCCTATCTCCCCCAATTTTTGGGTATACAAGACCAAGTGCGATTTTGATCTTTTACACTAAGTCTTGGTATATTGTACTCTTGGCTAAAAAAACTTTGATGGGTCTGGTTTTATTGTAAGGACCGTTCGCCGAACAGATTCTCCTGATCCGCCCTCCTTACAAACATATGACCATCTTATAATTTAAAATCATTTGGGTATATAAATTCGGGAGGTTCTTGGCCTAATCTTTTGTAAAAATGCTCCGACCGTTTACTTTCTGTTTATTCACGCCGCATTGAGAGCGCTGAGCGTCACTGTGTCAAAGGGATCTTTCAACCTCCATGTCGTCTCCCAGGATCAAAAACATCATTAATATTCTTCGCCTTCAATTCTCGCCATTGTTTTTAATTAATTAACTGTTTATTGTGTTTATTAAAAAAAAATGTCCAAGCATATGGCTTGATTCTTGACCCGTTATAGAGAAAAGCTGAAAGAACCCCGTGGTGTGAGGGAAATAATAGGATATTACTGTTCCAAATAATCCATTAATATTGAGCAGATCAATTCTTACTGTAGATTTCAAGAACCTAGGATGCGGTCGAATATTTGATCGTGCAAGGCTCTGACGGCATCTTACTTTTATAAAAATAGAACTCGCTTCAAAACAGACCAAACCAGAAACAGTTGTCCAGAATTTGGGACGGCAATCGCCTCCCCTTAAGGATTATGTCTGTAACTTGAGGGCAAGAGTATTTTCTTTAAACAATGCAGGACATATTTTAATTTTTTAACCTATTCATGTTCTATGGCTAACAGGGAATGAAAGGGAAGTTCTTGCGTTTCATGGTATCGGACAATGAAGAAGCACTAAAACTTCTAGAATAGGCCGCCGAAAGCGCCTCAGGTGCTAAAAAAAAAAAAAAAAAAAAAAAAACAAGCAAAAAGGCTTTAGCTGTAGTTATGCGTATGGTAATCGCTTTTCCATTCCCTAGAATTTGAGTTGTTTATAAAGCGCATGCCCATACTTTCAAGGAGCATTAAAAGACAGATTGTCTTAGGAACTAACCTTTTATATGAATACAAACGTGTTATCAAATCAACAGGACACCGAAGCAAAGTACAGCATTTCTGACATCTCGTTAGGTTTGCGGTTTTTAGCAACCTTAAATTAGCAAGGTGATTGGGTTCAATATAAGTCCAAATTAGAAAATTATTACGAAAACGTGCGTCATATTAACATATCCTAAAAAGCAGGGCAGTCGCTATATGGATTTTAGTTGTTTGTGTCGCAGTTATAAAATCTGATTAAAGGTTATTTTATTGGCTGTGTGAAGATGAAGAACCATTCCGCAAAGAGAAAGTGAAAAGTTTTTTAAATCCAAAAATAACGAAAGTACATGTACAATTGGCGACGCAGTCCTAACCAAATCTCATGGATAGGGACTTTAGACCTTATCATCATTTGACGAATAAGAAAATTTGTTTGGGGGTGGGAGGGTATAGAAGTCCAAAGCAGACCTTGCGTCCTAAAGATCTACACCTTCAAGCTGTTAGGCTTGCATGATTATTTAACAACAAAATACGGTTTATGGATTGACCCTAAGGTCAACAGTGGATAAATCAGTTGATAGAAGGGGAGAGAGTTAAAGGACGTAAAACATTCAAAATGAGAAGAAAAAGAAGTGATAAACCGCTTAATGTACTTTTGTTTTTTTAATTGAATGCACGTGAATATTGGAGTAGCAGATTACAGAGGTAGATACTAATTATTTTTTCATTTTATAAAAAAGCATGTCTGTAAGGTTTATCCAAAATGTGCTACAGCGAGGAGTCGCCAAAGAGAAGGAGATAGCAGGCAATTCTGATGTTATAGAAAAAAACCCTGAGTAAATAACCTGCAGTTTAACAAAAAACATTACTAAATGCAGCAAGTAATAGGCAGACCTTTCAAAATACAGCAAAACCAAACGAAGGTATTTGAGGCTTTTATTGCTGTTAAAATGTTAATCTGGGAGCCATGACTATAAAGTGGCTCTATCAGCAGGAACGAGTGTTGGTCTCTTAGCAACAGGAGTAGGTGCGCCCGCAGCTTTACCTCTAGGAGGTTTGTCTTTAGATCTCGGCCTGTGTTCCATTTAAGCTGGTAGTGCGTGCTGGCATAAATTAAAAATAAATCCAAAAGCACACACTATGAGTTCAACTAATTACGGCTAATTAGTTAGTTCAAACTGTCAATAAATAGCACTAGTGACTCAAACATCACGGAAGAAGAATTTAATCGTTTACAGGGGGGGGGGCCCCCCGATTTTTTTTTTTTGAATGACTACAAAGACAAAAGGCTTTGATCTTCAAAGAAGGCGAGGACAAGTTTTTCTCATACAGCCAGACCCAGAGCAAGATAAAAAAGGAAGTTTAAAAAAACGTAAACGAGACATTAAACTATGTTATAAACAGCTTCACATTAACAACACCAAAAGGTGTTTATACTTTAGTTTATGTGGCCAAGCGCTAAAAGACCGTCGATATTGATTCTGATTTTAAGCCGTTGTATTTTTTTCATGTTTAAATAAATATGGTGGCTTAGAAAAGAAAGACAGCATGGCTAAGATTATGAAGACAAGACGAATTGTATTGAGGAATGCTCGTGAGAGAGCGTTTATCAAGAAGCTCTGAAATTGATATTGATTTAGGAAGTCATTGACCCAACAATCGTTTCAGTGCAAGTGTTGTTCATGCTATTCTCAAGTTCCAGGCAAAACTAACAATTAGACCCGCTGGTTAAAGTAATGTTAGCTGTTTTTAATCGACTATGTAACTATAAATGAAGAAAATCTAGAAGTCTGGGTTCAACTAACAGCAGGACTATTCTTTCTCATAATGACTTACACCCGGTGGGAAGACGAACTGCTTACACAGTTTGACGCTGCGCTGAAGAAGCTAAAATGAGTGGCGCTGGTTGGTAGAGGGGAATGTCTTAGAGATTAGATTAAAAAAGGCTAGTATGACACCGAGTTGTAGGCAAGGCGTACATTCCGCTACTTCGGGAGTTGGTTTAAAGAGAGCAGTTTTAAACATAAAAATTCAGACAACAAATGTTTCATGTGGTGGTTCTTGCAAGGCTGCATTGCATTGTCCGCGAACACGGCAGAGAGAGTGACTAACTATCGGCTTACACCAAAGATCTTAATTCAATAGGAATATCCTTTCTGTTAGTGTAGACCAAATTGATTCAGTATTGATGAACAAAACAAACCAATAACTGTTAATGTTTACCACATGGGGGATGAGGGAAACAAATTTGGTGCCAATTAAAGTGGCCAAAAGAACAGTCAATCAATTGGCGAAACCACGCCAAAAGATCATGTGAATTATTCCTAATGTTTTCGCCAGCAGGCTGCCCCATTACACATTGATACGCACCAATGAGCAGATTATTAGCGCATACTTCAAAGCATGAAAAAATAACACAGATTTCTGTAGAAAAAAGTGGTTTTAAACAAGATTTGCCACTGTTCAAGCGCGAGCGAACATAAGAACATTGTTAAAGTTCTGGAGACATGTAATACGAACTAATTACCGCCCCCTCACTGGATCTAAGTTAGTTTTAAAGAACTGGATTTACGGATATGCTAAATTCGCAAATATTGTTGTTACGCAGACTTCGAATCATCATTGATCCTTATGAAGGGCCCAGCGCACAAACAAACTTCGAAAATCAGTCTTAATGAGTAAATCATCTATTTTGTTCATTTGCATTCATCGTTGTCAGGTCGGATGGGCGTTCATTCAGAGCCCTAATTATATAGAGGGGCCTATGCTGCAAAATACTTCTGTTGAAAGGGCATGCAGAAAGTGCGTAATGGACTGTTCTAGTAATTTTTAAACTTATCTGAAATCATAATGGCGACTGTGAAGACCAACACAGTATGACCAGTCCACGGCATTGTTTGGACTTATGTGGTTGGGCCTATCATCAGACGCAGTAGATCCAAAGTAAGAGACATGATCACATTGTAGCGGGAAAGTTCAGAGGAGCGGCGATTACAAATGCATCTTCAACTAAAAGTTTGATTCCAAAGACATGGAAGCTGCCTGTCATTCTTTCGTAATGCGAGGTTGACTCTCATTCTTATTTTGCAAGCAGTAAGACGATGCCTTTAGGCGTCATGTCATTTGCACAGTCATCTGAAAAAAAGTTACATGTGATTGAATCTGAATAAATGTATTTTTATGACTCTATGCAACACATGATGGGCTCATTAGAGGCACTGGCTATGTCCTTAAAGTCCTGCCCAATAACGGAAGAATATTTTGACTCAACTCTCGTTAGAAAGGGCGTTTTATCCTTATGAGTACATGTCAGTTGGGAAATGTATGATGAAGATACAACTTCGCCTAAAGGCCCGCGTTCTTTTTAGTCTTAAGAGGAAGGACATCAGCGATCTCGATTACCAGCATGATCAAGATGCTTGGCCAAAAGTTAGTTGTAAAACGATGGCCCGGAGACTATCATGACTCCTATTTAATGGCCGATTATGTTTGTTGGCGGACGTCTTTGAAATTATAGAAAGACCTAGCATGAAACATATAGCCTGGAATCCTGCGCATTATACTTTCTGCGCTATAGGGGGCCGGGATGAGTTGGGTGCTTATTAAAAGTTTACTGGGAGGTACAGATTGATGTATTGTCTGACTTGCAATGTTCAGATGATTGAAAAACGGATTGGTGGAAGGAATTAGTATGGCGTTCGCATCATACTGGTAAAGCAAACAACAAAATACTGGTCGACTATGAACCAAGTTTAAAGGGTCAAAATATTATCTTGTTTTAGATGCAAACAATCTGTATTGGATGGGCTATGGCGCAATCACTGCGTTACGCACTTTAAAATGTACCACAGAAGACAATCGGAAATATATTCCCAAAAAGAGCATATTCATTAAAGTGGTTTGGGCAGTTTGAAGCCGGTTGTCAACAGCGTGGTTTCATTCTAGAAGTTGGACTTAGAATATCCTCATGGAACTCATGACCTGCATAATGACTATCCTTAGCAGCAGAAAGTCTAAAGATGGATCAAGAGAAACGCCTAAAAAACTTGTGCCTTATCTTCGGGCGCAAAAAAAATTATGTTCTGTCCAATTACAGTTTCTGCAATTTTATTTAAGACATGGGTTGTAAGGTTGACGCAGTTCATGCATATATTGCTTTTTGATCAAGGAACAGTTCATGAATCCATACATCATGAGAACACTGATCTTAGATACTAAATCCACAGAGGCCTTCAGAAAAAGACCTTTTTCAAACTGATGAAAACTAAGTCTGTTTTGGAAAGTCTATGGAGAATCGCACAAGCGTAAAGATGTCAGATTAAGAAAATCACCAAAGAGGTACGAAGCAAATAGCTGATTCAAAACCTAATTATCAGGACTTTAGAAGATTTCATGATCAGCTTTTTGGCATAATGATGAAAAAAAAAAGAAAGTCAAAATTAGACAAACCTGATTTATGGGTTTTTACTGTTTTAGAATTTATCAATGGCTTTTGATGTTAGAGTTTCTTATGACTACTTTAAGCCACTCGTTATCCTGTGTCCAGAGTTACTTTACACAGATACAGACAGTTGTTGTTAATAGATAGCCTAACTGAAGACTTCTATAAACACTGGAATTAGAAGTGGCTAAAGGACATGCGGGTATGGTATGTCAGTCCGATTATCCTTTAGATTCGCCTTTGCTTTCAATTACTACAAGAAGGTTTTAGAAAGAATGAAGGATGAATTATCTGGAAAGGTATGATTAAGGAGTCTGTTGGTTAAGGGTCAAAAAGGTTACCAGTATTTCGAGCCAGGAGCGAAAATCATTAGAAAGCAAAGGAAGATCTCGCGCGTTGGGGGGTATGCAGTGGTCAACCATATCACATGACAATTACAAAGAAGAATTGTTTGCATTAAGACTTCTTAATCCATGACAAAAGTAAAACTACGATCTAATCTCCTGAGATCAAACAAACTGTTGTAACAAAGAAGTCTTAGATAGAACAAACACAAAACGGGTAGTTTGTTAATCCAGAGTTTTACATATGCAATTGGGCACGGGAGAAACGACATAAAAGGGGTTTTTATATTTTTCATCAACTTTTTTTATAAGATCAATCATAGCTTCTTCCAATCTTTAAATCTTTTCTCATGTGTGCTTGACGAGTTCGATTTTTTTTTTATTTATTTCAAGATATTCTTTTTCCCAATTTGGGGTTTGGATTGTAGGTGATCTGGATGAATTAGCATGCATGATTATCCTTCGAAAATGTTTATTAATAGCATTAAAACGCCTGAAATGATTCCGTATCATTTTCATGTTCTTCCGTTAAACCATCTTGTTTCGTCTGCGCTTCCTTCTGGCCTTCCATTTTAAACCATAAATTTGTTTACGTAAATTAATTAAGGGGGGGGGGGGCGTGAACTGTGTCTGGACGGAATATGTATGGACAGTTCTTCTTTCACAAAAGGATTTTGAGGAGCGGTTGTTTTGTTGTGTCAGTTTCTCGTAAATAAATACACGGGCGGATTCATCTTTTCAATTCTTTTTATTTCTTATGGGTCAACACTCCAAACTGGATCCGGTTGCCCGCTGCGAGGGTCCCTTCTGCTGCTCGGAAATAAAGGGGCTACCTTACTTTTCAATCCAAATGGTAATAGTTTGCGGATGATGATTCCTTCAACAGATTTATGTTTTTCTTTGATTGATTGTACTGGTTTTAGGCCTTTAAAATTCTTCAATTATTCATTGCGCGCAATAACTGAGGGCAGTCTTCTAACCAGCTATTCTGTGTTGCGAGAAAAGTGTCAATAAGCTCTCTGTGATTACTGGTAGGAGAAAAGTCTTTCGGCTAACTGTTTGTTAAAGTTTTCAACTAAAGGCCTGTGATCTGTGGAACTCGGAAATGCCTTTTATATGTACTTGTTGTGTTTTAACTAATATTGAAATTCATGGCTTTAAATTCTTTCCCATTCATCTGTGCTTGAATTCATGCGAGGATAGTTAAAGGGGCCTCGTTGGTATTCAGTTGTATGGCAACGCAACAGCAGAAGCACTCTTTTGTGTTAATGGCTCCGCATCTTTGTATCTTTAAGCATGTCAATGACTGTGAGGGTGGCGTACTGTAATATTTTCGTTAATCCTATCAGAGGGTAAATATAGAAAGATCCATTTGATGGGTTGTCGTTTGGAGTTGAAGGTTACAAAGTTGGCCCCCACCCCCACCCACCCCCCCCCCCCACCCCACACCCCAACAACCGGGTCTCTGTATTTCATGTGGGCGCAGGTAAATAATTTGCCAATCGCTTTGTTTAGATAACCATTCCTTTGCTGTTTGTTCACTTGACTCCCGCTGCTTGCTTGGACTTAGCTTTTAATTGCTGTGTGCCCTTCCTTAGCTTTGGGCGATTTATAGATTTTGTCATTTTTTATTCAGCCAATATTATGCGCAACAAATTACACGACGGTCATATACCAAAGGCAAAAATACGCGATTTCTTGCATCTTTTGTTTTTATGATGGTGATAAAAGTTACTGAATTGTGGTGGGGGCAATGTCTGGAACCGGTTTGCCTGTTACTAGATAATATTGTTTTATTGCTTGCGATCAACATTTTTTAAATGTGTAAGCTGCATGCCCTGTTCTTTCAGTGTGTCATTAATAAAATCAACTGACTCAAGTCTCTGCCTTTCATAGGCGTCTTGTGAGCTGCTAGTTGCTCCATAGCTTTGTTTTGTCTGTTCTCTTCGCCGTCATTCCCCCGTTACTAAATGCGAAATTTACTTCGCTAAAAGCAAGCCATTCACCACAGCGCCGCCTTATCATTAATGCGAGTGAAGCCATTTTTTATAAATGTATTTTTTTTTCTACATATTTATTTATTGTCTGGTATTTTTCCTTGCTTTCGAATAGAAAATCTTTGTGGCAACGATGCTGCAATGATAGCAATCAGCTTTGATGATTCCTCAAAGTCAAGGTTTGCCAAGATCGGCTGGTTAATTCTTAACAGGCTTTTCAAGCATTGAGTATCCTACATTAGGCCTCCAATAACAAGCAGATTGGTATACTAGGTTGGTGTAACCGTTTTTTACGGCTGCTCATTTTTAGACAATAATATAATTATTATTATTAAATAACATGAAAGTGATGATTCCTACAGCTACAAGGCAGCCTAAACGTCCTGAACTTATGTATGACCAAGCTGATGACATGCTATTATGCGGAACCAAAAAGGAGCAAGTGAGCTGTATTCTTTGCAGACATGTGGGAAAACAAAAACAGTTTCCTCGGAACTGAATTCAGCATTGCACGATTCAACAGCTGTCGACGCAAGACATTTTAAAGTATCATAACAGGTATGTAGCGCAGCTGGGTCTAGTATGGTGAAATGTGTGGGGCAAACGGTTCTTAGTTTTGTTACAGAACTAAACTAGTCAGTAGATTTGCTCCCATTGATTCTGAACAAGTCTTACGTTATGATTTACGCAGATCAGTTTTAACAAAGTCATTAGAGTCTCTAGGGTGTGACTATTACAATAGATTTGGAACATTGATATCGAGTTAATTTGGATTAATTACTTTTAATCATATAGATTTTTTCTCTTCAAAATGAACGATATGGAAAAATTCAGCAGAATCAGAATCAGTGGAGAAAGTAACCAAGCCAGAAAATCAGCAGAGAAAAAACTGAACCAGGTGGGGGGGGACCAGTGAAAGATCTCATCTGGGCGTGTTAAAGCAGGAAAAATATTAGCAGAGTGGAACAAGACAAAAAAAATTAAGATGTTACAGAATATGAACTCATATGAAAAATAGCACCTCCACGCCAGAACAAATGTTAATTCAATGCAGCTATAAAACTAATGTGATTCAAGGGCCCCCAAAGTCTTCATGTTATTTAACTTAAAACGGTAGCCATTTTGGCGCCTTGCTGCTGCTGGGGGCAGTTATTACGGTAATCAAATATATAATCAACGCTGGCAACAACCAAGAGACAAACGATCTCCACGCTCTAAATACAGAAGCCGAACACAACTGCACGCCAAAAACCGACCATAACAAAGATCATTTTTGATTCCATTTGAAATGTAATAATATTTTTAAGAACTTTATTGTAAATTTTTTTAATACAAAATAGTTCATGGCGTATTTTAAATTGATAAAGTCAATAAAAATAAAGACATGGTCTATAAAGGACATTTCCATAGACCACGAATTGTAATCAATGCGTTTGCTTCGGTTGTAAGAACTTATTAAGATCTATGCAGGAACGCTGAGCAAGACTCCTAACGATGACGCGTTTTTTGAGGCGTAGTGTGTACTATATTAGAATTGCTATTTAAGATAAAAACATTAAAAATTGTATTTTTTTAATAATTATAAGAACTTGAATAAGAACTAGGTTGAAGTGTACTTAAATAGGATGACTTAGTTATGATTCTTAGGCTTATCTTGGTGTATGAACTTGAGGTGACTTGGGGGATGACTGAGTAAGAACTTAGAAGTGACTTGGGGTTTGACTCTGAGGATGACTTGAGTAAGAATTGTGGATGACTTAAGATGACTTAAGGATGACTTGATGTAAAAACTTTGAAGTGACTTGACGGATGACTTGAGTAAGAATTGTGAGACTGAATAAGGTGTCTGAGACAAACTTGAGTAAAAAACTTAGAAGTAACTTGAGACTGACTTGAGTAAGTACTTGTCGCTGACTTAAGGATGAATGAGTAAGATACCTTGAGGTGACTTGGGGCTGGAGTAAAGGTAGAAGGCGGTTAAATGTCTAGGTGGAACTGGTAAGGGCCACTTGCATCTGTTATCACCAGCACAGTTAAAAATGCGGTTAGTTGGTTTGGCTAATCCAGACCATCGGGCATTCCATGCACGTTTTAAACACAGCTAGGAGGCACCTTGGTAGTTTCACTATCTTAACCTAGCCAAACAGGCACCCATGACGTTGGACAACAGTTAAAGGATTTGCGCCTTATATCTATGTAAAACGGGCATGGATGCACGTTGACCCAGTTTAGGTGTTGGTAGTTTATATCTATGATCTAACGGGCATGGATGCACGTTTGACCAGTTAGGTGGATTTGTAGTTTATATCTAGTCAAACGGGCATGGATCGCACGTTTGACACAGTTTGAGGGCTTGGTAGTTTATATCTATGTCAAAGGGCATGGATGCACGTTTGACCAGTTAGAGGGACATTGGGTGTTTTATCTATGTCAAACGGGCATGGATGCACTTTGACACAGATTAGAGGGTTGGTGTTTATATCACTATGTCAAACGGGCATGGATGCACGTTTTTGACCCAGTTTTAGAGGGCTTGGGTAGTTTTTATCTATGTCAAACGGGAATGGATTGTACGTTTGACCCAGTTAGAGGGATTAGGTAGTTTATATTTTATGTACTCAAACGGGCCCATGGATGCACGCTTTGACATCGAGATCAGGAATAGGCGGCTTTAAGGCCACTTTCGGCCAAAAACTTGGTGGAGGCGCAAGTGGGGTTAGAGTCGCATATTACTGTTCTCTGTGGGAGATGGCTGGAGTGTGTGTGTGTGTGGGGGGGGGGGAAGTGGATGGGAGGTGGCAGTAGGTGGGCGGATTGCAGGGCGTGACTATGGTCTAGGTATGGAAGATTTCAGCAGCATAAGTACAGATACAGGCTAGGGTGGGGGAAGGGTGACATGGGTGGGCGTGCAGAGGGCATAAAGACATGGTAGGGCCTGACACGGGTTAAGGCGCTAGGGACACGGATTTCAGGGCAGGACAGGATGGGCACACAGAGAGCATCGATGTAGGGTGTGACGCGGGTGGGCATGTTGGGGCCGGACGGGTGACGATACAAGTCGTGACGTGGGTGGGC
>CM031614.1:37455825-37458325 GCA_018398815.1 Conus ventricosus
GGACGATCATCAGTGGTACCAGTGACTCGCATGCGGTGCTGCAGACGATAGATGGTTGAGATGTGGACGTTAAAGATGTTGGCGACCTGCCTGGCATCCACACCAGCCTCCAGATGGCCTAGGGCACGATTGCGTTCCTCTGCTCGTAGTCTTGGCATCTATGTAGCGCTCAGACGGCAAGTCGTTTTCTGAACCTTGTAGCGCGGCTTTATAAAGGCTGCATGCCTGCGTACTTGTCGCTGGTTAACTTTGCTCTGCATGGTGTGCACGTGCCTCACATGCAGCAACCAGTTTGCCATTTTTGTTGACCCTCCAATGCCGGGAATGATGTGTTGCTCACACAATTTTGTCACTGCACGTGAGTCTTGGACCCAAACAACTTGCCACAATGGTTCAATATTGTATATTCACCCCTTTTCACCCGAAAAATAGCCTTTCAAATTTTCGCGTTTTTTATGGAAGTCAGTATATATATATATATATATATATATATATATATATATATATATATATAATATATATATATATATATATATATACACACATATATAATATATATATATATATATATATATATATATATATATATATATATATATTATATATATATATAATATATATATATATATATATATATCATTGCCCTAAAAGTCTTGGACATAATTTGAGAAAAATGTGCAGCCCAAATCCGTGAACTGCAGAAACTTGAAACAGAAAAATACCTTATTACTTGTCATTGCCGTAGTCACGACCAAGGATCCAGGGCTTCTTTTTTTTTCTTATTATACACCTTGTCAAGACGTTCATTCATAGATAGAAACTTCAAAGGATCATATGTAAATTGCGATCGCTTTTTGAGAAATATGCCCTTTAGATTAAGAATTGGAAGATATTGGTTTGCATGAAAAAAGCAGCAAAAGAAGTACTTGCCATATGTGATAAATACATGCAACAGCAGGGCGAAAGGTGGGAAAGCAGATGTACATATAGATACAGTATCAACAGCACCTAACGACAAGCACAGACAATAAAATGTGTGTTGCAGTAGCAGACGAATTAACAAGTTCTTAGCTCTGTGAATTGTGTCTTAACAGGTCATTTTTTTAATCCCCAGCTCTAACCATTATCTGAGTATCCTACGGGTTCAACTGGAGAAACTGCAGCTACACAGTCGAGCATCATCCTTCTTGTGACGGCGACTCGACAATTGTTGCTAAGATGTTCACGTTTGTCATCATCATCTTCTTTCCTCGTGGGTCATCACTGAAGAAGTCTAAAACTTCTGTGGTCTTTTTGTTTGTTTGCGCTGCTCTCATGATGATCTCAGTTTCAGACTGTTCTCTATGTCTGTGGCCTTGCTGACTTCGTTTTGAAGTCTCCGGAATCGGTAACTTTATGGGGGATTGTCTTTGCAAGGACGTGGTACCAACCCAAGGCGTGATTGTGGACGATGAGCCGGAATGAGAGACCTGGAAGTAATGCCATGGAGCAGCACAGAAGACGAGAGAGAGAGAGAGCATAAAGAAAGTGAACTGCGGTCTATGGCCGAGTACCTTAAGAGAATTCGTCTGAATAAGAGACACTGTGGAGAATGAGGCAAAAGTTTGCAGTGGTCCATTCTCAGCCTGAAGAGGGTGAGTTCCCAGCTTCCCCTTTTAGTAGAAAGTATGTACATTAGCTTACCTGAAGAAGATGCTCGATCACGAAAACATTTTCCTTTTTTTCGACAACGAGTCAACGAGTTTGCTACTTCCTCCTCTCTCCATACTCTCTGATCTTAGATGTCAGGATCCTAATGCGTGCACGAAACAGTTAGTGGTTGTTGCCTTGGGTTTTGTTGGTAATCGACAGCAAGCCCTGTTGGGGCGAGACATTCATTGCTCTGAATAGGTCTCCTTCTCTGACTCTGTCTGTCTCTGTCTGTCTCTCTGTCTCTGTCTCTCTGTCTTTGCCTCTCTATCTCTGTCTCTCTGTCTCTATCCTGTCTGTCTGTTTTGTCAGTCAGTCTATCTGTCTGTCTGTCTGTCTGTCTGTCTGTCTGTCTGTCTCTCTCATTGTTGTCTTTGTGTATGAAGTGTGTGTGTATGTCTATGTGTGTGCGTGTGGGCGTGTGCGCATGTGCGCATACGTGTGTGTGTGTGTGTGTGTGTGTGTGTGTGTGTGTGTTGTGTGTGTGTGTGTGTGTGTGTGTGTGTGTGTGTGTGTGTGCGTGCTTGCTCGCGCGCGCGCTCTCTCTCTCTACTTAGCTAGCTTAAAAAAGTATATGCTCGCATAATTGGGGAACACGCTTTGCGCCACTCAAATTTTCTCCCGCAAATTGACAAAGCCTCTCTACTAACTGTTACGACAAAGAGATGATCTTCAGCAACCGTCATCATTGGAGCCGCGTGTCCCCTTCCCATCTCCTCCGCTCGCATAGCTCTGGCACCCTTCGATCGCCTTCAGCACCCGGACCCCTCCTCTGGAACGGAACACTGTCAAACACAAACACACGGCAGTT
>CM031614.1:37470825-37478325 GCA_018398815.1 Conus ventricosus
CCATCATCATCATCATCACCATTATCGTCGTCGTCGTCGTCGTCGTCATCATCATCGTCGTCGTCGTCGTCGTCGTCATCATCATCATCATCATCATCATCATCATCATCATTCATCATCATCATCATCATCATCATCATCATCATCATCATCATCATGTGGCTCGTCGAGGATCCTGACAGTCTTTTGTATTGTAGAGCCCTGAAAGGCAGGAAGTGACATGGAGCACTTCATTGTGCTTCTGTTGGCTTTAGATACACACACACCTTAGGATACAGCACTCTTCTAGGCACAAGCTGATGTCCATGCAAGATTTTTCCTATGCTTGTAATATTTTTTGCAGTAAACTTTGGTCCATCACCTGAAGTCAGTGAACAGCTCAAGCTGTGCTTATGACTCATTCTACAGTATAACGATGTTGCCAGTGCATCTATCCCAGAGGCTGTTGAGGGAGAGAGACGAGGCAACAATCACTTGGTCCTTTAGCCATCACATTAGCATCCCATTAAGAGTAGGCGACTGTTGGTGACATTGGAGTCCCTGTACCGTCATCTTCTAACAGACAAGGTCTTCAAGACTTCAAAGAGCAGAGCAAACAAGTAGACTGATGCCGTTTCTAACCTCTGTTTGGAACATTCGTGTGCTGACCAATCTAAGTACATTGTGATCAGTCTATATTGATGCAATGACACGTGCTAGTTGTTCCATTCTTCAACCAACCGTATCTTGCATTCATGGTCTTTAATACAGCGTGGCTGTACAGTGACCATATTCTAGAATCAGTAATCTATTGGCTTTCACAGTTTTTATGTCAGTTACCTGATGCAGGAGACTATAAAACTCTGGCTCTGCCTCCTACTCATCCAGCGCCCTATGCACAGTGGGCAGGTGGGTACAACAAAGTCCTGACCCTTTTCAGTCAAATGGTGCCCATTCTTGGGTGTATCGACCAATTGAATCATACTGCAGGAGCTGAGGTGGTTTTCTTTTAAATCTTTTTTTTCTACTAGCTCTACAATTGCATCAGCTGTGACTGTCCAGTAGTGCTGAGCGTTGTTCAGCTGATGCTGCCACTCTGCATCATAGACCTCCATCTTTTCGAACCATTACTGATCCCCCTTTGCCTTCGGTGATAGTACGTACTTCTGTGAATTTCACGAGCTGTTGTCGCTGTTTGAAGGGCACGTCTGTGGTTCTTCCATGGGTTGTCTCTGGGCTGATTGTTGTTGCTGATAGTCACCGTGGAGGAGTGAAGAGTGTCACTGTAGATGTCTTAAGCTTTGTCACCTCTCGTCGGTGTCTTCTGTCTCCCTGGGGATACTTTGAGAGAGAGAGAGAGAGAGAGAGAGAGAGAGAGAGAGAGAGAGAGAGAGAGAGTGACAGAGACAGAGAGACAGAGAGAGACAGAGAGAGACAGAGACAGAGACAGAGACAGACAGACAGACAGACAGACAGACAGACAGGGAGACAGACAGAGAAGGAGAGAGATGAATAGGGACAGAGAGACAGACAAGAAATTGATAACACGTGGACCAGGATAAAAACACGCAAGGACACAGAGATTGAGAAAGGGGTCGGGGAAAATGGCAGACAACACACACACACACACACACACACACACACACACACACACACACACACACACACCCCCCACACACCACACTAATGGACACACCATCAACACACACACACACACACACACACACACACACACACACACACACACACACACACACACACACACACACACACACATACACGCTCACACACTGACGGACAAAACATCAATAACAAAACACTCAAGTACCACGCAGGTCTCACCAAGAGTTGCAGACCGGAGACAGTGCAGTCGGTGTACAGCTGTAAGCAGCTTATTCCAGCCAGCCAGCTCCCCTGCATCAAAGGAACCGACATCTGCCCTGCCGATGGCTAGACGAGGTCACTGAGGTTGATACCAGAGAATTTCACACCCACGGGCCGGAGGTTGGGTCTGACTTCTTCTGTCTCACGTCAGATCGACTGAGTCATGATGCGCGCAGTGCATCAACTTTCTGCCCTGTCTTCTGCGTGAAATGGGTGAGCCATGTACAAAGATTGATATACTGTATTGCTTTCAGGGGTGGATGAAGCGATTGGGAGAATGCATCTGGTACACATGCATCACTACTGCAGAAAACTTTTGCAGCATTGCCAAACACACAAACGTTAAAACGAAACACCGCTTAAGCTTCAAAGTAACTGTTTTCACCTACTCCAAAGTTTATTGTCACACAGAACGATCGATTGTTTCTGACAGTAATTTCTGTCCCTTTCCGGACAATGTTTATATATATATATATATATATATATTGAATTATAAACAGTCATTGCAACACCAAGCTGCTCTGTAAGTTGCTGGAACGGTGCTCGGTACTTATCCTTGGAATTTATTAGTTTGTTGTATATATATATATATATATATATATATATATATATATATATATATATATATATATATATACACGCAGTCACACAAATACAAACACACACACACACACAAAGACACACATACACACACAACACACACACACACACACACACACACACACACACACACACACACATTCCCGCTCCTCTCTCTCTCTCTCTCTCTCTCTCTCTCTCTCTCTCTCTCTCTCTCTCTCTCTCTCTCTCTCCATAAACAAATGGTAACTAAATATATTCATCAAAATAGAGACCAGGATAAGAAAAGAATAAAAGGGGAAAAAATCTAAAGAAAAACAAGATGCAAAGCATATAAACGTACTCTCAGTTTATCATGCATACACGTGAGATTCAATAAAGAGGAAAACCCGTTTTTAACTGTTACAGCCGTTAGTAACGGCTACTCTGGTAAACATCGGCCATCATCTGTGATCCATAATGAACATACCTACAAATTTTCAGAAAGATTGACCAAGTACTTTCTGAGATTTTCCATAAAGAAGAAAACTGTTATGGGCCGTCATAGCCGTTAGTAACGGCTGTAACGGTAAAATAAAACATCGGGCATGATCCGTGACCCATAATGAACATACCTACAAATTTTCAGAAAGATCGACCAAGTACTTTCTAAGATATTCCATAAAAAGAAAAACCGTTATGGGCCGTGTTAGCCGTTAGTAAAGGCTATAACGGTTAAAATAACACATTGGGCATCATCCGTGACCCATAATGAACATACCTGCTAATTTTGACAAAGATCGGCCAAGTACTTTCTGAGATATTCCATAGAGAAGAAAAACCGTTACAGGCCGTTACAGCCGTTAGTGACGGCTATAACGGTAAACTAAAACATCGGGCATCATCCGTGGCCCATAATGAACATACCTACAAATTTTCAGAAAGATCGGCCCAGTAGCTTTGTCTGGAGCGAGTGGAACACATTTTGACCACGGACACACAGACACACGGACACAGAGACACACGGACAGACAGACACACAGACAGCATTTCTTCGTTCCCATTCTAAAGTACTCCCTGTTCTATAAGAACTGGGAGTACAAAAAGACAAACGTTCAGTGAAGGCAGTTATCCAAACATCCATATGTAGTGACATGCAGTAGTATGGAATAGAACACTTTTTCGCTTCATGAAAACTATGCACTATGGACCGTTCTTCCCATTCACCAGGAGGTAACAGGTTTATCTGGAGATGGCGTCATGCAATTAGCAACCCTCAGTACCTCCCTCACTGATCAAGGCCTTTGTGGGCCGTTCCACGTCCCCTGAATCAAAGAAACAAAGACACAAGCGGACAAAGATCCGCCATTGCAATGAATAGCAATGAAGCAATAACAGGCAATGATGCGGTAGAAAGGTAAAGAGTGACAGAGAGAGAGAGAGAGAGAGAGAGAGAGAGAGAGAGAGAGAGAGAGAGAGAGAGAGAGAGAGAGAGAAGAGAGAGACAGAGAGACAGACTGAGAGACAGAGAGACAGACAGAGACAGAGAGAGAATGAGAGACAGACAGACAGAGAGACAGACAGACAGACTGACAGAGACAGAGAGAAGAGACAGAGAGAATGACCGACTGACAGACAGACGGACAGAGAAAGAGAGAGAGAGAGAGGTGGGGAAGGTAGAGAGAGGGAGAGGGGGTAGGAGAGAGAGAGGGGGGGAAGGTAGAGAGAGGGAGACCCAATCACAGTAAGCAGCAAACTAACCACAAAACACAAAACAAATTGAACAAACAACTTCAGTGGTGAAGACAGCATGCAAAAAAGCAAGAGAGAGAGAGAGAGAGAGAGAGAGAGAGCTCCAGTCAAAATGAGCAGCCACCTAACCACAAAAACAAAGAAGAATAAACAGTGCTAGCAATAAAGCAATAATAGGCAGCAGTGAAGACAATGGGGCAGAAGGGTAAGAACGATGCTGTGAAAATGGCTTCATGCAGTTTGTTAAAAAAACAACAACAACAAAACAAAACAAAAACCCACCTAGTTACCTCCCCTCCCTGATCCAAGCTTGTGTGGGACATTCCCATGCACTTAATTAAAGAAACTCAGACACACATGGACAAAGAACCCGAATCACTATGAGCAGCCAACTGCACGTAAAAACAAGGTAGAGCAAAACGTTTTAGCAATGTAGCGGATACCAAGCAATGACATGATAGAAAGGCAGAGAGAGAGAGAGAGAGAGAGAGAGAGAGAGAGAGAGAGAGAGAGAGAGAGAGAGAGAGATCTGATGAAAATAGGCAGCCAACTAACCAAACTTAAAGTAGAATAAACTGTGATGACAATAAAGCAAGAGCAGGCAACAATGGCAACAAGACGATGGAAAGGTAAGAATCGCAAACTATAGAAACGGCCTCGGGCAATCTGCAAAACTTAGTTACCTCCCCTCTCTGAACCAGGCCTGTAGGAGACATTCCCCGTCCATTTAATCAAAGAAAGAAACAAACAAACAAACACCCGGACAAAGAAACCAAAGCACAATAAACAGCCAGCCAACCGCAAAAGAAGTTGGAACAAACAACTTCAGCAACGATGCAGTAATAGGAGAAACAATGTGATATAAAAGTAAGAGAGAGAGAGAGAGAGAGAGAGAGAGAGAGAGAGGTCTCATTGTGTGTGTATCCAGCTGGCTCTGTGGTAGAGAACCGAATATACAGTCAGCTGTTACCAGTTCCAGTATCACTGACGCCCATCCTAACAAGTGCCCTTTGCATCGCTCATCTTGAAGTGTTGTCGTTCTGGTGGTATCAGTGTGGGGTTAGGCAGGTTCCTTTCATAGCCACTCTCCTGAGAAGGTTTTCCCACCTTTGTGTCATGTTTCAATATAACCTTCAGTAGCGTTTGAGGCTAAATCTGAGCGCTACTCATTCACCCCAGCAAGAACATTATGTTTCCAGCTGTGTCTGCTGTGTTATTTGTCCGATAGGCATATTTACATCAAATCACGGAAAACGATTTTGAAAAAATGCCGACGACGAGGTGACAGTCTCGCACAGGAGCTGTGGCTCACACACAAACACAACACAGCGACGGCTTGGCCAACAGGTCGCTGGTTCAACTCGGGAGCGGCGCTCTGGCTTGGCAGCAGCGGCGTCTCCAGCCCAACTGGCTCAGCGGGTAGTCGGTCCCGGACGCAGTGGCAGGTAGGGTGATTGTCGGCACTCAGGCCGACCTCTCCACGCCAACACAGGGCGGAGAACAGGGGCGTAGACTCAGCTACGGCCCTGACCCTCAAACAATGGCAGCCAGTCCCCCTCAGTCCAGGGAACACATCAACCTGACTGCCACCAAAAATCAGCTGAGTCCGTCTTCGGTCGTCTCTGTTATTGCGTTGGCGGAATCACTGCAGAGACTGCCTAACCGGTTCAACTCTCCCGGCTTTTAACAGTGCGCCGGTGAGTAGCAGTCAGCTGAATTGTTCAACCGGCTTCCGGACAACTACCTTCCGGTAAGCACAGTTGTATGAAAATTTGTGACCGGACGGGAAACGGTCCGTCACAATAACGCTCCGCCGAAAAACGTTGACAAACGAATCACAAGACAAAGTGCGACGCGTTTCGACCTCTTAGGTCTTCTTCGGGTAAAGTACACAACACTCAGCAATACGAAACTGAACAAGCAGTCACTTATCTTTATCAACACTGGCGTACGATGGGCGTTGAATCAGTCTCAAGGCCCATCTTGCGCTGAACTGGATGAAGATCAGTGACTGCTCGTTCATTTTCCTTGTCCTGAGTGTTGGGTATCCTGCCCTGAAGACGGCCTATCAAGGTCGAAACGCGTCGTGTCTTGTCTTGTGATTCATTTGTCAACGTTTATCGGAGGAGCTTTATCAATCATTTTTTTTTTTCACATTTGTTTAGATTTCCGCCGGGGCGGCAGTCGCCTCACTTTGCAACTAGATCTACTGAAACGATGTTAGTCAAACTTGGTGGAAAGACAATAATTGGTCACACACACACACACGCACGCACGCACGCACGCACGCACGCACGCACGCGCGCACACACACACACACACACACACACACACACACACACACACACACACACACACACACACACACACACACCATACGTGTGTGTTGTGTGTGTGTGTTGTGTGTGTGTGTGTGTGTGTGTGTGTGTGTGTGTGTGTGTGTGTGTGTGTGTGTGTGTGTGCGTGCGTGCGTGCGTGTGTGTGTGTGTGTTGTGTGTTGTGTGTGTGTGTTTTGTGTGTGTGTAGCTAAAACGAACAGACGGGGAAGTTTAGTAAGAGAAACAGTGCGTAGTCGCTGGCATGTTGGTGAGAGAGAGAGGGATACCATGGGGTAGAAATGGGCAGACAGACCAGCCGCCGTGGCGAAGTGGTTTAGCGTCGCGGACTCCCGACCGGCTCCCACCCGATTGAGTTTGCTGCGGACTCAGTTGGGAAGACTGGGACCACACAGTCGAGTTTCATCCACTTAATGGATGCGTCTCTGAGAATGTTGCTCAATTTCCTGACCAACACTGCAGGTGCCTGTATCTCTCGGCCTGGTTGACGCCAGGATATAATATGAAAGGAAGCGTAGAGTACAGCCCTGTCATGTAGTCCTCAGACCGAAAAGGGAAATCCGTAGCATCATCTTAATCATCCTCATTATCATCGATCAGCATAAAAAAGTCTCAAATTCTGTGACCCTTCATGCCCTGCTCTCATGGTGACCTCAATTTCGATGTCCTCTCCACGTCTGTGGCCTTGGTTTGGTTTCCGTCGAGGTCACCGGTATCGGCGAGTCCATGGGGGCTGTCGTTGGACGGACGTGGTGGCGCCCTCCGGAGGGAGAGCTCACTCACGCCGGCTCCGCGGGCTAAGCAATTATTGTCGTCAGTAGGGGGCTTAGTAGGTGGTGTCCTGCGTATTTAGATCAGAACAGACGCCACTGAACACCACCGAAGTGACTCGGCAGCAGTGCAGTGTCTCCTCCGGAGGGTTGCCTCTTGACGACTAGACATTGACTGTTCCCTGTGGATTGTCGGTCCAGGGCTGCGGCGGGGCCGACCG
>CM031614.1:37480518-37493018 GCA_018398815.1 Conus ventricosus
CCCCGTGTCTAGTCGAACGTCAGTTTTGTGCGAAGGGAATTTGCAGATTCAGCTTCAGCAAGAAGAAGCTTTTTTTATGAGACCAGGATTTCATGCACACAAATACACACACACACACACACACACACACCCACGCACGCACGCACGCACGCACGCACGCAACACACACAACACGCACACACACACACACACACACACACACACACACAACACACACAACACACACACACACACACATACACACACACACACACACACACACACACATACACAACACATACATTCGTCTAATATCACCTTTGGGTGAACAGACGTTAAATCAAAGATGATCACACACACACACACACACACACACACACACACACACACACACACACACACACACACACACACACACGTGTTGTGTGTTCCATACATCCAGTACTTTTTGCTCTGTGTATTCTTATCAGATCCTCTCTGTCCAATGATAAAGCCAGAAGGCGAAAGCTCTGCAATAAAGTCCTGGGTGGAGGAACAAGTTGAACATAGAAACTGTTTATTATCTGTGTTGTCTTGTGCGCAACGTTTTGTTCTGCTTCTTGTTCTGCTTTTTCCAAAAGAAAAAAAAGCACACAAACAACAAGCTGTCGTGGTTATAGTTGAAAAGTTCGGCTTTATTTTGCCTTCATATGCATATATAAGTATATATGTACACACACACACACACACACACACACACACACACACACACACACACATATATATATATTATATATATATATATATATATATATATATATATATATATATATATATATATATATATTATATATAATATTATATATGTGTGTGTGTGTGGTGTGTGTGTGTGTGTGTGTGTATGTATCTCTCTCTCTCTCTCACTCTCTCTCTCTCTCTATATATATATATATATATATATATATATACATATACATACATATATATGTATGTATATATATATATATATATATATATATATATATATATATATATATATATATATATATATTATATATATATATATATATATATATACTGACTTCCATAAAAACGCGAAAGCAAAACAAGCTGAAGGTTAGGGGCGAATTTTATTGTCACAATTGTACAGAGTGGAAGCGAGAATTCAACGTGATTTGATTCATTACACCGGTAATGTGTGAAAATGTCATTAGCAATATGTATATGTGGGGAAAAGCCAAGGTCACGTGACAAAACCCAGACTTGAAGTCCTATCCCGTGTGTGGACACCATTTTTGCGTGGAAAACTGTTGACACATGCGGCTCATTGAAGTGGACAAGGTGGTTGATGGTCCCCTTGGCACACCTGCCCAACACATCGGAGACGTTGGCCTGGTGGAAGTTGGAGACGACTGTTGCTGGTCGTGGACGCTGGAGGTCCATCAGCTGACTTAGTTCATCCCAAAAATGTTCTTTTGGGTTTAATTCGGCGACGGGGCGTCTGGCCAGGGGCCAGCACATTGAAGTTGTATGCTGATGATAATTGGTGGGTGGCTTGGCTGTGTGTGGTCTGGCATTGTCCTGTTGGTATGCTCCGTTTGGGTTGTTGCGCAAAATGAAGGGAAATCGACATGGGGTCTGAGAACTGGTGATGTAGCGCTTGCATGACTCCCTGTCCGCGACCAGGGACCTATGTTCTTGAAAGGATGACTGGTCCTATGGCGTGGTTAATCACAATTGCAACCTTCCATATATATCGCGTCGGGCTCCCCAGGGTTCGCTCTAACACACACGGTGTCCAGCATAGAGGTTCACCAGAGTACGATCGCCATATTCTGGAAACGACGTCATCCATGTCATTTCTAATATACGGCTTCATCTGAGAACAGTTTGCGTCCCACTGCTGTCTGCGCCAGCTGTTTCGGGCTTGTGCCCACTGCTGTCCTGTCCTACCGGTGTCTGGTGTCAGTAAACCCGGACATCTGTGAGGGACTCGCCTAATTGCCTGCCGTCTCCTGATGCGACGAGCGCCCGCTCGTGTTGAGGCTGATTCGTTGGCTGGAGATTCCCAGGACACACTGTCGAGCATCGGGTTAGGGCTGTTTGCGGCCTGTCCCGCAGATGGATGCGAACAAAAATGGCGATTCCTCTCTTGGTGTGGTGGTCCCGTGGCGGCTGGACGGGGGGTCGATCATCAGGTGGTTCCAGTGACTGAATGCGGTGCTGCAGACGAAGATGGTTGAGATATTGACGTTAAAGATGTTGGACGACCTGCACTGGCTTCCACACCAGCCTCCAGCTGGCCTTAGGGCCGTATTGAGTTCCTATTACTCGTTAGTCTTGGCATATATGTAGCGGCTCAGACGGCTAGTCGTTTTCTGAACCTTGTAGCGCGGCTTTTTAAAGGCTGCATGCCTCGAAGTACTTGTCGTGGTTAACTTTGCTCTGCATGAGTGCTGCTCGTTTGCATCACATGCAAGTCAAACGTTTGCCATTTTTGTTGACCTCATTGCAGGCGGAATGATGTGTTGCTCACTCAATTTGTCATGCACGTGAGTTCTTCTTGGAACTCCAAACCACTTGCACAATGGGTCAATATTGTATATTCACCCTTTTCACCCGAAATATTAGCCTTTCCATAATTTTCGCGTTTTTTATGGAAGTCTGTTTATATATATATATTTATATATTATATATATCTTATAATATTTATATATATTAGAATATATATATATTTAATATATATACACACCAAGTTATATTTATAGATTATATATTTTTTTATTTTTTTATATTTTTTTATTTATATATATTTTTTTATTTTTATATATTTATATTATTTATATCATTGCCCTTAAAAGTCTTGGTCATAATTTGAGGAGGAAAAATGTTGCAGCCCAAATCCGTGATCTGCAGATAACTTGAAACAGAATTAATCCTTATATCTTGTCTTTGCCGTAGCACGACCTAAAGATCAAGGGCTTTCTTTTTTTTTCTTTTTATACTCCTTGTCAATGACGTTCATTTCTTTGATAGAAACTTCAATGGTTCATAGTAAATTGCGATCGCTTTTTGAGATATATGACCTTTTAGATTAAGAAGTGGATGATATTGGTTTGCATGAAAAAAGCAGCAAATGATGTACTTGCCATTTGTGATTAAATACATGCAAAGCAGGGCGATAAGTGGGGAAAGCAGATGTACACTATAGATATGTATATTGCACCTAACGTCAAGCACAGACAATAAAATGTGTGTTGCAGTAGCTGGACGAATTAACATGTTCTTTAGCTCTGTGAATTTGTGTCTTAACATGGGTCATTTTTTTATCCCCAGCTCTAACAATTATCTGGAGTATCCGACGGGTCTCAAATGGAGAAACTGCACCGCTACTCAGTCGGAGCTTCATCCTTTTGTGGGTCGGCGACTCGACATTGTTGCTAAGATGTTCACGTTTTGTCTCATCGTCCTTCTTTCCTCGTGGGTCATCACTGAAAGCTGTCAAGTCTAAAATCTTTCTGTGGGTTTTTTGTTTGTTTGCGATGCTCTCATGATGATACTCAGTTTCAGGACTGTTCTCTATGTCTGTGGCCTTGCTGACTTCGTTTTGAAGTCTCCGGATTCGGTGAACTTTATGAGGGGATTGGTATCTTTGGCACAAGGACGTCGGTTACCAACCAAGGCGTGGATTGCTGACGTTGAGCCGGTCTGAGAGACGGGAAGTTAGGCATGGAGCGCACAGAAGTCGAGAGAGAGAGAGAGCATAAAGAAAGTGACTGCGGTTTTGGGCCGAGTACCTTAAGAGATTTCGTTGAATAAGAGCATGTGGAGATGAGGCAAAAGTTTGCAGTGGTTCCATTCTAGCCTGAAGAGGGTGGTGAGTTCCAAGCTTCCCTTTTAGTAGAAAGTATGTCATTAGCTTACCTGATGAAGATGCCTCGATCACGAAAACATTTTCCTTTTTTTCGACAACGACGTCAACGAGTTTTGCTACTTCCTCTCTCTCCATACTCTCTGATTTAGATGTCAGGTTCCAAATGGTGCACGAAAACATTTAGTGGTTGTTGCCTTGGGTTTTCGTTGGTAATCGCTGCAAGCCTGTTGGGGAGAGACTTCATTGCTCCTGATTAGGTCGCCTTATCTGAATATCGTCTGGTCTCTGTCTGTCTCTCTGTCTCTGTCTCTCTGTCTTTGCTCTCCTATCTCTGTCTCTCTGTCTCTATCCTGTCTGTCTGTTTTGTCAGTCAGTATCTGACTGTATGTCTGTCTGTCTGTCTGTCTGTCTGTCTTCTCATTGTTGTCTTTGTGTATGATGTGTGTGTGTATGTCTTTGTTTGGGAGTGTGGGCGTGTGCGCATGTGCGCATACTTGTGTGTGTTGTGTGGGGTGTGTAGTGTGTGGTGTGTGTGTGTGTGTGTGGGTGTGTGTGTGTGTGTTTGTGTGGGTGTGTGTGTGCGTGCTTGCTCGCGCGCGCGCACTCTCTCTCTACTAGCTAGTCTCTAAAAATGTTATTTTGCTCGCAATAAAATGGGGAACTCGTATTTGCGCCACTCTAATTTTCTCCCGCAAATTGACAAAGCCTCTCTACGTAACTGTTACGTCAAAAGAGATGATCTTCTGAACAAACGTCATTTCATTGGTGCCGCGTGTCCCCTTCCCATCTCCTCGCTCGATTGCTTGGCTCACTTCGATCGCTCTGACACCGGACCCTACTTCTGGAACGGATACACTGTCAACAACTAAACACTCGGCAGTTCTCCTTCACCGTGGCGGTGCCGGAATCGTTGTGCAACAGCCCAACCATTGCAGGGGGACTTGTTTTTTTCTCGTTGGCCCCCATTAAGTGGGAAAATCAAACCTCTTAGACTTGAAGTGGCTGGATGGTAATATGGCTTTTAAATCTTGATATCTTTCTGGTGGTGGAGATAGAAACATGTGGGTTTGGGCTTCTTGTTGGAGGCCGTTGAACGATTCTCACGTTACGTGCGCTCTTTGTGACTTGTTGGCCCGGCGAGAATGAACCACAAGTACTTTAAAGTGTTAGGGCCTGCCACTTGTTTTCTTCCTATCGATACGCACTGTCAAAACAGCTGAGCCTTTCACATGCGTCGGCCCTAATTTTGTTTTACGTGATAGTAGGATCGATGCGTTTCTGAGAATAAGTTTGAACTGCAGGCAGAACAAAAGAGGGACAGTCTGGGAGCACATTTTCGGGTCTCATCATAGTTTCACATATGCCTGTCTGTGCAATAGGAAAAAAAAAAGAAGAAAAGAAAAAAATTAAAGGATAAATAAAAGAAAAAAAGACACGCCTTTGGCTTATTCAAAAGGAGGGTGTGTTTTGCTTTCCGATCTTCGTGTTTAAAGACTTAAACCAAAAAACATGAAGCAGATCCTGAATTTATGCCACAATGCACAGCTGTTAATGATTTTCTTTTGTTTTCTGATTATCTTACTCAGATTTGAAAATAATTCCAAAATGTAAGTTGGTTTTCTGCACCTGCTATATATTCATCAAATTCACATTGTATTCAGGCAGGGTTTGGACTGAAGGGGAGAGGGGGGGGGGGGAGTCCTGGTGACACTTCATTTACTATCTGATAAGGTATCCCAGAATGCCGAGACTACCTGTTAAAACAGTCACGGGCAGAGCGTTATCCTGCCATTGTCACAGCGGAAGACGTCACAGCGAGTGACGGACTTGTTATTCGGTATGTGTCTTTATCCAGTGTTATGGATATTTGAATGTATACCAATTGTGTGTGTGTGTGTGTGTGTGTGTGTGTGTTGTGTTGTGTGCTGTGCGTTTTGCGCGTGCGTTGCATGCAGTGCGCTCGCGCCGACGGCGCGCGCACTCGCGCGTGTGAGTGTGTGTGTGTGTGGTGGGTGTGTGTGTGTGTGTGTGTGTGTGTGTGTGTGTGTTGCTGGGTGTGCGTAGTGGGTGTGCCTGTGAGTCTGGAGGGTGTGTGCATGCGTGGGTGGTGTGTGCTTGCGTTGTGTGTGTGTATGTGTGCATGCGTGTGTGTGTGTGGTGTGTGTGCATGCGCGCGCGAGCGCGCGCGTGTGTGTGTGTGTGTGGTGTGTGCATGCGTGTGGTGTGTGTGTGTGTGTGTGTGTGTGTGCATGCGTGTGTGTGGGTGTGTTGTTCGTGCGTTCTTCATTTTACGTCTATATTCACATTAAAGTGATTGTAGGACCAGGAGGTAGGGAAAATGCGTGTGTGTGTGTGTGTGTGTGTGTGTGTGTGTGTGTGTGTGTGTGTGTGTGTGTGGTGTGTGTGTGTGTGTGTGTGTGCTGTGTGTGTCGTGTGCGTTCCTGTGTGTGTGTGGATGGACGATAAGAGGATTTGTTACGAGCTGTTAGCTATATATTGTGGATTCTTACTAAATTTCAGTTACTATTTACATTAGCCCAAAGTTAGTATTAAATCATAAAGGAGTGCAGGATTTCTGGTATATCCAAAATTGTTAGCGCTCATATCTGTATGGAATAACTTGTTACTTATTATGAGCCCATTGGGTCTTATCATCAAGGAATTAACAAAGAAACCAAGACTGGTAAGTTCTGGAAATTTCTCGTGCCATCAAGTGCAGGCAGTCAGGGATATTTCCTGTTTGAATTATGAGCAGTAGAAAAGAAGATGATGGGTTGTGTAACTCTACAACTGCTCAGATAGATGCAATTTTATTTTTTCGACGAAATTTTGTACGGTAAAAGCGTTTAGCTTATGGGCATGCTATAAACAGGGATTCAAGTTTTCGGTTATTGTTTTCAAGTACGTTTGCGTTGGCACTATTGATAGGTTATATTTCCAATTTTAACCGCATTTGCTAGCTGTTGTTAAAGTGTGTGCATGAGTTGTGTTGTACATGTGAGTCGTGTGTGTGTGTGTGTGTGTGTGTGTGTGTGTGTGTGGGTGTGTTGGGCTGTGTGTGTGTGTGTGTGTGTGTGTGTGGATCCCTTACCCCTTATTGGCCTTAAAAACATCAACTAAACACGAGAGGTATATTCTTTCCTAGCAGAAATCAGGTTGTTCTCCATTTCTTGAGCACCTCGCCTCCCTCTGGTTCTTCCCTTCCACATCACTCCCTTGGAGTTTTCCGGGCGCCATTAACCCTAATTAGTGTCAGTCGTCGTGTGTTCCAGGACTGATAGTGCCAGGTCGTCCTGTCTTTCATGTACGATTCTTCCTGGACTGCGTACAGGAACAGACCAGACACAGAGTCAGGTCTTAATATACAGAGTAATGCTGTTGTGGCCAGAACATCCGACTTTTCAGCGGACTGCGGTCACACAGCCAGTCAGACCTCGCTGTCAAACTAAATCATCTGCCCGATCGATTACCAATCGCTTCCGCTTCCAATGTGGCTCTGGCTGATTCTGTGTGTTGAGAATGGTCTTTCAGCTGTGTATGGTAAGTAATGTTGGCTTAAGGCCCAGCGACGCAAAAGGGCCATTCGGGCTTCACCTCGTTAAATTCAACTCACAAGGTAAAAAAAAAATATAAAAACAAACAAAAACTCTTAACTCACTCTTTTAAAAACACATATGCCAAAATCGCTCCAGAATTCTTCGTTTAAAAATCTTTCTTCCCGTTTAAAATCTTTAAATCAGATGAAAAAATTAATCTCTTTCAGAAACTATAAGATCTCGTCAGCGTGGGACATTCTGAATAGGTTTTTGCATGGACTCTGCTGTTAAGTGATCACGATGGACAATTATAGAATTAACGGATCTTGTGGATAAGGTTTGTTTGAAAGAAGCAGCACAGGTCAGACTGTAGTGTGTGGCGTTTGATCTGAGTGTCTGCCGTGTACAACAGCGTCGGCTTGTCTTGTTGACCGATTCTCTGTCTTAACACCGCCAGTATTCTCTGTGGTTGCCAGTTGAAGCGAGGGGTGGAAAATGTGATGACAGGCACTGGATGTCTCTGCAGAGTTTCTGATCAGAATGTATGATGAAGGCTTTTGCAGGTAGTCTGTCGCGGATACAGTGATTATGTTGTTTACCTTCACAACACAGCCCCTTTTTCGTTTATGGGGACTAAGGAACCCCCTCAGTAATAGCACTTTTTATCGTTAGGATTGGCCAAAACTGTCCAGTGAAGAAGCATGCAATGGTTTGTACGTATTATTTTGTCAAACAGAGAGTAGATGGACGAGTTATACTGATTGCTACGAAGGCCCACGGTACACTGAGCTTGCAGGTATTTAACACTTGTTCCTGCTTTACTATATGACTATGTGAAAACTGAGATTCCCAAGGCCTGGTGCCTACATGCAGCAGGTACTTTAATATCACAAAAAACCTGATTCCAAGATGGTATCTGGAGTAGTGTTGATTTTGGAGGGTTGAGTTACAGTTCGAAGAGGAAGTTTACGCCGTTTTCTTGTACTCAAACGGTCGTTGGTTTTGAATGGGAGAAAATGAGGTTTGGAGGTGAGTCGTGCAGTCTGCTGCCGTCAATGAAAATCAATGGATACAAAGAGTGTTTTGTGGGGAGGAAATGATAATGTTGCATAGGGACCCATCTCTGTCCCCTGTGGGACAGCAATTGAAAGAATCAAAGTTGGTAGAAAAATAAGAGTTTTACCTTTTTAGACTGGAATTCGGTCTGATTCAGTAGACCACAAAATTGACGTTTCTGAGCTTATATATCATCAACGGTTAGCAACCTGCAGAGATTTCTGGGGCTGCCTCAGAGAATCAAGATGACAGACAAATACAAGAAAATCGTCTCCAGCTCTAGTGGCCGGTACGTGAGCGGCGGAGTGTTGAAAAGAGAGTTTCTGTCATGTGATGAGAACGATTAGACATGAGTTGGAAGGAGTAGCTGTGTTTTTCTTAATTATATCATTAAATCAGTATATCCATTAAATTCCTTCGGAGGGTGTTCATGAAATCTACTTTCTTTTTTGTATTCACGAAGTATTTGGCAGTGTTGTAGTTTTGCATGCGCACGTTTGTGTTGTGTGTATGTGTGTGTGTGAGTGTGTGTGTGTGTGTGTGTGTGTGTGTGGGTGTGTGTGTGTGTGTGTGTGTGTATGTGTGTGTGTGTGTGTGTGCGCGTGCGTGCGTAGCGCGCGCCGCGCGCGCGCGCGCGCGTGTGTGTGTGTGTTGTGTGTGTGTGTGTGTTGTGTAAAGATCCAATTAAATTAGCGTGGTTTGAATACAATAATCTTATCAGCCTCCAATATTTTTGCTCCTCTAAGACTGTGGTCCATTCTCTGAGTTACTGAACGTCTATGGATTACCAAGGGAAAATGACGTTCATATCATTGGCGGTTCATCCGCTGTCCTTGGTTATTATTGTTCAACTTATATCACCATTTCTTATACTGTCATTCTGACCGTTATGTTTCTTCTCTATTCACATAATATGCAAACAGCTGCCTTCAAAAAACTAAATTGTCTGTTTTACAGTTAGTTATATAGCAGATGTTGACATTCACATTCCATCTAAAGAGTGAGGGAAGTAAGATTCTTCACAATGATTTGGGAAACAGTCGCCATATTCTCTATTTATATTTGATTATGTTGGATGAAAATAGGTGTGGACTACTAATATAGGAAAAATGTGGCGAAAGGGGATGAAATTGTGTAGCAACCTAAAACACACACACACACACACACTCCACACACACAAACACACCACACACACTACACACCACACACAAACACACAACACTACTCCACCACACACACACACACACACACACTCACAACTCACTCCACATCACACACACACACACACACTCGAACACACTATTGTGAAAAAATTGGGCTTTTTCCCCTCGATAAACCAGGCCGGTTTTGGAAAGGGGCAGGTTCTATATTGATCTTCTTGTAAAGACTCACTACGCATAATTAAACATCAGTTTGCTTAGAAGCAAATCGTCTCGCCACATTTTTCGATAATCAACAATGGCATTTGATCAAGTTTGGCTGGATAGGCTTATTATATTAAATTTAAAACTATTGGTCTCTCTGTAGTCATATCTTTAAATTTGTTTTAAAACATTCCGACAATCTGATGTATTCGACAAGATTAGGTCCTTCTTATTTCATCAAAAGATTACTAGATATGGGTGTATCCCTAAAGGCTCTGTGATAGCCCCTCTTCTTTATAATATTTTAACTAATGTTTTACCTAATTACATTAAAAAAAACTTTAACTTATTCAATATGCGGATGTCATATGCCTTATGGTTGTAAGCCATATTAAAATAAGAACACATCAAAAGATCTGTTAAATACATTTGAAGAATAAATCTCAAAAAGAGGTTAGGACAACATTGCGAACTTCATGTCTGATAATGGCGTTTGCGGTCAGGCTGAAAATACCGTATATTGGTATTTGAGCACGGTGGGTCTGCTCCCAATTACTCTAACTTCTAAGTACTTAATAACCACATTGAGCTACAACTTTCAGAGAATTATATTCAATATTCATGGTTGTGCATCTTATGTCATAATCTTTTTTTTTTGGAATTTTCACTTGGTACTCATAATAAAATCAAGGCGAGAAAATATCTTATATCTGCTCATAGTTACTATGCTAAACAAAGTTTTGGGGCCAGGAAATCAAAATGTTTAATACTTCTTTCCTTCTAGCTTTGTTAGTTCCAAATTGTCATATGCACATGAGGTCTTTTTAGTTTGCTCCTAAGTTACTTTATTATAATATGCTCTGTGTATAGTCTCTAAGGCATTTCTGATTAGCCTTGGTGTTACATTTCATGTTCTGCTTTTGGAACACCCACATGTAAACTGGTGTCTTACCTCTGTTGACCTTCGTGATCTTGTCTGCGCTAATTGTACTTTCTCGCTGCTAAATTCTTTCAAGTGCTTACCAAAAACGGAAAACTGGATTATTGAGGTCTGATGTAGAACTTTCCTAAACGCCCCCACCCCCCCCCCCCCCCCAACCCCCCCCCCCCTGCTACAAAATCTTTCGTGACCACTAAATCGATACTCCACATATTCTTTCCTTGTTGACATAATTCAGGTATCAAGCATAATAAAGCTTGCTGTGCGTTTTCTAAGTCCGAACTCATCTGGGTGCTCTTCAAACCAAACTATTTTTGATTATTATTCTATACTAATATATCTAAAACCGTTTACATTTATATTCTTGCACTCTGCGATGCCAAAATCACTTATCAATGATTGTTATCGTAATTCGTAAAAAGTCTTTACTGATTGGGTCTCTATCTAATCAATTAATGGCTGGTTGTGGCTTTGTCATTCATTTTTATAAATTGAGAAGTCCTTTTCATCTTGGGGCAATGTGTCTATTTTTACAGCCGAGACTTTCGCAATATTAATGGCCGTTAGAGTACATAATTGATTTTTCATTTGACTGTTTATTGTATTCTTTCTGTGATAGATTCCTAAGTCAGTTCTTCATGCTTTAGAATCTTCATTTTCAATAAAAAATCGTGCTGTAATTCGTTTATCTGAAATTAAACATCACTTATTCAATACTATGTCAGAGGTATATTAGTGTAATTTTGTTGGGTTCTTCATGCTTCATATACGGAAATGAATTGGGGCTGACAGGATTGGCTCGTGCTAGGTCAGCAAACAATTCTGATAATTACGGCTCTACTTCATATTCCCATTGAGCTTTAAATGAAGGATATTCTCTCTTACAAAGGGCCTCTTTTGAAAATTTTTTTTTGAGGAATTTACAAAGAAAGTGTTCTCCCGAATCCATTAAACCCGACCTTTCTATACTTTGTTGTACGTGCTCTCGAGCAGTAATCTTTTAAAAAGGGCTCCATCAGTAATTCCAGTAAACCAGTAATACAAACATTTGGATTATATCAAGACACCGTAAAAACAAATTGGTTCTCCTTAATTTTTCGGTTAAAAATAAATGACATTCGAACAAAATTATGTCAAGTTTCTTCGTGTGCCTGCGCCGCCCTTGATTATTATACAGACCACGGTCTTTACTTTTGCCCCTACTTTGATTCAGATTTGTCTGGATTTTAGAAAGGATGCTTCAAAGTGCATATTCGGATTTCATGTCTCTTTAATTTTGGACGAAATTCTTTTGTTAAGCCCTGTTGGCTTCACTCCTGTAATTTTGCTGTTTCATGATCTTTTTTTGTACAGTTGTTTGTTTTAACTTTTGACGTCTTTTTTTTTTTTGTACACGTTTTAAATTCTTACTTAGAGTTCTCCTCATCTCACATACAAGCCTCACCTCGCACTCAGCCACGCACGCGGGCACGTTCGCACGCTGCAGCAAACTCGTACGCACGATGCACGCAACTCACTCCATACACACACACACACTCACACACACACTCACTCACCACACACACACACACACAAAACACTCCACACACACACACCACACACCTCTGTACTATATCACATATAGTGAGTAAGCGTTAAACTTGTAGAACATCAACAACAAACATCCACACCACCACACAGTACACACGTAGGACGCACGCTCTCTCTCACGCGAGCATGCTCCCCCGCTTCCTTCACCCATTCCATCTCTCTCTCTGTGTCTCTCTTTCTGT
>CM031614.1:37498018-37508018 GCA_018398815.1 Conus ventricosus
GGTACCCCGCACGCCGTTTGTTGCTCGGCGGCAAACATGTCCTAGAGGCAGTCTATTCCTGCTCGTTGCGGTACATAGGTGCGCTTGTGAAACTATGTGCTTGGGCCAGCCACAACTGGTTGCGAGTTGCCAATAACCAGATTGTTTTTGGCTATTACACATTTTGCGGGGGCTGCCTTTCTTGCAACTACTGGCTGTTGTTGACGATTGTGATGGAGATGGAGGCCGTATAGATTACAGTCCGGTGAAGACGCGCAGTTAAAAATATTGGAGTGTGTCTTGGCAATGGTGTCTGTATTCTAACGCAATGAAAAGTTGTCCTATGAAGAAAGCAAATATCCCATCAGGAGATTCTTTGGGGGTTGTGGGGGATGACAATAGGTGTTCGATTGCTGCAGTGTTCTTGCGGTAGTTTAGGCATTTGTATGTGGTTCATCAGACGGCAATGGTGTGTGTGGCTCCCTACAGGACAGAAGAAGTGTCAAGACTACACCACCATCGAGTACATCATCAAAATCATCTACGATGGACAAAGCACGTTGTCCGTAGGGAGCACAGCAGAATTCCATAGAGATGTCTCTCATTGGACAACTTAATGGAGGACAGCGTGACCGAGGTAGGCTACAAGAGAATACAATGACACCGGCAAGGCCAACATCAGAAGCTGCAAATCAAACAATGCTTCTGGGAAGGTATCGTCCTTGACAGAACACAGTGGAGCAAAGCTTTACCCTGGGCTCAATGAATTCGAAGCGCTACAGTGCAGCCGCGTCCTGATAACGATGAATCGGAGGGGAAAAACGGGGTATCCTTGCAGGACTCCATATCTTTGCAGCGTCTAGTGGTCGACTTGTGCCTCAGGAAATGGTCTGCATTCCTCAGAGACCCAAATCAGAAGATTACCAGCCTGCCTACTCTTCCTTCGGACACGAAAGGAGAATCCATCATCTCATCATCTCCATTTTTTCGTCGTCGTCGTCGTCGTCGTCATCTACTACATCGGTCCGGTCGTCGTCGTAGTCGTCATCTTCATCATCATTCTTCATCATATCATCTTCTTCTTCATCATCATCATCATCATAATCATCATCTTCTATCATCATATTCATGTGGCTCGTCGTGGTTCTGACAGTCTTTTGTTTGTAGAGCCCTGAAAGGCTGGAAGTGACATGGTGCATTCTTTGTGCTTCTGTTGGCTTTAGATACACTCACACCTTTAGGTTTACTGCACTCTTCTAGGCACTAGGCTGATGTCCATGCATTGATTTTTTCCTATGCTTGTAAGATTTTTTGCAGTAAACTTTGGTCCATCAACTGAGTCAGTTGAACAGATCAAGTGGTGCTTATGAACTCATTCTACAGGTATTAAGATGTTGCTGCGGCATCTATTCCCAGAGGATGTTGAGGGGAGAGAGAGAATGCAACAATCACTTGGTCCTTTAGCATCACATTACTGCATGCAATTAAAGTGTAGGCGATTGTTGGGTTTGACATTGGAGTCCTGTACCGTCATCTTCTAAACAGGTACAAGAGTCTTCATGACTTCCAAAGAGACAGAGGCAAACAAGTAAGTCTGTTGCCGTTTCTAACCTCTGTTTGGAACTTCGTGTGCTGACCAATCTAAGTTCATTGTGAGCTGTCTATATTGATGCAATGAACTCGTTTGCTAGTGGTTCCATTCTTCAACCAACCGTTTATGGCATTAATGGTCTATTAATACAGCTGGGCTGTACATGTGACCATTTTCTAGATATCGTTAATCTATGGGCTTTCACAGTTTTTATGTCTGCATGTTACCTGATGCTGCGGTCTATTAATCTCTGGCTCTCTGCTCCTATCATCCAGCGACCTATGCACAGTGGGCAGGTGGGTACAACAAAGTCCTGACCTTTTCTGTCATATGGGCCCATTCTTGGGTGTAGTCGACCAATTGAATCATACTGCAGGAGCTGAGGTGGTTTTTCTTTTATATCTTTTTGTTTCTATCTAGCTTACAATTTTGAATCAGCTGTGACCTGTCAGTTGTGCTGTGCGTTGTTCAGCTGTGCTGCCACTCTGCCATCATAGACCTCCATTTTCGAACCATTACTGATCCCTTTGCCTTTCGGTGATAGTCGTACTTCTGTGAATTTTTTCATCGAGCTGTTGTCGCTGTTTGAAGGGCACGTTGTGGTTCTTCCTTGGGTTGTTTCTGGGTGAATTGTGGTTGCTGATAGTCAACCGATGGAGGAGTGAAGAGTGTCACTGTAGATGTCTTATGCTTTGTTCACCTCTCGTCGGTGTTTCTGTTCACTGCAGGATACTTTGAGAGAGAGAGAGTTGAGAGAAGGAGAGATAGAGGAGAGAGAGAGAGGAGAGTGAAGAGATGGAGAGAGAGAGAGAGAGGACATGTGGACGAGAGAGACGAGAGAGACAGTGAGAGACAGTGGACAGAGACAGAGACAGACAGACAAGACAGACAGTCAGACAGACAGGGAGGACAGACAGAGAAGGAGAGAGATGATTAGGGGACTGAGAGACAGTCAAGAAATTGTATAACGTGGACAAGGTTAAAAAACTCGCAAGGACACAGAGATTGAGAAAGGGGTCGGGGAAAATGGGCAGACACTCACACACACACACCTCACCACACACACTCATCTCACACACACACACACACACACCCCCCACACACCAATAATTGGTCACACCTTCAACCACCACACCACAACACACACACACACACAACACCACACCACACACACACACACACACCACACACACACTCACATACACGGCTCTCACATGACGGACAAAAAAAACATCAATAAAAAACACTCAAGTTCCACCAGGTCTCACCAATGAGTTGCAGACCGGAGACAGTGCAGTCGGTGTACAGCTGTAAGCTGCTTTATTCCAGCCAGCCAGCTCCTGCATCATGCGAACCGACATCTGCCTGCCGATGGCCTAGACGAGGTCACTGAGGTTGTATACCAGAGAAGTTCCACCCACGGGCCGGAGGTTGGGTCTGACTTCTTCTTCTCACGTCAGATCGATGAGTCATGATTGCGCGCAGTGCATCAACTTTCTGCCCTGTTTCTGCGTGAAATGGGTGAGCCTGTACAAAAGATTGATTTTCTGTATTGCTTTAAGGGGTGGATTGATTGCGATTGGGAGGAGAATGACATTCTGGTACAAATGCATCACTACTGCAGTTAAATTTTCGCAGCATTGCCAAACACACAAACGGTTAAACGAAACACAGCTTAAGCTTCAAAGTATCTGTTTTCACCTACTCCAAAGTTATTGTCACACAGAAAACGATCGATGGTTTTATGACAGTAATTTCTGTCCCTTTCCGGACTAATGTTTATAGATTATATATATATATATATTGAATTATAAACAGTATTGCAACACCAAGCTGCTCTGTAGTTGCAGGAACGGTGCTGGTACTTTATCCTTGAATTTATTAGTTTGTTGTTATATATATATATATATATCAAATATATATATATATATATATATATAATATATATATATATACACGCAGTCACACAAAATACAAAAACACACACACACAACAAGGACACACATACACACAACAACACAAACACACACACACACACAACACACACACCACACACACACACACATTCCCGTCCTCTCCTCTCTCTCTCTCTCTCTCTCTCTCTCTCTCTCTCTCTCTCTCTTCTCTCTCCATAAACAATGGTACTAATATATCTCATCAAATTAGAGACCAGATAAGAAAAGAATAAAAGGGGAAAAAATCAAAAGATAAACAAGATGAAAAGCTTATAAACGTACTCTCAGTTTATATGCAATTCACGTGTGAGATTCAATAAAGAGGATAACCCGTTTTTATCTGTTACAGCGTTAGTTTCGGCTACTATGTAAAACTTCGGCCTCATCTGTGATTCCAGATTGAAACATACATACATAATTTTCAGAATGTTTGTCCATGTACTTTTGAGATTTTCCTTAAGAAGAATAACTGTTATGGGCCGTGCTTAGACGTTAGTTATCGGCTGTATAACGGTAAAATAAAAACATCGGGCATGATCCGTGACCCTTAATTGATAACATACCTACAAAATTTTCAGAAAGATCGGACCAAGTACTTTCTAGATATTCCTTAAAAAGAAAAAACCGTTATGGGCCGTGTTAGCCGTTATGTAAGGCTTATTTTATAACGGTTTAAAAAATAACAAATTGGGCATCATCCGTGACCACATTATGAACATACCTGCTAATTTTGACAAAGAATCGGCCAAGTACCTTTTGAGATATTCCATTAGAGAAGAAAAACCGTTTCAGGCGTTACAAGCCGTTAGGTGACGGCTTTAACGGTAAACTAAAACATCGGGCATCATCCGTGGCCATTATGAAATTCATTCTAATTTTCAGAAAGATCCGGCCAGTAGCATTGTCTGAGCGAGTGGAACAAATTTTACCACGGGACACACAGACACACGGACTCAGAGAACACACGGAATGACTGAAACACAGACAGCATTTCTTCGTTCCCATTCTAAAGTACTCCCTGTTCTATAAGAACTGGGAGTACAAAAAGACAAACGTTCTGTGAAGGCAGTTATCCCCATTCATCCTTATGTAGCTGACATGCAGTAGTATGGAATAGAACACTTTTTCGCTTGCATGAAACTATGCCCTTGGACCGTCTTCCATTCAACAGGATGGGTTAACAGGTTTATCTGGAGATGGCGTCATGCAATTAGCATCCCTCAGTACCTCCCTCACTGATCAAGGCCTTTGTGGGCCGTTCCACGTCCCCTGAATCAAAGAAACAAAAGACACATAGCGGACAAAGAATCAGCCATTGCAATGAATAGCAATGAAGCTATTCAGGCAATGATCGGTAGAAAGGTTAAGAGTGACAGTGAGAGAGAGAGAGAGAGAGAGAGATGAGAGGGAGAGAGTGAGAGAGGGAGGGATGAGGTGAGAGTGAGATGTGTGGTAGGAGAGACTGTGAGAGAGAAAGAGAGATGACAGAGAGTCAGACTTACTGAGAGACAGCTGAGAGACAGGACTGAGACAGAGTCCTGAGAGGAGAAATGGTGAGACAGTACAGACAGAGAGGACGAGAAGACAGACAGACAGACTGTAGCTGGACAGAGACAGAAGAGAGAGTGAGAGAGAAGAGACTCGAGAGAATGTACCGACTGAACAGACAGACGGACAGAGAAGGTGGAGAGGAGTGAAGGAGAGAGGAGAGTGAGGTGGGGGAGGAGGTTAGTGTTCTAGTTTTTTTTAAGAGAGAGGTGAGAGGGGGGTAGGAGGAGAGAGAGGGGGGGAAGGTTTTTTAGAGAGAGGGTGACCCAATCACAGTAAGCAGCAAAACTAACCACAAAACACCAAACAAATTGAATACAAACAATTCATGTGGTGCAGACAGCATGCAAAAAAGCAAAGAGAGAGAGAGAGAAGAGAGAGAGAGAGAGCTCCTGTCAAAATGAGCAGCCACCTAACCACAAAAACATAGAAAGAATACAACAGTCGCTAGCAATAATAGCAATAATATGCAGCAGTGAAGGACATTGGGGAGAAGGGTAAGAACGATGGCTGTGAAAATGGCTTCATGCTGTATGTTAAAAAAACAACAACAACAAAACAAAAACAAAAACCCACACTAGTTACCTCCCTCCCTGATCCAAGCTTGTGTGGGGACATTTCCCATGCACTTCTTAATTAAAGGAAAACTAAGACACACATGGACATAAGAACCGAAATCATATGGCAGCCAACTGCATCGTAAAAACAAGGTAGAGCTAATACGTTTTAGCATGTAGCGGATACCAGCAATGACATGATAGTAAGAAGTAGAGAGAGCGAGAGAGAGAGAGAGAGAGAGATTGAGGAGAGGAGGTGAGAGAGAGGAGAGGTGAGTGATTGATGGAAAATAGGCTGCCAACTAACCAACTTAAAGTAGATTAAAAACTGTGATGACAATAAAGCAAGAGCAGGAAACAATTGGCTAAAAGACGATGGAAGGTTAGAATCGCAAACTATAGAAACGGCTCGGGCAATCTTTGCAAAAACTTAGTTACCTACTCTCTGAAACCCGGCTGTAGGAGAAATTCCCCGTTCCATTTAATCAAAAGAAAGAAACAAACAAACAAAATCACCCGGAAAAGAAACCAAAGCAAATAAACAGCAGCCAACCGCAAAAGAAGTTGGAAAAACAAACTTCAGCAACGATGCAGTAAATAGGAGAAACAATGGTGATATAAAAGTTCGAGAGAGAGAGAGAGAGGAGTGAGAAGAGAGAGAGAGGTTACTCATTGTGTGTGTATTTAATCCAGCTGGCTCTGTGGTTAGTGAACGAATATCTCGATAAGCTGTTTAACCAGTTCCAAGTATCACTGACGCCCATCCTTACAAGTGCCTTTGCATTCCTAATCTTGAAGTGTTGTCGTTCTGGTGTTTCAGTGTGGGGTTAGGCAGGTTCATTCATAGCCACTCTTCCTGAGAAGGTTTTCCCTCCTTTGTGTCATTGTTTCATTATATCCTTCATGTTGAGTTTTGAGGCTCCTCTATATCTTGGAGCGCGCTTCTCATTCTCCCCTAGCAAAGTTCATTATGTTTCCAGCTGTGTCTGCTGTGTTATTTGTCCGATTAGGGCATATTTACTCAAATCAACTCGGGGATAAAAACGATTTTTGAAATAATGCCGCGACGACGAGGATGTCAAGTCTCGCACAGGAGCTGTGGCTCACACACAAACACTACACAGCGATCGGCTTGGCAACAGGTCGCAGGTTCTTCAAACTCGGGAGCGCGCTCTGGCTTGGAGCAGCGGCCGTCTCCAGCCCAAACTGGCTATCGGGTAGTCGGTCCCGGAAGCTTGTGGCAGGCTAGGGTGATTGTCGGCACTCAGGCCGACCCCTCATCACGCCATCCAGGGCTGGGAGAACAGGGGGCGTGATAGCTACGGCCCTGACCCTCAAAACAATGGGCAGGCCAAGTCCACCTCAGTCCATGGGGAACACATCTACCTGACTGCCACCAAAAATCAGCTTGAGTCCGTCTTCGGTCGTCTCTGTTATTGCGTTGGCGGAATCACTGCAGAGACTGCTATAACCGGTTCAACTCTCCGGCTTTTAACCAGTGCGCCGGTGAGTAAGACAGTCAGCTGTATTAATCAACCGGATTCCGGGACAACTACCTTCCGGTAAGCACAGTTTTGTTTGTAAATTTGTACCCGGACGGGAATAACGGTCCTTCACAATAACGCTCCGCCGAAAAAACGTTGACAAACGAATCACATAGACATAGTGCGGACGCGTTTCGACTATTTTGTCTTTTCGGGGTAAAGTTACACAACACTCAGCAAATACGTAAAACGGAACAAGCAGTACACTGTTCTTTATCAAACCACTGGCGTTCGTTGGGGCGTTTTTGAATCTGTCGCTAGGCCCATCTTGACGCTGAACTGGATGAAGATGATCAGTGAACTGCTCGTTCATTTTCCTTGTCCTGAGTGTTGGGAATCCTGCCCGGAAGACGGCATATCAAGGTCGAATCGCGTAGGTCTTGTCTTGTGATCATTTGTCAAACGTTTTTATCGGCGGAGCTTTACAATCATGTTTTGTTTTTTCTCATTTGTTTAGATTTCCGCCGGGGGCGGCAGTCGCCTCACTTTGCAAACTGATCTACTGATAAGTGTAGTTCCAATACTTGTGGAAAGTCAATTAATTGGTCACAACTAACACACACGCACGCAAGCTCGCACGCACGAACGCAACGCACGCGCGCACACACAAACACACAACACACACACACACACACACACACACACACACATACACACTCTCACAATTGTGTGTGTGCTGTGTGTGTTGTGTGTGTGTGTGTGAGTGTGTGTGTTGTGGGTGGTGGCGTGTGTGTGTGTGTGTGTGTGGTGTGTGCGTGCGTGACGTGCGTGTGTGTGTGTGTGTGTGGGTCGTGTTGTGTGTGTGTGTGTGTGTGTAGCATTAAAAACGAACAGACTGGAAGTTTAGTAAGATAAACAGTGGTAGTCGCTGGAATGTTGGGTGATGAGAGAGAGGGATCCATGGGGGGTTAGAAATGGGGACAACCAGCCAGCCGTGGCGAAGGATGTGGTTAAGCGTCGGGAACTCCCGACCGGCTCCCAACCCGGTGTTGAGTTTGCTGCGGACTCAGTGGGGAGAAGACTGGGGACACACAGTCGAAGATTCATCCATTTTTGGATGGTCTCATGAGAATGTTCTCAAATTTCCCTGACCAAACTGCAGGTGCCTGGTATCTTCGGGGCCTGGTTGACGCCAGGATATATTAGGAAAGGAAGCCGTAGAGTACAGCCCCCTGTCATGTAGTCTCAGACCGAAAAGGAAATCCGTTAGCATCATCATTAATCATCCGCATTATCATCGTTCAGCATAAAAAATTGTTCTCAAATTCTGTGACCTTCATGCCTGCTCTCATGGTGACCTCAATTTCGAGTCCTCTCACGTCTGGGCCTTGGTTTGGTTCCGTCGAGGTCACCGGTTTTCGGCGAGTCCTAGGGGGCTGTCGTGGGACGGACGTGGTGGCGCCTCCGGAGGGAGAGCTCACTCACCGCAGTCTCCGCGATAAAGAATTATTGTCGTCAGTAGGGGGCTTAGTAGGTGGTGTCCTGGTATGTTAGATCAGAACAGACGCCACTGAACTCCACCGAAGTGACTCGGCAAGCTGTGCAGTGTACTCCTCCGGTGGGTTGCCTCTTGACGACTAGACATTGACTGTTCCCCTGTGGATTGTCGGTCAGAGGCTGCGGCGCGGGCCCGACCGGGCTGTGGCTGTGTACGGCTGCATCTAACCATCCCCCCCCCCCCTCCTTCTACCGAAGGAAGGTCAACCAAATGACATTTCGCTCTAATCGGAAGTAAATCAATTTGGGATGGCTCAGCCACTGAGCAGGAATTTCCTTTTTTTTAGCATTAAGTGAAAGTCAAACCAATTTTTAGAACGGAAAACAGTCCGTGCTTGAAAGAATTAACCCATATATACCCCATGTTTTTTTCAAACAAAAGTTGCATATCTGAATGGCATTTGGTCTGTAATTATGCTATTTTGTGCTCATTTAGAGTAAAACTTTGATTTCAGTGATTTAGGAGATAAAATATGCCCGTCCCATAAATGGGACGGTGGGCACGAGAGGGTAGGGGTTTTCTTGCTTTTTCGCATGACACTTGAAAGCAAAAATAAAGGATTTACTAATCTTTTATTGAAATAAAATCATTCAATATGCCAAGAAATAGCCACAAAAGTTAATTCGAAGCAAATTTTGCCTTTGATAAATGAAAATGAAATTGTTCGTTCTTATATTTTGTATGGAATGACACAAAATCTGAAGAAAAGTTTGTCTTTTTTTGTGAAACAATCAGAGTCTTTGGTCATTTTGAATTCAACTGAACTGGAGAAGAGAGGGCTGGTGTCTTGGATCATCAAGATTGAAGACATTGCAAGTGTCCCTTTCCATGGTACTGCTGGACGTATCTGTCATTTTGAACACCGACGCTTGGTCTTCAGGCCGCTTGCACCGCATCTCAGCTGTGTTGGCCATCTTTCCACCAGGTGGTCCACACGGTCAAGCCTGACCTCTTCTGCCACACGCTTGTCCACAGGTACAAAGCTTCTTGGACGGCCAGGTGCTGCATGAGAAGCCCGTGCAAGGTAGACCCTGGAAACTGTCCTGTGGATGGCGAGAAGATCCAACGGGTTGTTCTTTGCTGCCCCAGTTGCTCTGTTGGATGCAGACGTCCACACAGTAAGAAAAGATGGCCCACCACCACTTTTTGGAGCATATGGCAATCCTGCATTTGTCCACGTTCTGCTCAGTGCGATCGACACCGCCCATGGTTTGGTTGTAGTGGTGAATCAGAAATCATTCTTACCATTTCATCTGAAGAACTGTCACCCTCAGGATAATAAATGTGCCGGCGTTGACCATGCTGGAATACTGTGGCAGTAGCAGGTG
>CM031614.1:37513018-37515518 GCA_018398815.1 Conus ventricosus
TCTCTCTCTCCCCTCTCTCTCTCCCCACCAATAACGCAAAGCGGTCCGCCATGTTGTCCAGACAGATAGCGTCACTCATCGCTGTCATTGTGTCTGAGACTATCGGCACTGCAGACAGGAACAGATCGGAAACAGCGCCAGAGTAAAGTACAGGAGTAAGCAGTGTGGCCAGAGCAGAGTGGCAGACACACAGCCAGTGGACCCAGCCGTCGGACTAGTGTTAAGCTCAGACTATCATTTACACACGCAGAGATGTTCTGTATGTTTTGACTGCTCTGTCAGCTGGGCACTTGAGAAGAACTCTTGTGGCCATTCGAAATAATGAGACAGAGCAGACTGTACAGAGTGTCTTCTGATTTCTAAATGTAAGTGGCGGCGTGTGTGTCTTGTCTAGCATTCTCGCACAGTTTTTTTTCTCTCCCGAACAGCCAATAAAACATCATCTTCTATTGGCAAGTTTGAAGAGAACACCAAGAAGGCGTATTTTCTGTGTAGTTTCTGAACTGCATGTTCAGGAGTTTTTATTTACGATATGAGTTATTTGAGTTTATTGGTGCCAGTGAAGGTTACTGAATACACTTTCTGATAAATCACCTATACAGGTTGTAGAGCATAGAAATCCTACAGTCAATAAAATAGTTAGCACGAGGGAATTTTAAGAGCCCAGCTTAAAGGAATGTGAAAGATGAGGCCGAGGAGTTTCGTCTTATCGAGAGAGAGTGAGTGACGGATTTGACTGATGCAGCTAAAGGATTTGATACACTTAGCTGTCGATATCATTAAAAGAATAGAATAGCGCCAATCAACACTTTCAAATATTACAGGAAAAAGTAAAGAAAACGAAGACTCTCTCTCTCTCTCCTCTCTTCTCTCTCTCTCATCTCTCTCCCCTCTCTCTCCTCTCTCCTCCAGGATTCCCCATTCTGCATATTGATCATGTCAGGCGTGTGTGTTTCTAATTTGGCAATACCCTTTCCCCACCCGCTACTACAATTCCCCCCCCCCCCCCCCCCCCCCCCCACCACCACCACTCCCGGCTCCCTGCCCTATTCTCGTCACTCACCTCCTCTCCGTCCCTCAGGTCGCCCCAAAAGTAATATCTATATATTTTTTTCCAACTTCATCTCTTAATCTCAATTTTTTCTTTTAAATAGCAGAAACAACTGACGTCATAAAACGATGACAACTATGTTCAAATCCGTCAATACTTATGACGTTCTTAGCGTGTCAATAAACAAGCCCCAGAAGAAGGCCGCATGGCCGAAAATTTGGCAAAATATTATGACATTAAATGCGTTGTGTTTCCTTTTAATGTATTTATATATATATATACATATATACTTTGAGGGTGCTGTTGGATTCTTTTTTGAACCCTTGGTGGTGAAAACACACACAGAATTATTGACTGTGGGTGTGTCTCTATTTGACACCAAGAGCACAGACACAATCAACCGTGTCTCCCTGATGAGTCCGATCCAGCGGACGAAAGGTTTATTCACATATTACAAGAATCGCCATCTGCATTTACAGTTTATGCATAACTCGCAATGTCGTGGTGTTCTTGGGTGGTGGTTTTGCTCCCCGTCGCTGTTGCTGTTATTGTCTCGTCTGTGTGAATTATAAGAGTTTGGACTTGATTCGTCATTGATGAGTTAAAATCATTGTTTTTTCTTGCTGCAGATGGAGAAACGGCAGAATTTAAATGTACGGAGTTTGGCCGTGTCAGGATCGTGGTAACTCTGGAGCCAAAACAGCGGAAGAAAGTGTGTGTGTGTGTGTGTGCGTGTGCGTGTGTGTGTGTGTTGTGTGTGTCCTTTCGATATTCCTTGCAACTGGACAAATAATGAACACTTGTATCGCTCTGTCATCGATGTTCGTTTTCCAGCAGCTGTCCGAGGAATGTTGTTTAGTGACTTTGTGTTTTTATTTCCCGTGACATTTCAAGGAAACAGATGTGCCTAAAAAATACACCTTTCAAGCTTGTATTGTATGTTTTAAATTGCTTTATAAACGTGCACAATTTTGTCTCGCATATGCAACAAAGTAAGTGCCTCATCATTGTGTATCTGTGTGTTGCCTCGTGCTGTGCTCTGTGTGCTTATTGGTACGCTGACTCGTTTTCAAAGAAGTCTGTTTCGGTGTTTAGTTTCAGCTGAACCGACCATCGCTAATAACAATACAAAAATGACACCTTAGGCAGGACATGATCAACGGCACGCCCGTTTTATAAATAAGGCTCTGTTTTTCTTTTTCATTCGCAGATCTTCAACATCTCGCCTCAGTAAGACGAAAGACACGTTCCAAACTGCAAAGTTCATGACCGGAAGTAAGTTTCCCCCCGATGTCTGTTGAAACTGCCCTGACCGCAAGTTCAGCAAAGGCCAATCAGGTGCTATTGCCACAGTTGGCCCTCGCTATAATCCTTAGCCAGTGCCACAAGGGCGTGTGTCTGTGCAAGAGATATTCTGTGCAGATAGGAGAGAAGTTGGCCATGTCATGC
>CM031614.1:37520518-37528018 GCA_018398815.1 Conus ventricosus
TGTTGATTCCCTTCATGCCCCATTCTTCTAGTGACCTCAGTCTGTGTTCCTCCACATTGATACATGCTCTATATTTATTTTGGATGCTGTTATATTCATCGTGAATTTCACTCGACGAATTTGTCGTTGCTTCTGTTAAATACATAGTGATTTTTGCTGGACGAATTTGTCGTTGCTGCAGTTACATTCATAGTGAATTTCGCTCGACGAATTTGTCTTTGATGCTGTTAGATTCACAGTGATTTTCACTGGACGAATTTGTCTTTGATGCTGTTGTAATTATAGTGATTTTCACAGGACCAATTTGTCTTTGATGCTGTCATACTCATAGTGATTTTCACAGGACCAATTTGTCTTTGATGCTGTTATACTCATAGTGATTTTCACAGGACCAGTTTTTCTTTGATGCTGTAGTATTCGTAGAGATTTTCGCTGCACGGATGAGAATAGCTCTTTTTTTGCAGAGGAGTGGGTTGGATGGGAGTTGAGGGAAGGGGAATTGGAGTTGGGATAGGGATCAGTGGCGGGGGGTGAAGACAGCGACAAGAGGGGTGTTCAATCAATCTTTCTCGACGAGCAGGCAACCCAGTGCCGTCAGGAGGGGATGTAGAGGGCAGAGTCCCGCATCCGTGAAGTCCGAATACGCGCTGCTGAAGACTCCTATAATGCCACTGCAGTAGCACGAAGTCTTCTCAGAGTGGTGGCCTTGACAAGGTCAAACTGATAGCTATCTATGGGACAGCAAGAGACTGGCTGGATCAGCCGGACTGTTTGGGGGCAGCTTGACTGCGAGCATAGACATGTCATTGATAACAAACTATATGATGTAAGACATGAATGAAACGACAAACATTCCCAGCATGTACCCAGTTATGAGATGCACGGAACAATGAGCTTACTTATGAGCGACACAAGTCAATAAATTCATGAACGTACAAACGAATGTTTCAAGGAATAATCAAAATAACCAGTGATGTTTCTGTGACAAACCGCGTTGAGTTATCAGTAATTGATGCTGTCCCGCACTCCAGAAGCCCACGCCCCAAAGCCCAATACTGCTTAGGGCCAGTCAACAGTGTATGGAGAGGTTCGCACCCTGCAGCCACCCGGTTTTCACATACTGTTGTGATGCCAGGCCTTTTCCCCGAGTTATTTGCTTTTCCACTTTATCCTGACAGACAGACTGACATCATGGATTTACCATGCTGGTAAAAAAAACCCGGTGAAGTCGATGAGGTTTGAGTCAGAAGAGAAAACAAAAGAGGAAGAAAGAAAAAAAAACCCACATTGAGTGAGAAGAAGAACAAGATGGAGATGGAGGAGGAGGAGGAGATTAAAAAGAAGAAGAAGGAGGAGAACATATACCGATATTTCGAAACCTGGTTGTTTCTCCTCAGTGACCGCGAAAAGTGGCAATTTGACTCCTCTACCTTTTCGGTTTTAGAAGAATGCTATCCCAGAAAAGGCTGGTGTGCAATACCGTAGTATGTTTGTTGAGGTTTCAAAAAAACAACCAAAGGTGCCACCTAAGAAGCAAAAGAAAATCATGAAAGAGCAAAACAAGCTACATTTTCTTGTGAAAAGTAGAAAATATAAAAAGATAACCTCTTAGACACAAGTGCTGAGGGCCAGTTCTTGGAATGAATCCGCAAGGGACTAAATTACAAAAAACTAATAAATTCCATAAATTGTGTGTGTGTGTGTGTGTGTGTGTTTGTGTGTGTGTGTGTGTGTGGTGTGTGTGATGTTTCAAATGGCATACTTCCTATATTTCTCAACTTGCTGTCTCAAAATATTTTTCCCCTAACAATATAAGACCCCATCACAGAGTCTGATATTTTCGTCATGTAGTATACACCTCTTGACTAACTGCATTTTTTTTTTAGAAAGAGAGGGGTTAGTTACCACCACAGACGCAGACAACCAGATTACAGGACAAAACACAATGCATTTCGACCTCTTGGGTCTTCTTCAGGCAAATACAAATAACATGTACGACAGTGAAAACGAAGGACGAGAAACCACTTACTTCTCATATTCGGCGCCAAATGGCTGTTGGGTGAAAACCAATTGTATTTTGAAACTAGCTGCATTTTGTGATTGGCTGTAATGTTGTTTGACTACAATTTTTGATTAAATTGATAGGATTATTTGGCATGACGTATCCTTAACTAGATTTAATACTTAAAGCACATAAATCTAATAGGTTAACTATTCTACTTGTAATACAAGGTCAAAGATGAGATTAAATATTTCAGTACATGAGCGCATACATTTGTTCATGTGTAATGAATTCTGTGTAATTTGAGATTTCTCAATAAACAAAACCAGAGGCTTCAAACACTTTGAAATGAACTGAATCAGTTTAGAGCTCTTGCTCTTGCATATTTGTTCAAACATGCTGACACTGTTCTTTCAGCTAATTTATTTCTCAAAATTGAGCCATCCTTCAGTGCGAGAAAGCCTCAAGGGTGTCTTCAGTGAGGTTCACTTCAGTTTCAGTTTCTTCAAGGAGGCGTACACTGCGCGTGGACTAGTCCATGTACGCTACACCACATCCACTAAGTTTTGTGAACACACTGCACATGATTTCAAGCTGATGGATAAATGAATTAACAACTAAGAAGAGAGAATTGAAGAAGAGGGTCTCGTGGCTTCAGCCACGAAGTTGGCTGGTCAGTGACAGACGCGAATGCCAGGACTCGAACCCAAGGAAGCCTCACTTGTATCGGTGCCCAGGCTAACTCAATCACAATCGTGTGGCGTGTGGCCCGTAGGTGCTTCTCCAAATGCCATGCATACTGGAGGTTGATACGTTCATCTTCAAAACGAAATGTTCTAATAGAAAATTGTAATAAACCAAACTGAATCTATGGACACAGCTGGGGAAAATCTGAACACGAGATTTCAATACCTGAAACCGATTAGAGAAAAAGGTAAGGAACCATGTTGATGAATGTTATTTTCAAGCTTGCGAGAGGGGGGGGGGGGGGGGGGAGCGTGCATGAGCACTCGGAACCCCTTCTCACTCTCCATCCCCTACCTCCACCTCTCCCCCCCCCAATGCTCTTTCATCCACAACACAACATAATACTATGCAATGCAATTTAATACAAGAACTAGTGTTATCCTACTTACACAGAAGAGGACAGAAAGCGATGTACTACGCCTGTCATGACTCAAATCGATCTGACGTGAGACAGAAGAAGTCAGACACAATCTCATGCCCGTGGGTGTGAAATTCTCTGGGTGTCAACCTCAGTGAACTCGTCTAGCCATCGTCAAAGCTGGTGTCGGTTCCTTTGATGTGAGGTGGGGAGATGGGAACGGGGGTGGGGAGGGGAGGGGGCTGCATAAACAGGATTACACATTTTACCCTGATTGCACTTTCTCCCAGTCTGCGACTCCTGATGGTGGCTGTATAGGAAGAGAGAGAGAGAGAGAGAGAGAGAGAGAGAGAGAGAGAGAGAGCAATATCACACACACACACACACACACACACACACACAACACACACACACACACCACGCAACCACACACACACACACACACACACACACACACACACACACACACACACACACACACACACACACACACACTGTGCATACATTGGCGTCGAATTCTCGTATAAAAGTAAGATTTTTAGAGACAACGTTTTTTTCCCCCTATGAAGTAACCTGGGCAATGTTTCTGAATGTACGTCACTGAAGAAGTCTGTAAGCAGAAAGCTTAGGAGGGAACGCCTACTTTCTTGTTTGTTTTGTCTCTTAGACTTTGAAATGCAGGTACATGTATCTATCCAAGTATCCATGTATCCATCCACTATCTATCTATCGGTCCGTCTATTTTTTCTTTCTATTTATTTATCTACCGATTTATGTATCTGTCTATCTATCTGTCAAACGACCTATCTGTCTGTCTGTTTGTCTATCTATCTGTCTGTCTGTCTATGTAGACATGTTTTAATCTGTCTATCTATCTATCTATCTATCTATCTATCTATCTATCTATCTATCTATCTATCTCTATTAGTTTTCTCCACCTTTTTCGTCACTTGTTGTTCTTTCCTCCTTCTTTTCCCTGCAACTCTTCTTTTTCTTCTCCCCCTTAGGCCTTTTTCTATCTTCTTTCTTCTTCTTCTTCTTCTTCTTCTTCTTCTTCTTCTTTCTTCTTCTTCTTCTTCTTCCCTCTCTTCACTCTTGCTCCTCCTACCTCTTTTTCTTCTTTCTTTTTTTCTTCTTTATGCCCCGTCATGTTTTACCTTTTCCTTTATTTTCGCGTTCTTTTTACTGCTCCTCTTTTTTTTTTTTATTTCTTCCCCTGTAGTTTTTATCTTCTTTTCATCTTCCCGTTCCTTCTTGTTTTTTTTTTGTTTTTTTTTCTCCTTCTAGCTTTTTCTCCTTCTCTCGCTCTCTCTTCTTTTTTCTTTTTTTTTATCCTTCTCATCATCCTCAACTTCTTTTGTCTTCTTTTTATTTTTCACTTTCGTTTTTTTCCTTCCTTCTTTTTTTTCTTCTTCGTTCTGTTTCTTCTTCCTTTTTTTTTTTCCATTCTTCCTTCTTTTTTTCTTTATTTTTTTTCTTCTTCCTTTTTTTTTCTTCTCTTCCTTTTTTTTTCTCTTCCTTCTTTTTTTCCTTCTTCCTATTTTCCTTCTTCCTTCTTTTTTTCTTCTTCCTTAGTCCTTTTCGTTTCCTTCTTCGAAACCATTTTCCTTCCACCTGCTTATCATTTTCCTTTTTTTTTTTTAAACCTTCTTTATTTTTCTTCATTTCCCTATATTGTTTGTTTTTTTTAAGCTTTTCCCCGTCCTTCCTTTTTCCTTCATTCCATCACTTTTTGTACCTACTTCTTCCTTTGTTAAAAAGTTTTCTTTCTCTTTGGTTATTTTTAATTTCTTTCCTCCTTTTTTCTCCCTTCTCCTTCAACTTTTCTCTTCTTTCTGCTTTATCTTTTTTCTTCTGCCCACCCACCCACTTTTTTCTTCCCCTCTCTTTTTCCTTCTTTCTCTTTCTCTCCCCTTTGTTCTTTGAAGTCATCCTTTATTCATTCTTCCATTTTCCTCTTTCTCTCCTGTTTTCCCTTCTGGTGCTTCTTGCCTCTCGTCCTCCTCCTCCTCCTTCTCCTTCTTCTTCTTCTTCTTCTTCTTCTTCTTCTTCTTCTTCTTCTTTCCCCTTCTCCTCCTCCTCCTCCTCCTCCTCCTCCTCCTCCTCCTCCTTCTTCTTCATCTTCTTATTCTTCTTCTTCTTCTTCTTCTTCTTCTTCTTCTTCTTCTTCTTCTTCTTCTTCTTCTTCTTCTTTGTTGACCAGGAGTTATGTGTTAGTGAGTTTACTCCTTATTGGAGATTATAAGCTTGCTGAAGGCTCACTTTGAGAAGCATTTATTATATTTTCCCCATCCACCCACTTGAGCACATATTGTTAGGCAGTATTAACTGCCACTGCAGATATGAATGCTAATCTTCCCCCTATTTCTTCAATCTAAGACATACGAGCAAGCTTTGTTTATAATTCAATATTTCTTGCAGTCATTGCAATACCAAACTGCTCTGTAAGTTGTTGGAATGGTGCTCGGTACTGATCCTTAGAATTTATTAGTTTTTTGTCTTATATATATATATATATATATATATATATATATATATATATATATATATATATATTATATATATATATATATATATAACAAACTAATAAATTCCAAGGATAAGTACCGCGCGCCGTTCCAGCAACTTACAGAGCAGCTTGGTGTTGCAATGACTGCAAGAAATATTGAATTATAAACAAAGCTTGCTCTTATGTCTTAGATTGAAGAAATAGGGGGAGATAAGCATTCATATCTGCAGTGGTAGATGATTCTGCCTAACTAACAGTATGTGCTTGAGTGGGTGAATGGGGAAAAAATATATATATATATATTGGCATGTGTTGGCCGTTGCTTTCTTAGTGCATTATTTGTTAGTTCGATGTTGAAGTATTAATGCGCTATTGTTATTTCATATTTGGTAGATTCTCTTTGATTTTGATATGTTCATAGCTTTGATACTCATTGTGTGATAATTATCCAACATTTTTGCCCATTTTCCCTATGCAATAATTATATTTTATACACTTGTACACACTCATGCAAATACCCACAAACACACGTACGTTCATATCAAACTTTCACATGCAGTCGACTCCTTCCCACCGTCTAACATCACTTTTAGTGAACAGACGTTTAACAGACTAGCAACAACAACAACTGCAACAACAACAGCAGCAACACACACACACACACACACACACACACACACACACACACACACACACACACACACACACACACACGCGCGCGCGCGCGCGCACACACACACACACACACACACACACACACACACACACACACACACACACACACACACACACACACAGAAACACACACCACACACACACACACACACAAACACACACACACACGCTCGTCGACCTCTCTGTGTCCAAAGCTCTTATCTCTGTGGACGCACTGGGCAATCAGAATTCCCGAAGCAGCTTTGTGGGCGCTTGAAAACAACGAGGTTTAATCATCCGTGTCGCAGTGTCCCACTGATCAGAGAATGAATGAGCCGCTGATTCGGCTCGGATGATCTACGGTTGGACGACAACAATTTGTGGCCTAGTCACCCTGATCACTAGCTTCCTTCGCTGCTTACAGTGTGACACGGGTGTGTCTGTGCAAGAGTGCGTGTATACATGTGCGCGCGAGCCCATGCGTGTGCGTGCGTGACTGCGTGCGTTCGTTTGTGTGCGTGTGTGCATGTGTGTGTATTGTGTGTGTGTGCGTGTGTGTTATTGAACAAGAATCCCCAAGATAAACAGTGACACGAGCGAGCATGTCTGTTACTGTATTATGTACCCTTTTTGACACTTGCTGTTGGAACGTTGAAGGCTGCTGCATCATGAACGGCCCTCTTTTCTTTAGTACAGCAAGGTTTCGTTAAGGGAGATCTCGCAGTTAGGCACATCACAACGCCTCGTCATAGATTCATCTTGGTTGCTTGTGTGACAACCACCTGCCATTTTGGGGGGCCTTGCATGTACAACTGCAGACATCTGCAATTCCTTTCCTTTCTTTCTTTGTCTTTTTGTATATGTGTGTGTGTGTGTGTGTGTGTGTGTGTGTGTGTGTGTGTTTTGTGTGTGTGTGTGTATGTGTGGTGTGTGTGTGTGTGTGTGTGTGTGTGTGTGTGTGTGTGTGTGTGTGTGTGTGTGAACATTTGAGTATGATTCTATGAAAAAAGGTCTTAAATAAATGTTAGCGAACCGCAACACACACAAAAAAAAAAAAAAAAAAAAGCGGACAAACAATTCACAAGACAAAACACGACGCGTTTCGACCTCTCGGGTCTCTTTTTCAGGCAAGATACAAAAGAATTAGGACAACGAAAATGAACGATTGACGTTGATAGTTTTGTATCTTGCCTGAAGAAGACCAAGAGGTCGAAACGCGTCTTGTTTTGT
>CM031614.1:37533018-37538018 GCA_018398815.1 Conus ventricosus
ACACACACACACACTCTCTCACGCTTTGTTTATAATTCAATATTTTTTGCAGTCATTGCAACACCAAGCTGCTCTGTAAGTTGCTGGAATGGTGCTCGGTACTTATCCTTGGAATTTATTAGTTCATTGTCTCTCTCTCTCTCTCTCTCTCTCTCTCTCTCCTCTCTCTCTCTCTCTCTCTCTCTCTCTCTCTCTCTTCTCTTCTCTCTCTCTCTCTCTCTCTAGGTATGTATGTAATGCATGTCTATATGTATGTATGTATATACGCATAGATAGATAGATAGATAGATAGATAGATAGATAGATAGATAGATAGATAGATAGATAGATAGATAGATAGATAGATAGAAAGAATACACAAAAAGAGTTTTAAATTTCGAAGCGGTTGAAGGGGAAATGAATGATCCCATGTGTCCAATCTGTAAAGAAAAAGAAAGAAGCGTTTCTTCTCCTTCTTCTTCTTTCTTTCTTTCTTTCTTTCTTTCCTTCTTTCTTTCTTTTCTTTCTTTCTTTCTTTTTTTCTGTCTTTCCTTTTTTTCTTTTCTTTCTTTCTTCCTTGATTTGTGAGGTACAGGGAACACCATGAAATCGCAGACTTCTGGCATTAACGGTTGACTGTTGTGGCCCCTACACAAACAATATGGAGGAGAACAGAATATCTGAAAGCTGCTGTTTTGTTCTATTATCTTCTATCTTTTCGCGCTGTCTTCTATCTTCTGTCTTCTATCTTTCATCTTCTATCTTCTTGTATACTTTGACTCGGGCCATTTACGACTCGGATGGAGAAATGTGCTCTACTAGAACTCTTGAAATATTAGAATTGAAACCCCCTGAATAGATACAACAACACGAAGATGACAAGATGTCAAGAGCCTCAACTCTATTATACGGATTTAACAATAAAGTACAGAACAGCACAGGACACTAAAGTTTAGACTTATCTGAGGGGGATTTTGGCAGAGAGCAGGACATGCGGGCGAAGGGAGGAAAGAAAGTTCAATGTGTACCCATCAACACGGAGAGAGAAGAGAGAGAGAGAGAGAGAGAAGAGAGAGGAGAGAGAGAGAGAGAGAGAGAGAGAGAGAGGAGAGAGAGAGAGAGAGAAAGAGAGAGAGAGAGAGAGAGTCAAAGTCAAAGTCAAAGTCAAAGTCAAAGTCAAAAATGTTTTAATGTCAGGCCTCTGGCCCATAACATGGGAGCAATAGCACAACAAGAATCATTTAAACTGAATAAACTGCATCCTTAAGTTTAACGCTTTGTAAACAAAATTTGATAACCGTAAAACAACACCTTTGTTTTCACTTGACATAAGTAGGTAGAATTTAAACATACATGGCTTATGGGAATATTTGGGCTGAATAAATTCGTTTTTTATTTCATCGTACAGAGGACATACAAGAACAAAATGCAATTCAGTTTCTGGTGTGTTTCTGCAGAACGGACAAAATTTATCATTAACACTGTTCTCTATATACTGTAAGAAATGTGACTTCAGAGGAGACATTCCAATCCGAAATCTTGCAAATGCTCTTCGAATTTGTACATTCTTAACAAGATACATATAAGAGCTGAGAATCAATGTGCTCTTGAATTGCGAATAAACACTGTAAAATTCGTGAGACTGCAAGGAAGCATGCCAATTCTGATTATAACAATCTATCAATCTCTGTTTGAATTCTCTCATAAACAAATTAATGCTTCCAACACACTGTGCCTCCCAAACGACACCAAAACCAAATTCATATAAAACATTACGAATTCTGCAGGCCCAAGTGGTATAGTTTTGCCTCTGCAAGGACAAAAGCATTTTATACACCTTTTTTGGATACCTATCATCATTCATATATACCACCCGCAGCCAAAATTTAACACACCTAGAATATGTGTTGACAAAAATGGGAAACCTTCCAATTTCTCCATAAACTAAATGTCTTGGAGACTTTGGATGAACACCCATAAACCTTTTCAAAGCAGACAGATGCACTCTTTCAATGCATTCTTGGTCCTGTGACAGTCCCCACATTTCTGAGCCGTACGTCAAAATTGGCTGAATCTGGCAATCAAACATTTTCAAGAATATGTTTGGAGAATGTTCTCCAATGGACCATAGAAGTTTCATAATAACACAAATACCCTTTTTAGCGCGATCTGCGAGATCTCGTAATGTAGGCTGAAAAGATAGCTTTGTTGTTAGATGTATTCCTAGATATTTGTACATGCTCACAATTTTTAACTTTTCTTCTCCAAAATACCATTCTTCATTCATGGAAAGATAGCCACCGTTTCTGTAAACAACTATATTAGATTTCTCCAGGTTAACTATCAGATCTAGGCGCTTAGACGTGTTGTAAAGTATATTCAGTTGTGTCTGCAGACCTACCACGCTATCTAAAAATAATGCTACATCGTCAGCGAAGAGCAAAATAAAAAGTTCTACAATATCAGGATACAGCTGATTTCCATGTGTACCATTACTGATGACATCCTTAGTTAGTTCATTAATGAACAAGGAGAACAGGACAGGTGAGCATACTTCACCTTGCTTAAGGCCATGTGGGCAGAAGAAAATTTCAGATATATCACCACCTGCCCGAACACGAGTCTTGACAACAGCGTACATGCTTTCTATTGCCCAGGCAATTTTTCCTTTAATACCATTGTTGCCTAAAGTTTTCCATAGTTTCTCTCTATGAACCGTATCAAATGCTTTACGGAAATCAATAAAAGCAACATACAGTTTCCGATGTCTTACAAGCTGTTTCTGAATCAGTGCCATGAGCGTAAAAACATGATCAGAGGTACTATGCTTTGCTCTAAATCCAGCTTGTTCTTCACCGATTATTTTGTTATCATCGATCCAGTTAGTAATTCTTTTGTTTAACACAAAGCTATACAATTTGCTACATACATTCAGCAGTGAGATTCCCCTGTAGTTGTCAGGCATGTTCATATCCCCTTTCTTAAATACAGGGTGTAAGATTGACAAGGACCATTCATCTGGATACAGGCCATTGTCAAAAATGTGATTGAAAAATTTAATCAAGAAAGGTACAATAATATCAACACTGTATTTATAAAATTCTCCTAGCATACCATCCGGTCCAGTCGATTTTTGCCTCTTTAATGCTTTGATTGCACTTTTTATTTCATTATCAGATATTCTCTCGTTTAGAGAGTCAATATTAATATCAAAGTCAGCGTCGGAGACACATTCAAAACGATCGCTACCAACATTGCCCAGAGCATTTTCATTTGCAACACCATTAAATACATTATTAAAGTGGTTATACCAATCTTCAATGGAAATCATTGGTTGGGTAGATTTAGGTTTGACAGATCGAATGGTATCCCAGAATTTCTTTGGATTCTTCAAATTATCTTGTAAAGACATTATGATATTCTCTTTATGGCTTTTTTTCTTTTGTCTAATTAACTCCTTATAGGCTGTTCTCTTCGCACAATATGCTGCCCTGTCCGTATCATTATGGGATCTTGAACTCCTGTGTAAATCTATTCTTAACAATTTTCTGCTTTGTTTGCACTCAAGGTCAAACCAGACCCTATTTTTCTCGGTTCCAAGGAATATAGTTTTCTTCATACATTCCCCAGCATATCTGAAACACTCATGAAGTCTGCACAAGGCAAGGTTTACATCAGACTCAATTAAAAATGTTGCTTCGTTCAACAGACCTTGGACATACTCGGTTTGCATCAAAGCGGAAAACGTAGCATGTTTTTGATCCTCCCATTTATACTTCGAAATAGTAGTCCTTTTAACTTCTTCTCTTTCTACAACACATCCATTACTGTCAATCGTAAAAGCTAAAATCACCACTGCATGTTTAGATTCAACTTTATAAACTATGTTAAAGTCGGCACATCGAGAAAGTAACCCACGTGAAACTATGAAGTAATCTAGAACACTACTACCGGTTGGAGAAATATATGTAAAATCGCCTGAAAATTCTAATACTCGCAAGCCATTTACAATAGACAAACCAAACATTTCACACACAGTGATCAAATAACGACCAAAAGAGTTCGTAGTAGCATCTCTTGATTCCCTAGTTATACTTTCATCCGAACTGTGTGAACAGTGGAAGTCAACATGGGATACCACATCACACATTTCGTCCACAGGGTCAGAACTACTGGCATTAACAGAGCCAGTTCTTGAATTAAGGTCGCCAAATACAATCAGTGGCAAATCACCATTTACCCTAATTAGTTCAAAGAGGCAGTCTTCCAGCATAGAAACTCCATTGTATATATTTGTTTCAGCATAATATACAGAATTTTCGGGTGGCAAGTAAACTCCTAACAACAAACAATCAGTGTTTGTACCTAATAATTTATGAGACAGCTTCAGAGCAATCATGTTGTCATATTCGATATTCAGTCTTTCAACATATTTAACAAGTTTGTCTCTCACGAGAATGATAACACCACCGGACAGACGACCATGGACACTGTCTGAAACCTTTACACCAGGGGAAATAAATATCTTATGAGTAGGGAAAAATGATTCTGGTAAAGTTACGATAAAGGTTTCCACCAAAAGAACAATATTATAGCTATTTACAAAAAAAAAAAAAAAAGAGAGAGAGAGAGAGAGAGAGAGAGAGAGAGAGAGAGAGAGAGAGAGAGAGAGAGAGAGAGAGAGAGAGAGAGAAGGAGTGGAGAAAATCTGCAACTGACAGAGAGAGAGAGACGGAGGGAGGGAGGAAGGGAGAGAGATAGAGAGAGATTGTACAATGATGAAGGTTAGTAGACCAGAGAGAGAAGAGAGAGAGAGGAGAGAGAGAGAGAGAGAGAGAGAGAGAGAGAGAGAAGAGAGAGAGAGCGAGCGAGCGAGAGAGAGAGAGAGAGAGAGAGAAGGAGTGGAGAAAATCTGCAACTGACAGAGAGAGAGAGACGGAGGGAGGGAGGAAGGAGAGAGAGATAGAGAGAGATTGTACAATGATGAAGGTTAGTAGACCAGAGAGAGAGAGAGAGAGAGA